>JARQOD010000004.1:40305598-40347998 GCA_033576555.1 Oophaga sylvatica
TGGATCACGAGAGGACCTCTGTGGTTGTCATTGCTGGATCGCTATGAGCGCCACCTGTTCGTTGGCGCTCATAGCAAGTGAGCATTTCTGCTACATACATGAGATCTGATCATCGCCTGTATGTAGCAGAGGCGATCAGACAGTTTCATCTTCAAGTCTCCCATGGTGACTATTGAAACAAGTAAAAAGTAAAAAGAAATGTTTTAAAAATATAACACTAAAAAAAATATAAACGTTAAAATCATCCCCCTTTCGCTCCATTCACAATAAAACAATAAAAAAAATCAAATACACACATTTTTGGCATTGCCACGTTCAGAATCGCCCGATCTATCAATATATAAAAATAATTAATCCACAGGTAAGCAGTGTAGTGAGAAAAAAAATGGAAATGCCAGAATTACGTTTTTTTGTTAGCTGCAACATTGAAATAAAATTCAATAACGGGCGATGAAAAGAACGTATCTGCACCAAAATGGTATCAATAAAAACGTCAGCACGTCAGCTCGGCACTCAAAAAGTAAGCCCTCACCAGGCCCCAGATCCCGAAAAATGGAGACACTACAGGTCTTGGAAAATGGAAACTTTTTTTTTTTTTGCAAATTTTGGATTTTTTTTCACCACTTAGCTAAAAAAGAACCTAGACATGTTTGGTGTCTATGAACTCGTAATGACCTGGAGTATCATAATGGAAGGTCAGTTTTAGCATTTAGTGAACCTACTACAAAAGCCAAACAAAAAACAAGTGTGGGATTGCACTTTATTGCAATTTCACCACATTTGGAATTTTTTTTTCCTGTTTTCTGTTACATGACATGGTAAAACCAATGGTGTCGTTGAAAAGTAGAATTTGTCCCGCAAAAAACAAGCCCTCACATGGCCATTTTGACCAAAAAAGTAAAAAAGCTGCGGCTCGGGGAAGAAGAGGACCAAAAAATGAGAATGCAAAACCAAAATTACCCCTGGTCGTTAAGTGTTAATTCCATAATTTTATTTTTTTTGGGTGTTGCAATTTCAATATTATGGAGCGAATACTAAACTAAAGTTTGTTTTCAAGGTTTAAACATTTTTTTTAACCTGATAGAGAAATCATACAATATACTATGACATTTATTATTTATAGCTCTTTGTAGTTATTTTGTGTTTGATTTATTTGATTTTTTTTTATTTCGCAACAATTGTAGGTGCAGGAATCTGTTTACAGGGGTTTCCAACCCTGACTATTGTCACCTACTGTCACCAGCAGAGATGTCTAATCCTACCCAGCAGCAATGTGAATGACATTTGTCCTGTCAATCGATACTACTGCCTGTATTGTACACATTGATTGTTTAGCCATTTGAATGCAAAAATTAATGTTTTAGAAATGGTAAAACAATTGTCTCTGCCACTGAATCTGTTCTGTGGCCACCTTGGACTCATTTTACTGTACAAGAGTATCATATGTTGACAAGAAACTCTAGTATGGCATGAGTATGAAAATAAATAGAAAAATCACACGTTATCATACATGGAGAAAAAAATATACAAGGGGAATGTAGTCAGAAAATTAGGTAATGGCAATATCTACAATATTGGAATTAGAAATAAAATTGTACAAATAATTTCTGCTCCTGAAAGGTAATGGATGAAAAGGTAAATCCATTCACTGTGGATTATTATAGTCAATTTTCCATAAAAACAATGTCAGGCAATATGTCAGTAGAAAGTAAGAGAGAGGAAAGATTGATTTTCTCAATCTGTTTTCAAGGTAATGACAAACACAGCAAATCACCTTTCATAATGAAAAGAGGACATGACCTTGAGAAACTCAGCCCCATTAAATTGCAGCACAAATACAATTCAGCTAGTTTTAACAGGGTTCTCTTGGACTTTAACATTGAGGGTCTGTCCTTAAGTAAGGAGAAATATATATCTACTTTGGCATTCTTGCTGATAATTACAAAGAATGGGCTGCATTGTTCCTGCAGATGACACATCCAGTTTTCTATGTACATTGTATATTGACAGTGAGCTGCTTAACAGAGGAAGGGGCGTGGTTTGTCTAATAGCTGCATAAGCATGAGTTCTACAGTGATAATGTCCTGGTGATAAAACCTTCATTGCAAGTAAACAACAGAACACAGCCTAATAAGTGAAATATCGTTGAATTCAGTTTTTTAACCCCCTACCTCATGCTGTCCTCAGATTGAATAACAAAAACCTGCAGACAGATTCTCTTTAACCTAAAGGACTTGCTGTGCCTGGTACTGCAGTTTTCTCTATTTAACCCCTTTCTGCCATCCGACGTACTATCCCGTCCATGAGACCCAGGACAATCTGACCATGGATGGGATAGTATGTCGCAGCAATCGGACGCGCTCCCGGGGCGGCCGATCGCGACCGGGTGTCAGCTGATTATCACAGCTGACACCCGGCACTATGTGCCAGGAGCGGTCACGGACCGCTCCCGGCACATTAACCCCTGGCACACCGCGATCAAACATGATCGCAGTGTACCGGGGCACAGTGAAGCATCGCGCAGGGAGGTGGCTCCCTGCGTGCTCCCCTGAGACCCTCAGAACAGCACGATGTGATCGCGCTGTTCTGAGGCCTTCCTCCCTGCAAGACCCCGGATTCAAGATGGCCGCGGGGTCCTGCAGGGAGGCGGCTTCCTCAGTGCCTGCTGAGAGCAGGCGCTGAGGAAGCTTGCAGCAGTGCCTGTCACATCGCTGGTCTGACAGAGCGCTGTGCACACTGTCAGACCAGCGATCTGACATTATACAGTGATGTCCCACCCTGGGACAAAGTAAAAAAGTTAAAAAAATGAAAATCACAAGTGTAAAAAAAAAAATCCAAAATAAAGGAAAAAAAAAATATTCCCAAATAAATTCATTTCTTCCTGTAAATAAAAAAAGCAAAACAATAAAAGTACACATATTTTATATCGCCTTGTCTGTAACGACCCGCCCTATAGAACTGTCCCACTAGTTAACCCCTTTAGTGAACCCCTTAAAAAAAAAACAAAGCAAAAAATCAATGCTTTATCATCATGCCACCGAACAAAAAGTGGAATAGCACGCAATCAAAAAGACCGATATAAATAATCATGGTACCGCTGAAAACATCATCTTGTCCCGCAAAAAACAAACCGCCGCACAGCATCATGAGCGAAAAATAAAACAGTTATAGCTCGCAGAATAAAGCGATGCAAAAATAATTATTTTTTATATAAAATTGTTTTTATTCCATAAAAGCGCCAAAACATAAAAAAATGATATAAATGAGGTATCGCCGTAATCGTACTAACCCGAAGAATAAAACCGTTTTATCGATTGTACCACACGCGGAACGGTATAAACGCCCCCCAAAAAAATTCATGAATTGCTGATTTTTGTTCATTCTAACCTCCCAAAAATTGAAATAAAAGCGATCAAAAAATGTCACGTGCTCAAAAATGGTACCAATAAAAACGTCAACTCGTACCGCAAAAATAAGACCTCACATGATTCTGTGGGCCAAAATATGCAAAAATTATAGCTCTCAAAATGTGGTGATGCAAAAACTATTTTTTGCAATAAAAAGCGTCTTATAGCGTGACAGCTGCCAATCACAAAAACCCGCTATAAATAGTAAATCAAACCCCCCTTTATCACCCCCTTAGTTAGGGAAAAATAATAAAATAAAAAAAATGTATTTATTTCCATTTTCCCATTAGGGTTAGGGTTAGGGTTGCGGATAAAGTTAGGGTTAGGGTTGGGGCTAAAGTTAGGATTAGTGTTAGGGTTGGGATTAGGGTTAGGGGTGTGTTAGAGTTAGGTTTGTGGTTAGGGTTATGGTTAGGGTTGGGACTAGGGTTAGGAGTGTGTTGGGGTTAGGGTTGGAGTTAGAATTGGGGGGTTTCCACTGTTTAGGCACATCAGGGGTTCTCCAAATGTGACATGGCGTCTGATCTCAATTCCAGACAACTTTGCGTTGAAAAAGTCAAATGGTGCTCCTTCACTTCTGAGCTCTGCCATGCGCCCAAACAGTAGCTTACCCCCACATATGGGGTATCAGCGTACTCAGGACAAATTGCACAATAACTCTTGGGGTCCAATTTCTTCTGTTACCCTTGGGAAAATAAAAAATTGGCAAAAATATCATTTTTCGGCTGTACGTTATAAACTTCTGTGAAGCACTTGGGCTTCATAGCGCTCACCACACATCTAGATAAGTTCCTTGTGGGGTCTATTTTCCAAAATGGGGTTACTTGTGGGGGGTTTCCACTGTTTAGGCGCATCAGGGGCTCTCCAAATGCGACATGACGCACCCAGACCATTCCATCAAAGTCTGCAATCCAAAACGTCACTACTTCCCTTCTGAGCCCCGACGTGTGCCCATACAGTAGTTTTCTCCTACATATTGGGTATCAGCGTACTCAGGACAAATTGGACAGCAACTTTTGGGGTCCAATTTCTCCTGTTACCCTTGGGAAAATAAAAACTTGGGGACTAAAAG
Source organism: Oophaga sylvatica (assembly GCA_033576555.1). Classification (NCBI taxonomy): domain Eukaryota; kingdom Metazoa; phylum Chordata; class Amphibia; order Anura; family Dendrobatidae; genus Oophaga; species Oophaga sylvatica. The sequence continues at coordinate 40,310,078 of JARQOD010000004.1, forward strand.
ATCATGTTTGTGGAAAAAAATATAATTTTTTTATTTTCATGCTTGTGCGTTATAAACTTTAGTGAAACACCTGAGGGTTCAAAGTTCTCACCACACATCTAGAAAAGTTCCTTGAGGGCTATGTTTCCAAAATGGTGTCATTTGTGGGGGGTTTCCACTGTTTAGGCAGATCAGTAGCTCTCCAAACATGATATGGCATCCAGCCAATTCTGTGTTGAAAAAGTCAAACGGCTCCTTCCTTTCCGAGCTCTGCCATGCACCCAAACAGTGTTTACCCCCACATATGGGGTATCAGCGTACTGCACAATAACTTTTGGGGTCTTGTTACCCTTGGGAAAATAAAAATTGGGGTCAAAAGATAATTTTTTGGGAAAAGATATGATTTTTTAATTTTATGGCTCTACGTTATAAACTTGTGTGTAGCACTTGGGGGTTCAAATTGCTCATCAAAATCTAGATAAGTTCCTTAGGGGGTCTAGTTTCCAAAATGGGGTCACTTGTGAGGGGTTTCCACTGTTTAGGCACTTCAGGGGCTCTCCAAATGCAACATGGCGTCCAATCTCAATTCCAGCCAATTTTGGTTGGAAAAAGTCAAATGGTGCTCCTTCCATTCAGAGCGCTGATGTGCGCCCAAACAGTGGTTCCCCCCACATATGGGGTATCACTACTCAGGACAAATTGGACAACAACTTTTGTGGTCCAAATTTTCCTATTACCCTTGGGAAAATAAAAAATTGGTGACTAAAATATATTTTTTTGTGGGAAAAAATAGGATTTTTTATTTTCATGCCCGGGCATTATAAACTTGTGTGAAGCACTTGGGGGTTCAAAGTGCTCACCACAGATCTAGATAAGTTCCTTAGGGGGTCTAGTTTCCAAAATGGGGTCACTTGTGGGGGGTTTCCATTGTTTAGGCACACCTGGGGCACTGCAAACAGAACATGACCCCATCAACGTCTGCATTCCAAAACGTTATTACTTCCTTTCCTAGCCCTGCCGTGCGCCCAAACAGTTTCCCCACCCCACATATGGGGTATTAGCATACTCAGGACAAATTGGACAACAACTTTTGGGGTTCAATTTCCTTGGGAAAAATCAAATATTTGGGACTAAAAAATCATTTTTGTGGAAAATTGTTTTTTTTTTTTTCACACCCAGGCATTATAAACTTTTGTGAAACACTTGGGGGTTCAAAGCGCTCACAAAAGATCTAGATAAGTTCCATAGGGCATCAAGTTTCCAAAATGGTGTCACTTGTGGGGGCTTTCCACTGTTTAGACACATCAGAGGCTCTCCAAACGCGACATGGCGTTCAATCTCAATTCCAACCAAATTTGGTTTTAAAAAGTCAAATGACTCTCCTTCCCTTACGAGCTCTGCCGTGTGCCCAAACAGTAGTTTTCCCCCACATATGGGGTATTGGCGTACTCAGGAGAAATTGCACAACAACTTTATTTGTCCATTTTCTCCTTTTACCCTTGTGAAAATAAAAAAATGTTTGTAAAAGATCATTTTTGTGACTAAAAAGTTAAATATTCATTTTTTCCTTCCACGTTGCTTCAGCTCCTGTGAAGCACCTGAAGGGTTAATAAACTTCTTGAATGTGGTTTTGAGTACCTTGAGGGGCACAGTTTTTATAATGGTGTCACTTTTGGGTATTACCTGCCATATAGACCCCTCAAAGTGACTTCAAATGTGAGGTGGTCCCTAAAAAAAATGGCTTTGTAAATTTTATTGTAAAAATGAGAAATCGCTGGTCAACTTTTAACTCTTATAATTTCCTAACAAAAAAAATTTTGGTTCCAAAATTGTGCTGATGTAAAGTAGACATGTGGGAAATGTTATTTATTAACTATTTTGTGTGACATATTTCTCTGTTTTAAGGGAATAAAAATTCAAAGTTTGAAAATTGAAAAAATTTTCTAAATTTTTGCCAAATTTGCGTCTTTTTCAAAAAATAAACGCAAGTTATATTGAAGAAATTTTACCACTAACGTGAAGTACAATATGTCATGAGAAAACAGCCTCAGAATCGCGAAGATCCGTTGCAGCGTTCCAGAGTTATAACCTCATAAAGAGACAGTGGTCAGAATTGTAAAAATTGGCCCGGTCATTAACGTGCAAACCACCCTTGGGGGTGAAGGGGTTAATAGGCTCAATGGTTTCTCTGTATAAATGGCCTGGTAGTAAACTTTTTGTGATACTCTACTGAGGTCACAACCACTAAAAAGGGAATCTAACATCAGGTTTTTGCTATGTTCTCTGAGAGCAGCATAATGTAGGGCAGAGACTCTGATTCCACCTGCAGAGTATACACCCTTATGATCAGCTGTATTCTCTCTCTGTCTTTCGTGTAGAGTGTAAGCTCTTATGGTCAGCTGGGTTCTCTTTCTGTGTCTCTTGTAGAGTGTAAGCTCCTATGATCAGTGGGGTCCTCTTTCTGTCTCTCCTGTAGAGTGTAAGCTCTTATGGTCAGCAGGGCCCTGTCTCTCCTGTAAAGTGTAAGCTCTTATAGTCAGTGTGTTCCTCTCTCTGTGTCTCCTGTAGAGTGTAAGCCTTAATGATCAGCATTATCCTCTCTCTGTCTCTCCTGTAGACTCTGTAAGCTCTTATGGTCAGCTGGGTCCTCTCTCTGTGTCTCTTGTAGAGTGTAAGCTCCCATGATCAGCATGTGTTACCTGTAGAGTGTAAGCTCTTATGGTCTGCAGGGCCCTGTCTCTCCTGTAAAATGTAAGCTCTTATGGTCAGTGGGTTCCTCTCTCTGTGTCTCCTGTAGAGTGTAAGCCTTTATGATCAGCAGTATCCTCTCTCTGTCTCTCCTGTAGAGTGTAAGCCTTTATGATCAGCAGTATCCTCTCTCTGTCTCTCCTGTAGAGTGTAAGCTCTTATGGTCAGCTGGGTACTCTCTCTTTCTCCTGTAGAGTGTAAGCTCTTATGATCAGCAGGGTCCTCTCTTTGTGTTTCCTGTAGAGTAAAAGGTCTTATTGTTAGCTGGGTTCTCCCTTTCTGCCTCATTCTCTCTTCTCTTGCTCTTGTGTATTTTTTGAGCAATTACAAACTTTCTAGTATTGAGATTCATGCAAATTTATTTAGCTCAAATCTAATTTTTGAGGAAAATTTGGTTAAGTCAACGAATTCGAATTTCAAAAGATTCACCCATATCTTCTGGCACATTGCTATTCACATATTTATATTTCCTTTTGCAGTTATCCTATCAACTTGGTTGCCCTTCTTTCATTATAAACGGTAGCTTGTTTTTCATTAGTGTCTGGCCAAGAATTGCTATAGACACTACTTGGTTCATATCATTTATCAACCTCATTAGGTGTTTATAAAGTGTCATCCATTCTTCCTTTCTGTGTTTGTTAACTGTGACATGATGCAATTGCTTGCTTATTCATGGATGGAAACATTAGCAGTCATTCAGGCAAGTATAACATCTACGGTGATGAAGCTTCTAATATGCTGTGTATTTGATGTGCTACAGTAAAGCTCTATCCCTGCTCTTCAGCAGGATATGATATCATTTTATATTCAGCACGAGTCACTGACTTTTCTTATGCACATGAATAACAAAGTTTACACCTGAATTCTCAAACAAGGTGTTTTGGCACCCAAAGTAATACCGCTAATTTGTGCATGTCATCCCCTCATGCCACATCTGTATCTGCAAAAATATTACTCTATAGTTTAACAATTTGTGAGGGTCATGAACTGGAAAAAGATATGATGAGATATAATAAAATCTTTTGAAAGTCATGTTTGCTTGTTTCGCCAAATTTTTCAAAAAATTTGGTAAACAGAGAACGATTCTCCACAAATCACAAGTACTGTTACGCCTTTTAATATCCCCAAAATGATGTGTAACCCTTATAGGCAATCTAGGACTGCATTAAACATTCAAGCTATGTACCACAAACACAGCCTTTGAAATGTCAAATTGACCTCAATATATATGACATTGAATAAATGGATGGCAACCGGTGGTAGCCAAGAGACTTTTTAATGAAACATTGCGCTAATAGAATTTTTGGGCTTTTTTGTGAAAATTGTTGAAAAAAGTATCCCTTTTGGGAAGCAAATCCTTGCAATTTTGGGGTTTATACACATGTGGTGAATAAGGACGAAATTGTAGTTTTTTTTATAATGAATGGTGCAAAAAGTATCCCGGTTTAGTGAGTAGCAAGAGGTTTGTGTTTTGCTAATTAAAGATTTTCACAAGTCATCCGAAAACGCTCTCTTTTTGGAATCAGCAAAACATTCACTGTTTAAAGTAGCATTAATGGCTCCTTAGAAAGCTACACAAAACTTATCCTTATTTTGGGATCTGCCCAAGTTTTTTTTTTTACAAAATGAGCCAAAAATTATGTATTCTCAAGCTGTGTAAAAAGTGCTGTTTTGAAGAAGCATGGGTTTCTCAACTAGGATTGGAAAAATTATCCTTTATTTTAATATGTAACAGGATTCGCTAAATACCTAAACAATTACAATGTTTTTTTGAGAAGCCGTAGAAAAATGATCCCTTTATTTAGGAAGTATGAACAGATTACGGTAGTTGTTTTCAAAGTGAAGAAGCAATGGCTTGTCATAACTCTGGGATAAAATTATCCCTATATTGGGAGCTGTTTCATTTTTTTGAACCCTAAAGAGGGTACACTCTGCAGCTCTAGCAGTCATGGTAGCAGTAGTACAATATAGCTCTATAAAACATAGTGGGCAGGCAAGAGATGGGTGGCTGGTGTGGCTGACTAGTGGCAGTGGAAGAAGCTGAACAGTATAAAATTATGACAGGACAGGAAAGGAGATGTCTGGTACTCATCACTGGCAGATCTTGTAGGAGCAGCAGCAATAATAGTTGACATGATTAACAGGGAAAAGATTTCTGTCTGGACATTGACCATTGGCACTGGCAACAACAGAATAGTGAGGAAGACAATAGAAAGGCAGGCAGATGCTAAAGCTGATCTTATCATTAGCATCAGCCATAAATGAGTAAAAGTTGACATTGATTCATGCCTGATTCGTTTTGAGAAATATAAGGTTTCCCAAACTTGCAGAGGTTAACTTGGCGTGCTTGAGTATGAAAAAGCCACTGGCCAGCTGAATACCGTCTTTAAGTACATTAAAGGCTGGACATGACAATATCTCCATTGCAGGCTTGGCCTATTCTTTCCATTGTTTTGATATGCTGACCCAGAACACCATGCGATTGGGGCTCAGGGCACCTGTCTGAGAAAAAACACAGCCCAGGTACAACTGAACTTGACAGTTCAGCCAATGCATCTCTGTTCAAAAGTATGAGGTGGGAACAACATGCAGATAAACTATCTGGACCATCATGTCAAATATACTGTATTTGCGGCTACTGCTACCTTAACTATTTGTTCTAGGCCTATCACTGCACAGACAGGGAAGCTTTGGGTGAGAAAGAAAAGGTGTCTCCTGGTCAGCTGTGTGGTCAACAGGAGTCTACTTAGCAAAAGCTTCCCTAAGGAACATAGCATATCCTGGTAATATGACATTTTGAATCCCATTCAGAAGGAGAAAAAAATTCCCTTATTTTGCTTTTTTAGCAAGGTTAGCCAATAGTCATCACTTTTCTGGATGGCAATGATGTACTTGTCATCCCACAAGCATTACAGAACACAATTTGTACTGCTTGACAACTTGACCAAGGCTCACTTTCTGCACCCTACTATGATTGTCATGGATAGTGTTGCAATTGTCGTAATTATTTTTCAATCTGTCAGCCTCATTCTCGCCCTGTGAATGGGAAAATAAAATGTATCCCTCCACATCCTTGTGCTACTGCTGCCCTGTCATTTCCATACCTTGCTGCCTATATTATGAACCTTGAAGGTCCCAAACAGCCACAGGGCAGAGATGAACATGTAGAAGTTGCTGTTTTTCCTTCATCCTCTGTTGTATCATGGTGGATTATTATTCCAAGATAAATATGAAGGGGATGACTTTAAATATGAGGGGATGATCGTGTTGCCACAGTTGTCCATATTGACAAATTAGGTAGCTTCTTGTAGTTTACGACCACTTTACTCTGCTCATACAGATGTTCCAACATATCCATCATTGCATTCCAGTGAGATGCAGATCAGCAAATCAGGTTGACCTCTGAAAGATCATTTTGTTTTTGTAATAACTGTAGAGAGAGCTTCACCAAATGAGAGAAGCTGAACTGAACTGACACTGTTCTAGCTACAGTCAACACCTTCCTCAAGCTGCTATTTTTCTTTGAAAAAAAAATGGCATAGTTAAAATTAGAATGTCTGCTTTCAGGGAGCATTAGTTACTTTTCCAAAACATAAGGCAGCTACAATGTTCTGCTCATGACAATGTTCAGTTGCAGTTGATGGGGAGTCATCGAACATGAGGTTTGCTGCTTGATGTATAGCTGCAACCCTTCAGTTGTATGGCTTTTGTCCCCCTTGATCTGAAATGGCAAAACTGCTTGATAGTGCTTTTCCTTGCATAAACAAAAAAAAAAATGAGGGTGGAATCCATTAGGTGCTCTGTTGCTGTTGGGGATAGGTCACATCTGTTCAGGAAACTGTGGAGGAGATATAGGATAAGACTGATACTCGCTATTTGGCTAAGAAAACAGAGATGGCTCCCGGTTTCAAAGGCTTCACCACCAGTCCTGGTTGATTGAACTGGTGCATCTCTGACGCTCAAAACATTCACCCAGTGTGTTAGTGTTTGCAGATCACACCAAATATAAATTATGATAAGGTGCGATTGCAACCCGGAGTCCACCGTGCGGTGATGGTGAAACAGCAGCTAGTAGACGATGACGGAGCGAAGCTGCGAGCAAGCACACCAGATTAAATGTCACTTGGTGTGAACAGAGTGCAAGATACCTGACTCTGTTACTTCACAGAGCAGTAAAAACAGAAAGCACTCTAAGCTGTGCCCTGTTAGACGTCACAGGGGCACAGTAGTAATGACGCTAGTTGGGATCCCTATAACTCACCCCCCACTATGCTGGTGGTTGAGCTTGTTTTGCGACTTTGCTGTGCTAACTGCACACACAGAACGGGAGGAAGTTACCAAGCCAAGTGACAATTCCCACGCTACACTGCCTGATCAGAAACACACTCGCAGTGCCAATAGCAGCACACGTGCATACACGGTGGTAACTGTCCCACCTACTAACACACGGCAAATATATACAAGTGATCTTAGTGTGCCAACGAGCACCCAAAAGATCCTTTTATAGACTGCGCCTAAGTCGAGTCAGACAGGACCTTACTTGCTGGCCAATCTGGGAGCTGGGACAGGACCTGAGCTGTTGTGAATGGACTTGAATTGAGTTCTGAGCAGAGGCTCCCTCTGGTGGTTACGAGCGGTACTGGACTGTCCAGTGAAGATTGTGAGGATTGGGAATCAGGTGTTACTGACTGGTCTTATTTAAGGGAGTCGCCTTCCCATCAGGGTTGCCGGTGATCAATTGTTCTGGTCTCAATCCTTGATTCCTGTTTCCTTTGTAGCCTGCTGTGTCGTGTCTGCATCTCCTGCTAACAGATAAGACATTTTCTTCTTTTTGTTTTTGTGCTTGATTTTTGCATTTTGTCCTGCACTTCTGTGGGGGCCTTCAAGGTCCCCTCCGGGGGCTTTTGCCCTCAGTTTAGTTCAGCCACTGATGTTTTGTACTTTTGCTTTTTCCAGTTTTTTCAGTGGCTGCTGTTTTGATTTTGTTACACCAGAGAACTAATTTAGGTGGTAGAGGTCGTGTGATCTCAGGTGTTTTTGAAATTAGTAGAGTTGGTGCTTTTCAGGGTTTTTTGGGATTGCTGTAAGTGCCCTTCCTATCCTTTTCTATTTAGATAGTTTGGGCCCCAACGTTTGCTCATACTATTTTCTGTCTGTGTCAGTATTTCTTCTTGTCTAACCGCCATTACATGTTTGGGGGATTTCTATGTTCTTTGGGGATCTGCTCCGGGGCAGATAGCTTTCCTCTTTCTTTCTTTAGGTATAGTTAGTTTCTCAGGCTGTGACGAGGCGTCTAGGACCAACGTAGGAACGCTCCACGGCTGCCTCTAGTTGTGGTGGTTAGTCAGGGTACTGCAATCTCATAGATTCCAACTGCTCTGGTGTATTGCTTTTTTACCTGCTCTCCTCAGCTACCAAATCATAACAGTATCACCGGCCAAAACTGAAATTTATATGGTACTCACAGAAGGGAAAAATATTGTGAAAGAAAAAAAAAAAGGTTGTCAGAGTTGTCAGAGATATTTTTCTGTTTGTTGCATTTTTTTTTTCCCTCTGTATCTCTGGGTGCTGGGGAGGATTTTTTTTTCTCTCTCTCAATGGAGTTTGCACAGTTGTCTGGCCGTGTGGATCAGCTTGCCACTTAGGTTCGGAGTATTGCTACCTATCTTGCTAGGTTGCCTGTTGTGGAACTAGGATTCCCATGCCAGATTTATTTTTGGGGGATCGAGCCAAGTTTCTGAATTTCAAAAATAATTGTAAATTGTTTTTTGCCTTAAAATCTAAGTCCTCAGGGAACGCAGCGCAGCAGGTTCAAATTGTCATCTCTCTCCTGCGCGGCGATCCTCAGGATTGGGCTTTTTCCCTGACACCTGGGGATCCTGTTTTGAGTGATGTTGATGCATTTTTTCAGGCTTGGGGTTATTGTACGATGAGCCTAATGTCACTGATCAAGCTGAAAAAGCCTTATTGGCATTAAATCAGGGGCTTGATGACGCTGAGTTATACTGTCAGAGATTCCGCAGGTGGGCAGTCCTGACCAAATGGAATGACGACGCTTTGGCAGCCCTTTTTCGGAAGGGTCTGTCAGATAATGTAAAGGATGTTATGGTGGGATTCCCTGTCCCCTCTGGTCTCAATGATTCTATGTCATTAGCGATTCAAATTGACAGACGTTTGCGTGAGCGGAGAAGTATGCGTGGAATAGTGTTGCCTTGTGAACCTGCTTCTGAACCCATGCAGTGTGATAGAGTGGTTTCTGGGGCACAGCGTCATGAGTTTCGAAAGCACAATGGGTTATGTTTCTACTGTGGTGATGCCTCTCATGCTATTTCAGTCTGCCCTAAGCGGGGAAGACGTTTTGCACGCTCAGTTGTCTTGGGTAGTGTTCAGACTAAGTTTTTATTAACTGTTACTCTGATATGCTCTCTGTCCTCATTTTCTGCTCAGGCTTTCGTTGATTCGGGAGCAGCTATTAACCTGATGGATTTTGATTTTGCTAAACGTTGCGGGTTTCCCTTGGTACCCCTACAGAAGTCTATTCCCCTACTGGGGATCGATTCTACCCCTTTGGCTGAGAATAAACCTGCAGTTCTCTACTCAGGTGATAATGAGGGTTGAACCTGATCATCAGGAGAGCTGCAAATTTTTGGTTCTGTATAATCTGCATGACATTATCGTGCTGGGTTTCCCTTGGTTACAGTCTCATAATCCTGTTTTGGATTGGAAATCTGTGTCTGTAACCAGTTGGGGCTGCCAATGTGTTAATACCAACACTCCTGTTTTTTCTGCCTCCCCCCAGGCTCAGGATGTTCCTGACTTTTTGATTGATTTTTCTGATGTGTTTAGCGAAAGTAAATCTGCATCTTTGCCTCCCCATAGGAGCTATGACTGCGCTATTGAATTAGTGCCTGGTAGTAAATTCCCTAAAGGTCGCCTTTTTAACTTGTCTGTACCTGAACATGACGCTATGCGGTCTTATATCAAGGAGTCATTGGAGAAGGGTCATATCAGACCATCCTCTTCACCCTTAGGTGCCGGTTTTTTCTTTGTGGCCAAAAAGGATGGCTCATTAAGGCCGTGTATTGATTATCGTCTTTTGAACAATATTACTGTGAAATATCAATATCCGTTACCCTTGATTTCTGACCTGTTTTCCAGGGTGAAAAACGCTACTTGGTTTACCAAGCTTGACCTCAGGGGGGCATATAACCTTATTCGCATTAAGCACGGGATGAATGGAAGACGGCATTTAACACCCCTGAAGGGCATTTTGAGTACCTTGTGATGCCCTTTGGGCTCACTAATGCTCCTTCTGTCTTCCAGTCCTTCATGAATGACATTTTCAGGGATTTTGTGGATAAATTTCTGATTGTTTATTTGGATGATATCTTGATTTTTTCAATGACTGGGACTCTCATGTGAAACATGTTCGAACTGTATTCCAGATTTTGAGAGAGAATGCTCTGTATGTGAAGGGATCAAAGTGTCTTTTTGGCGTACAGAGGATCTCATTTTTGGGATTCATTTTGTCCCCATCTGTTATTGAAATGGACCCGGTCAAGGTTCAGGCCATCTGTGATTGGGTCCAACCTACTTCATTAAAGGCTCTTCAAAGATTTTTGGGTTTTGCCAATTTTTATCGTAAATTTATTGGTAATTTCTCGGTTATTGTTAAATCATTAACTGATTTGACCAAAAAGGGTTCTGATGTGGTGAATTGGCCTCCTGAGGCAGTCTCTGCATTTCAGGAACTTAAGCAGAGATTCACTTCTGCTCCTGTTCTACGGCAGCCTGATGTTTCTCTGCCATTTCAGGTGGAGGTTGATGCCTCTGAAATTGGGGCAGGTGCCGTTTTGTCCCAAAGAGATCCAGAGACCTCTAAAAGTAACCCTTGTGCCTTTTTCTCTCGAAAATTTTCTCCTACTGAACGTAATTATGACGTGGGTAATCGGGAGTTATTGGCCATGAAGTGGGCTTTTGAAGAGTGGAGACATTGGCTGGAGGGAGCCAAACATCAGGTGGTGGTCCTTACTGACCATAAGAATCTGGTTTATCTGGAATCTGCCAAGCGACTTAATCCTAGACAGGCCAGGTGGGCCTTGTTTTTCACACGTTTTAATTTTGTGGTTTCCTTTCTTCCTGGCACTAAGAATTTTAAGGCGGATGCCCTCTCGAGGAGTTTCCTTGCGGACTCTCCTGAGGTATCTGATCCTTCTGTTATTTTGAAAGAAGGTGTAGTTCTTTCCGCCATCTCGCCCAATTTGAGACTGCTCTGGAGGGGTGTCAGGAGGATAGGCCCGAGCGCTGCCCTGTTGGGAAATTGTTTGTCCCTGACCAGTGGAAAAAGAGTGTGATGTCTGAGATTCATTGTTCCGCGTTGGCCGGTCATCCCGGAATTTTTGGTACCAGAGACTTGGTTAGTCGGTCCTTTTGGTGGCCTACCTTGTCTCGTGATGTCAGGGAATTTGTGCAGTCCTGCGGGACTTGCTCTCGCTCCAAGCCTTGCTCTCGCTCTAGTGGTTTGTTGATGCCATTGCCTGTGCCCAAGAGACCATGGACCCATATCTCTATGGATTTCATTTCCGACCTCCCTGTTTCTCAGAGAATGACCGTCATCTGGGTGATTTGTGATAGGTTTTCCAAGATGATACATCTTGTGCCATTACCTAAGTTGCCTTCCTCCTCTGAATTGGTGCCTTTGTTCCTTCAGCACGTGGTTCGTTTACACGGCATTCCTGAGAACATTGTGTCTGACAGAGGAGTCCAGTTTGTTTCCAGATTTTGGAGGACCTTTTGTTCTAAGCTTGGTGTTCAGTTGTCTTTCTCCTCGGCGTTTCATCCTCAGACCAATGGTCAAACTGAGAGAACAAACCAGACATTGGAGACTTATCTTAGATGCTTTGTGTCTGCTGATCAGGATGACTGGGTCTCTTTTTTGCCTTTGGCTGAGTTTGCTCTTAATAATAGGGCTAGCTCTGCCACTTTGATGTCTCCATTTTTCTGTAATTCTGGGTTTCACTCTCGATTTTCTTCAGGACAGACGGAGGCTTCTGCCTGTCCAGGTGTTGACTCTGTTGTGAGCGTATGCAACAGATTTGGGACCAGGTAGTGGAGAGGTTGTCCCTCTCTCAGGAGAGGGCCCAGCGGTTTGCTAACCGGCAAAGGACTGATGGTCCTCGGTTTAAAGTGGGGGACTTGGTCTGGTTGTCCTCAAAAAATATTCCTATGAGAGTGGCATCTCCTAAATTTAAGCCTAGGTTCATTGGACCTTATAAGATCATGGAGATTCTTAATCCTGTTTCTTTTCGTTTGCTTCTTCCAGGGACATTTAAGATCCATAACGTGTTCCACAAGTCCTTGTTGAAGAGGTTTGTTGAGCCAGTGGTTCCTACTGCTTTGCCTCCTGACCCTGTTCTGGTTGAGGGCAATATGGAGTTTGTGGTTGAGAAAATATTGAATTCTCGTTTTTCTAGACGGAAACTCCAGTATTTGGTTAAGTGGAGAGGTTATGGTCAGGAAGACAATTCTTGGGTGTTTGCTTCGGACATCCATGCTAGGAGACTCATCCGTGCGTATCATAGAACTCATCCTGACCGACCTGGTTGCTCAAGTGAGGGTTCGGTGACCCCTCCTCAAGGGGGGGTACTGTTGTGAATGGACTTGAATTGAGTTCTGAGCAGAGGCTCCCTCTGGTGGTTACGAGCGGTACTGGACTGTTCAGTGAAGATTGTGAGGATTGGGAATCAGGTGTTACTGACTGGTCTTATTTAAGGGAGTCGCCTTCCCATCAGGGTTGCCGGTGATCAATTGTTCTGGTCTCAATCCTTGATTCCTGTTTCCTTTGTAGCCTGCTGTGTCGTGTCTGCATCTCCTGCTAACAGATAAGACATTTTCTTCTTTTTCTTTTTGTGCTTGATTTTTGCATTTTGTCCTGCACTTCTGTGGGGGCCTTCAAGGTCCCCTCGGGGGCTTTTGCCCTCTCAGTTTAGTTCAGCCACTGATGTTTTGTACTTTTGCTTTTTCCAGTTTTTTCAGTGGCTGCAGTTTTGATTTTGTTACACCAGAGAACTAATTTAGGTGGTAGAGGTCGTGTGATCTCAGGTGTTTTTGAAATTAGTAGAGTTGGTGCTTTTCAGGGTTTTTTGGGATTGCAGTAAGTGCCCTTCCTATCCTTTTCTATTTAGATAGTTTGGGCCCCAACATTTGCTCATACTATTTTCTGTCTGTGTCAGTATTTCTTCTTGTCTAACCGCCATTACATGTTTGGAGGCTTTCTATGTTCTTTGGGGATCTGCTCCGGGGCAGATAGCTTTCCTCTTTCTTTCTTTAGGTATAGTTAGTTTCTCAGGCTGTGACGAGGCGTCTAGGACCAACGTAGGAACGCTCCACGGCTGCCTCTAGTTGTGGTGGTTAGTCAGGGTACTGCAATCTCATAGATTCCAACTGCTCTGGTGTATTGCCTTTTTTACCTGCTCTCCTCAGCTACCAAATCATAACACTGAGCAGCTGATGACCGACCATCAATGAGAAGTCACCACCTCACGAGCATGCTCAGTAGGATGATTCCTGGACTTAGCCTCCGTAACGCCTGCTCGGTGCTTTCTATTACTAGTTACTATGGCAGTGTCTGGAGAATCAGCAGTAGCAAAGCGCACAGCACGAGTCTGAGCAAGACGCTGAGACCGACATCTTTGATGTGCAGGCTCCACTGTGGTCAAAGACGAAAGGGAGACCACAGAAGGAGATAAGGCTTGAGATCTACCCTGTGCAGAGCGAGAATCCGATGTCTAACACAGTAAGCATGTATTCACCTTACATATTGTTGCTGCTCCTGGTGTCTAAGGTGTAGTATACTTTTGGAGCTTAACTCCTTCATTCCCAAGACTGTTTTTACCTTCATGACCAGATCAAATTTTACAATTCTGACCAGTGTCAATTAGATTTCAGCGAAACAGGTCGGTCAGATTCAAAAGTCGCCGACTTTCGCCAAAGTCGGGTTTCGTTGGCCGAAACCCGAACATAGTGTGCAGTCGGCCATGCGGTCGTCGACCCCAGCGCCCAAGTCGGTTTTCCCATAATGCTTGCAGACGCCTTTTTTCAGCCAATGAGCACACTGGTGGGCAACGAGATGACATGTGCAGCGTCCACCACCATCTTAGAGAAGGGCATTGCAGTGATTGGCTTGCTTTGGGGGGTGTCATAGTGTCTATAAAAGCCTCCATTTTACTTCTGCCGATATTAACAGTAGGGAGAGGTTGCTGACTCTGTTTATCAGTAGGGAGAGAGTTAGGCAGGAAAGAGAAGTTCTTCTGTGCTTGTGCTGATAGCAATTGTGCTGTACAGTTAGTGTGCAGTGACAGGGGAGGATTTTCTTGTGTGCAGCAGCGCTGGTTATTAGGCTGCCTGATAGCTGTATTGCTGTGTGTACACTGCTGTATTGCTGTGTGTACACTGCTGTGCAGACTGGTTTTTACACAGCATTAATACTTTTATTCTTTTTTTCTGCACACTTACCCACCGTTCATTTTTTCCCACACCGTATAGAGCTGTACGCTACTTACACACTACCGTGTACCGGCTGGTATCACGGACAAATACATGCTGACTATCTGTGTGTGACTCTGGAAATATATACGGAGATTGCAATTTTCCCCTACACCGTATACAGCTGTATGCTTCGGAGACAGTACCGTATATCTGCTCTTTGTATTATGGTCAAATCCATACTGAGTGAGCGTCTGTGTGTGACTCTGGAAATATATACGGAGATTGCAATTTTCCCCTACCCTGTATACAGCTGTACGCTTCTGAGACAGTACCTTATATCTGCTCTTTGTATTACGGTCAAATCCATACTGAGTGAGTGTCTGTGTGTGACTCCGGAAATATATACAGAGATTTAAATTTTCCCCTATGCCATATACAGCTGTACGCTCCTCATACAGTACCATATATCTGCTGGTATTTTGGTACATTTTCCCAAACATGAGGAAGTATGGTGGAAGAGGCCGCAGATGTGGGCGGGGGTGGCCAGCTGAGAATGATGGTGGTGGTGGTGGTGCATCTGCTGGCAGTGCCAAAAGCCCAATAGCACCTAAGGCAGGAGGTGTTGAGCCTGTGTCATCATCTGGCTCCTGAAGGCCTGGAAGGCTCCCTATTCTGGGAGTAAGTAAACAGCTTTTAAAGCCAGAGCATCAGGAACAGGTTTTGGCTAACATTGCCGAAACAGCCTACAGCTCTATCACATCCTCTTCTGAACTTTCAAAAAATGCAAGCACTGAGTCGTCAGTGCAGGTCCTGGTCAGGAACGACACCTTTCCTTGTGTCCTTCACCCCCACCAAAGTGAAGGATGCGGCAGGCCACACTTCAGATTACTCCATGGAGCTCTTTTCACATACCATGCCTGGGTTATCAAATCAAATCCTGAATTCCCCAGTCCAAGATGAATATGACATGGAGTACACTGGTGCGCAGCTACTGCTATCTGATTCTGCTGGTACATTCACCCAGAGCACTACATTGCCCTCACAATTTACTGAGCCAGAATCAGACCCTGATGAAACTCAGGTGTCCCTTACCACTCTTAACACCTTACACGGTGACACAGTGGGAAGGTGCATATGAAATTGAAGAGGAGGTGATGGATGACCCAGTTGTTGACCTGTGATTGGCATTCATTGGGGGAAGATGGTGCGCTGGCAATATCTGAGAAGAGGAGGAGGATCCGCGGCAGGCATCGACATCGCAGCTGCCAGACAGTCAAATTAGCACAGCGTGCAAGCCCTGAAAATTTATCCCATAGTAGGAAGAGTGAAGTGTGGCATTTTTTTGACCAAAATCCTATTGATGAGGCAAAGGTTATCTGTAAGAAGTGGGGAAGGACCTTTAGCCGAGGGAAAAATCTCCAAAAATTGAATACCAGTTGCATGCTTAGACATTTAAACACCATGCACTTGCAAGCGTGGATGGACTTCAAAACCTCACTGGCTTTGAACGCCTACATTACCAAACTGATCTCATTAGTGTTGATGCCCTTCCATTTGGTGGAAAGTGCAGCATTCCGAGAGCTCATGGCCTACGCTGTCCCACGCTATGACCTACCCAGTCGGCACTTCTTTTCTAGAAAAGCCGTCCCTGCCCTCCACCTGCATGTGAAAGACTGCATTGTCCATGCACTCAAACAATCAGTGAGTGGAAAGGTGCACCTCACAGTAGATGCATGGGCCAGTAGGCATGGCCATGGCCTTACGTGTCCATCACTGCGCACTGGGTTATTGTGGTGGATGCAGGGTCCACAGGGGACAGCGGCGGTGGGACAGTGCTGCCTAGCCCACGGTATAGGCAATAGTTGGCTGTAGGTGTTCGACCCTCCTCCTCCATAAGCAAAAGCTCGTCGACAGAGCACAGTCACATGAGCACTCCATCCGCAGCTGCCAGTGTTGCACACGAGGTGTCCCACTATCGATCAGCTAGTGGTAAGCGTCAGCAGGCTGTTTTAAAGATGATGTCTTTGGGCGACAACAGACACACCGCGGAGGTACTGGCCGACTACTTGCAGTGAGAAACTGAGTCATGGCTGGGCAGTCTACATCTTGAGCCAGGCAAGGTAGTCAGTGATAACGGCCGTAATTTTGTGGCGGTCATATCCCTAGCAAAACTCAGACACATACCTTGCCTGGCTCACACCTTGAACCTGGTGGTGCAGTGCTTCATAAATAATTATCCGGAGTTACCAGCCCTGCTCCATAAGGTGCGAAGACTGCGTTCGCACATACCGTCGCTCGCCCGTAGACCCAGTCGTATGCAGAGGCTGCAGCGATCACTACACCTCCCCAAGCACCGCCTAATCATAGACATTGCAACAAGGTGGAACTCCACCATGCACATGGTTGAGAGGCTGTGCGAATAGAGGCACGCTGTAATGCATTTGTGGGAGGATCCACGGGCAGGCAGTTAGAGGGTAGACATGGAGTTGTCGGTGTGCAGTGGTCAAGGCTGAAAGACCTCTGTAAAGTCCTTCAGTGTTTTGAGGAATGCACACGGATGGTAAGCGCAGACGACCCCATCATAAGCATGAGCATCCCACTTATGCATTTGCTGTTAGGGTCTGCGGAACGCACCAAATATATGATGTGGAGAGGTGCGTTCGCAGCCCGGGGTCCACCGTGCAGGCAGAGCCTGCTGCTAGTAAAATGGCGCAAGAAGCGAACTCTGTTATCCCGCAGAGTCGCCAAAATAAATGCCGTAACGCGCTGTGGCAATATGTGCGAACTCTGTTAATCCACAGAGCCGCTAGGAGTGCCGCAGCGCTATATGGCGATGTGTGCGACCCCACTGAACACAACTGAGTCGCAAAATAAACACGCTAGGGCGCTGTCTAGAATTGAAAACGAACCCTGTTACGTCACAGAGCCGCTGAGACAAACTTCTGTGTCCTGTCAGGCACCCAGGTACACAGTTAACTGCTAAGCGAACATAGAACGTGATCATGCGCTAATGTCCTCGCGGGAGTCACCCGCAATCTATGGCGTCTGAACGCCAGGCCCTGAATATGGCAATCAAACTCCTCCTTATGCCGGTAATCTAGGGCATCTAGGACACCGACCCTGACCAGCTAGCATACCAAACTCCTCACCGATTAAGTCGGTATTCTAGGGGCTTATTTCAGCCGGGCCCTAACCACACACACGCATGACCACACTGGTGCCAAGCATATAATGGTTGACACTAGCGCATGGCGGCCCAGGCATGCCACCCTTTTATAGTAACAGCTACAGGACCTGCCAGAAACAAGGACCAATGAAACTGTTCCAGAACACCAGTAGTCACAGGACCTTCCTGGCGGACCAATAGGAGCTTCTGCAGTACCTGAGCATGTGACCCCTGATCTAAATGAGAGATCTCACCCTGGGCATGCTCAGAAGGGGAAAACAAGGACTTTGTCCTAAAGACGTCTGCTCGCCGCTAACCAGTACTGGCCACAAAAGCAGACCTGGAGATGCAGCAGTAATTCTCTGCACACTGTTAGACTGGGCGAGACGCTGGGACTGACTTCTAAGCTGAGCAGAGTCCACTGCGGCCGGAGACGAGTGGGAGACCGCAGCTGGGATAGCTAGAGATTTCCCTTGTGCAGAAGTGGGAACTCGACCCCTAACATTACCCCCCTTCCTAGGGCCCCCCTTCTCTGGGCCTCGCTACGCTCAAAGGCAGCCATGAGCTTCGGAGCATGAACATGCTCGGCAGGCTCCCAGGACCTATCCTCAGGCCCATAACCCCTCCATCCACCCAAAAAATTTTTTTGCCCCGTACCACCTTGCACCCTACAATGGCATTCACCTCGTAGTCATCCGAAGACGAACCCGACATCCCGGCAGATGACTCAGGCAACCGGGAGATTACCACGGGTTTTAGGAGGGACACATGGAAGGTGTCGGAGATACCAAGGCGAGGCGGAAGGGCCAAACGGTAAACCACAGGGTTAACCTGCTCAAGAACCTTGAAGGGACCCAAATAGTGGGGTGCCAACTTAGTGGATTCCACCCGTAGCCTGATGTTTCGGGCGGAGAGCCACACTAGTCGCCAGGAGCAAATGTCGGAGCGGGACGCCGATGGGCATCGGCAGAAGACCTCATCCTCTCCTTGGAAGCCTGAATGGCATCCTGGGTGCGGTCCCATAGTCCCGTGCTTCCACAGCCCAGTCTGCCACCCTGGAGTCGGCGGAAGCCACGGGCATGGGCACGGTACCCGCGGATGCTGGCCGTAATTTAAGAGGAATGGGGTCTGTCCGGTGGAGTCAGCCACAGCATTGTTTAGCGTGAACTCCGCCCACGGGAGCAAGGATGCCCAATCATCATGCCTGGCAGAGACAAAATGTCGTAAGTAGGTGACCAAGGTCTGGTTGGCCCTCTCTACCAACCCATTCGTCTCGTGTTGATATGCAGAGGAGAGGTTCAACTCAATGCAGAGTAGATGACCAAATCTCTCCAGAACCGAGACGCAAATTGGGGACCTCGATCGCTGACAATCTTGTCTGGCATACCGTGTGTTAGGGTTCGAGTTCCCGCTGCTGCACAAGGGGAGTCTCGAACCAGTCCCGCTGTGGTCCCCCATTCATCTCCGGCCGCAGTGGAGCCTGCTCAGCAGAGACGTCGGTCCCAGCGTCTTGCCCATTCCAGTACTGTGCAGAGACTTACTGCTGCCTCTCCTGGATCTGCTATTATAGCCAGTGCTGGAGCAGACGTCTTTGGGATGAAGTCCTGCGTTTCCCCTTCTGAGCATGCACAGGGTAAGATCTCTCATTGGAGATCAGGGGTCACATGTTCAGGTACTGCAGCAGCTCCTATTGGTCCGCCAGGAAGGTCCTGAAACTGCATGTGTTTTGGAACAGTTTCTCATTCGTCCTTGTTTCTGGCAGGTCCTGTAGCTGTTGCTATAAAAGGGTGGCATGGCTGGGCCGCCATGCGCTAATATCAATCGTCATATGCTTTGCGCCAGTGTGGTCATGCGTGTGTGTGGTTAGGGCCCGGTCTGAAATAAGCCCCTAGTATACCGACTTAATCAGTGAGGAGTTTGGTATGCTAGCTGGTTAGGGTCGGTGTCCTAGATGCCCTAGATTACCGGCATAACCGGTGAGGAGTTTGATTGCCGTATTCAGGGCCTGGCGTTCAGACGCCATAGATTGCGGGTTTCTCCCGCGAGGACATTAGCGCATGATCACGTTCTATGTTCACTTAGCAGTCAACTGTGTACCTGGGTGCCTGACAGGACACAGAAGTTTGTCTCAGCGCTCTGTGACGTAACAGGGTTCGCTTTCAACGCTAGACAGCGCCCTAGCGTGTTTATTTTGCGACTCAGTGGTGTTAAGTGAGTTCGCACACATCGCCATATAGCGCTGGCACTCCTTCTAGCGGCTCTAACAGAGTTCGCACATATTGCCACAGCGCTTACGGCGTTTATTTTGGCGACTCTGCGGGATAACAGAGTTCGCTTCTTGCGCCATTTTACTAGCAGCAGGCTCCGCCTGCACGGTGGACCCCGGGCTGCGAACGCACCTCTTTACATCATATATTTGGTGCGTTCCGCAGACCCTAACATAATATTAGCGCCAGGGTCTGGCTAGTAAAATGGCGGATGACCAGCGTCTACCGCAGTAGATCCAGCAGCTGGAGGGTAGGTTGGCGGCTCTTGAGCGCACCACCTCAGCTGTGATTTACCGCAGTCGCTGTTCAGGCTGCTAGCGTGGCTGCAGCCAGTTTGTCCTCTGCCACCTCTGCCCCTACATTATCCCACCTCCCGCTTCCTGACAAGTTTGCCGGTGACAGCAAGCAATGTCGGGGATTCGTGAGTCAGTGCTCTATACAGCTCGAGCTTCTGGCTGCACGTTTCCCCACGGATCGGGCACAAGTGGGTTTTGTACTGTCTCTACTCTCGGGCAGAGCATTGGAGTGGGCAACGCCGCTGTGGGAGCGCGACGATCGTGTGGTGCTGAGTGCTCCTCATTTCCTGGAGGCTCTTAAAAAGGTCTTTTTAGGACCTCAGGTCACCCCGATACGGCGCTACAACTGCTGGCATTGGCACAGGGTTCGTCTTTGGTCAGTCAGTTTTCCGTCCAGTTTCGGAATCTGGCCTCAGAGCTAGACTGGTCCGACAAAGTTCTCATTCCAGTCTACTGGCGAGGACTGGCTGACCATGTTAAAGACGCTTTGGCTACCAGGGAGATTCCCGCCACACTGGAGAATCTTATCTCCATATCTACCCGCATCGACCTCCGTTTTCACGAGCGGAGGTTGGAGCGGGCCCAGTGTAGGCAGAGGATTCGGTTGGCTCCCACCTTTGCCACACCTCTCGAATCCCCCGATCTGGCGTCCGAACCCCAAAAGGCCACAGAGGTTCCTCATGCAGGACCTAAGTCTCGAGTCGTCCGATTATCTGTGGTCTGTAACCTTTGTCAGCAGACAGGACACTATGCCAACAAATGTCCACAGCGATCGGTGAAGTGATCGCGTCTTGTGGTCCTGGGAGGAGGTTCACTAGAGACAGCGGCATTTTCCTCCAAGATGACATTTAAAGGGACAGTCACTGTGGACTCTTCCACACTTACAGTCGAGCTTTGTGTGGACTCAGGAGCAGAGGGGAATTTCATGTCATCCACCTTTGCTCGTCGCCACGCAATACATCTGGTAACGCTCGACAAACCAGTGACTGTCCGGGTAGTGAATGGGTTTACATTGCCCTCGCCAATTACACATCAGACTGTCCCTCTTACATTGTGTGTATCCCCTTCCCATCAGGAAATTATTTCCCTTCTCGTCCTTCCCGAGGGAATAGACGAAATCCTACTGGGAGTACCCTGGCTCCGTTCCCACTCACCTCATATTGAGTGGACCTCCGGTAGGATACTGGGTTGGAGTGAGTCATGTAAGGACAGATGTGTCAGGGAGTGCATTCAGGTTACCACTACAGAGATACCCGCAGATCTTTCTCCTCTTGCCAAGTGTTATCAGTCATATGCAGACGTGTTCTCTAAAAAGGCTGCGGAGACTCTGCCGCCCCATCGTCCCTACGACTGTCCTATTGACCTCTTGCCTGGAGCAGAACCTCCTCGGGGAAGGGTCTATCCCCTCTCTCTTCCTGAGACGGAGGCTATGTCTCAATATATCCAGGAGAATCTGGCAAGAGAGTTCATTAGGAAGTCGGTGTCACCAGCAGGAGCGGGGTTCTTCTTCGTGCAGAAGAAGAGTGGAGAATTACATCCGTGTATAGATTACAGAGGTCTTAACGCCATCACCGTTAAGAATAAGTACCCGTTGCTCCTGATCTCTGAGCTCTTTGATAGGCTCCGGGGAGCAAGGGTATTTACTAAATTAGATCTGCGTGGTGCTTATAACCTGATTAGCATCCGTGAGGGGGACGAATGGAAGACGGCTTTTAATACCAGGGATGGGCATTATGAATACATGGTGATGCCCTTCGGGCTCTGTAATGCCCCAGCCGTTTTCCAAGACTTTGTCAATGATATCTTCCGGGATATGCTTTCCACCTCTTTAGTAGTCTATCTGGATGATATTCTCATCTTTTCTCCAGATATTGACTCTCACCGGAGGGATGTCTGCAAAGTCTTCGACCTGTTACGGGCGAACTCCTCTATGCAAAGTTGGAGAAATGCATGTTTGATCAGGAGTCTTTACCTTTCCTGGCTATATCATCTCCGTCCAGGGATTGGCTATGGATCCTGCCAAACTACAGGCTGTGATGGATTGGCAAGAACCCCATTCTCTTAAAGCGGTGCAGCGCTTTATGGGTTTCATTAATTACTATCGCCAATTCATTCCCCACTTCTCCACTTTGGTAGCTCCCTTGGTAGCCCTCACCAAGAAAGGAGCCAATCCCAAATTGTGGTCAGAGGAGGTCTCCAAGGCCTTTACTTCAATTAAGTCCGATTTTGCTAGCGCTCCCATCTTACATCGCCCCGAGGTTGATAAGCCTTTTTTATTGGAGGTCGATGCCTCGTCCGTTGGTGCTGGAGCAGTCCTTTTTCAAAAGGATGCTCAAGGTCGGAAACATCCTTGCTTCTTCTTTTCCAAGACCTTCACACCAGCGGAGAGGAATTATTCCATTGGGGATAGGGAGTTGCTAGCCATGAAGTTGGCCTTTTCCGAGTGGAGACATCTCCTGGAGGGGGCTCGCTTTCCCTTTCAAGTTTTCACTGACCACAAAAATTTGGTCTATTTACAGACCGCCCAGCGGCTAAATTCTCGTCAGGCCAGATGGTCCCTGCTCTTCTCCCGGTTTCATTTCACCCTCCATTTCCTCTCCGGTGAGAAGAACATTCGGGCCGATGCGCTTTCTCGCTCCGTGGTGTCCTCTGAGGAGGTGGAGGAGGAGCCTCGGTTAATTGTCCCCACAGAGAGCCTAAGACCTGTGGCCCCGGTTTCGCTTGAGTCTGTGCCTCCGGGCAAGACTTTTGTGCCCACCAATTTGCGACCGGAGGTACTCTCTTGGGCACATTCGTCCAGGGTGGGTGGACATTTTGGGGCAAAAAGGACATCTAAGTTGCTGGCGAGGACATACTGGTGGCCACATATGGTCCGTGACGTCAGGGAATACGTTCAGGCGTGCGTCTCCTGCGCCAAGAATAAGTCCCCCGACAACGGCCAGCTGGGCTACTTTTCACTTTACCGGTGGCAGACAGGCCTTGGGAGATGGTCGGGATGGATTTTATGGCGGGCTTACCCAAGTCTCGGGGCTGCACCATCATCGGGGTGATAACCGACCACTTCTCCAAATGGTGCACTTAGTGCCGTTACCACGGTTACCGTCTGCACGGGCCTTGGCAGCATTGTTCATTAGGCATATTTTCCGCCTACACGGTATGCCAGACAAAATTGTCAGTGATCGAGGTCCCCAGTTTGCGTCTCGGTTCTGGAGAGAGCTGTGTCGTTTACTCAGCATTGAGTTGAATCTCTCCTCTGCATACCATCCCGAGACGAATGGGTTGGTAGAGAGGGCCAACCAGACCTTGGTCACATATTTGCGACATTTTTTCTCTGCCAGGCAAGATGACTGGGCATCCTTGCTACTGTGGGCTGAGTTCGCTCTAAATAATGCTGTGGCTGACTCCACCGGACAGACCCCATTCCTCCTGAACTACGGTCAGCATCCGCGGGTACCAGTGCCCATGCCCGTGTCTTCCGCCGATTCCAGGGTGGCAGACTGGGCTGTGGAGGCACGGGACATATGGGACCGCACCCAGGATGCCATTCAGGCCTCCAAAGAGAGGATGAGGTCTTCGGCCGATGACCATCGGCGCCCAGCTCCTACATTTGCTCCGGGTGACCTAGTGTGGCTTTCTGCCCGAAACATCAGGCTACGTGTAGAGTCCACCAAGTTGGCACCTCGCTTTTTGGGCCCTTTTAAAGTTCTGGAGCAGGTGAACCCGGTGGTTTACCGCCTAGCCCTTCCGCCTCGCCTTGGTATCACCAACACCTTTCACGTGTCCCTCCTGAAACCCGTGGCCATTTCCCGGTTTTCCGAGTCATCTGCCGGACATCGGGTTCATCTACCGACGATCATGAGGTGAACGCCATTGTTGGTGCAAGGTGGTACGAGGCAAAAAATTTTATTTGGTGGATTGGAGGGGTTATGGGCTTGAGGATAGGTCCTGGAGCCTGCCAGACATGTTCACGCTCTGCAGCTCATCGCTGCCTTTGAACGCAGCGAGGCCCAAAGAAGGGGGGCCCTAGGAGGGGGGGTAATGTTAGGGTTCGAGTTCCTGCTGCTACACAAGGGGAGTCTCGAACCAGTCCCGCTGCGGTCCCCCATTCGTCTCCGGCCGCAGTGGAGCCTGCTCAGCAGAGACGTCGGTCCCAGCGTCTTGCCCATTCCAGTACTGTGCAGAGAGTTACTGCTGGAGCAGACGTCTTTGGGACAAAGTCCTGCGTTTCCCCTTCTGAGCATGCCCAGGGTAAGATTCTCATTGGAGATCAGGGGTCACATGTTCAGGTACTGCAGCAGCTCCTATTGGTCCGCCAGGAAGGTCCTGAAACTGCATGTGTTTTGGAACAGTTTCTCATTGGTCCTTGTTTCTGGCAGGTCCTGTAGCTGTTGCTATAAAAGGGTGGCATGGCTGGGCCGCCATGCGCTAATATCAATCGTCATATGCTTTGCGCCAGTGTGGTCATGCATGTGTGTGGTTAGGGCCCGGCTGAAATAAGCCCCTAGAATACCGACTTAATCGGTGAGGAGTTTGGTATGCTAGCTGGTCAGGGTCGGTGTCCTAGATGCCCTAGATTACCGGCATAACCGGTGAGGAGTTTGATTGCCGTATTCAGGGCCTGGCGTTCAGACGCCATAGACTGCGGGTTTCTCCCGCGAGGACATTAGCGCATGATCACGTTCTATGTTCGCTTAGCAGTCAACTGTGTACCTGGGTGCCTGACAGGACACAGAAGTTTGTCTCAGCGGCTCTGTGACGTAACATGGTTCGTTTTCAACGCTAGACAGCGCCCTAGCGTGTTTATTTTGCGACTCAGTTGTGTTCAGTGAGTTCGCACACATCGCCATATAGCGCTGCGGCACTCCTAGCGGCTCTGTGGATTAACAGAGTTCGCACATATTGCCACAGCGCGTTACGGTGTTTATTTTGGCGACTCTGCGGGATAACAGAGTTCGCTTCTTGCGCCATTTTACTAGCAGCAGGCTCCGCCTGCACGGTGGACCCCGGGCTGCGAACGCACCTCTTTACATCATATATTTGGTGCGTTCCACAGACCCTAACACCGTGTAGACGGAAGATGTGTCTAATAAACAATGCTGCTAAGGCCCGTGCAGAAGGTAACCGTGGTAGCGGCACTAAGTGCACCATTTTGGAGAAGTGGTCGGTGATCACCCAAATGATAGTGCAACCCCGAGACTTGGTCGCAAATTAGTGGGCACAAAAGTCTTGCCCGGAGTGTTGTGAATGGGTTTGAGATGAGTTCTGAGCAGAGGCTCCCTTGGTGGTTACAAGCGTGCTAGTGAAGATTGTGAGGACTGGGAATCAGGTGTTACTGACTGGTCTTATATAAGGAGTCATTTTCCCATCAGGGTTGCCGGTGATCAATTGTTCTGGTCTGAATCCTTCATTCCAGTTTCCCTTGTAGCCTGCTGTGTCGTGTCTGCATCTCCTGCTTACAGATAAGACTTTTGCTTCTTTGTGTTTGTGCTATATTTTTGCTTTTTGTACTGCACTTCTTTGGGGGCCTTCAGGGTCCCCTCCGGGGCTTCTGCCCCCTCAGTTTAGTTCAGCCACTGAGTTTTGTTCTTTTGCTGTTTTTCCAGTTTTTTTCAGTGGCTGCTGTTTTGATTTTGTTACACAGAGAACTAATTTAGGTGGTAGAGGTCGTGTGATCTCAGGTGATTTTGAAATTAGTAGAGTTGGTGCTTTTCAGGGTTTTCTGGATTGCAGTAAGTACCCTTCCTATCCTTTTCTATTTAGATAGTTGGGCCCCAGCATTTGCTCATACTATTTCTTTCTGTGTCAGTATTTCCTCTTGTCTAACCGCCATTACATGTTTGGGGCTTTCTATTAATCTTTTGGGGTTCTGCTCCGGGCAGATAGCTTTCCTGTTTTGTCTTTAGGTGTAGTTAGTTTCTCAGGCTGTGACGAGGCGTCTAGGACCAACGTAGGAACGCTCCACGGCTGCCTCTAGTTGTGGTGGTTAGTCAGGGTACTGCAATCTCATAGATTCCAACTGCTCTGGTGTATTGCCTTTTTTGCCTGCTCTCCTCAGCTACCGAAACATAACAGTATCACCGGCCAACAAAAAATTGAAAATTGTATGGTACTCACAGAAGGGAAAAATATTGTGAAAGAAAAAAGGTTGTCAGAGTTGTCAGAGATATTTTTCTGTTTGTTGCATTTTTTTTTTTTTTTTTCCCCCTGTATATCTGGGTGCTGGGGAGGATCTTTTCTCCATTGCACGGTTGTCTGGCCGTGTGGATCAGCTTGCCACAGAGGTTCAGGGTATTGCTGCATATCTTGCTAGGTTGCCTGTTGTGGAACCTAGGATCCCATGTCAGATTTGTTTTTGGGGATCGAGCTAAGTTTCAGAATTTCAAAAATAATTGTAAATTGTTTTTTGCCTTAAAATCTAAGTCCTCAGGAAACGCAGCGCAGCAGGTTCAAATTATCATCTCTCTCCTGCGCGGCGATCCTCGGGAAAGGGCTTTTTTCCCTGATACCTGGGGATCCTGTTTTGAGTGATGTTGATGCGTTTTTTCAGGCTTTGGGGTTATTGTACGATGAGCCTAATGTCACTGATCAAGCTGAAAAAACCTTGTTGGCATTAATCAGGGGCTTGATGACGCTGAGTTATACTGTCAGAGATTCCGCAGGTGGGCAGTCCTGACCAAATGGAATGACGACGCTTTGGCAGCCCTTTTTCGGAAGGGTCTGTCAGATAATGTAAAGGATGTTATGGTGGGATTCCCTGTCCCCTCTGTCTCAATGATTCTATGTCATTAGCGATTCAAATTGACAGACGTTGCGTGAGCGGAGAAGTATGCGTGGAATGGTGTTGCCTTGTGAACCTGCTTCTGAACCCATGCAGTGGTGATAGAGTGGTGTTGGGGCACAGCGTCATGAGTTTCGAAAGCGCAATGGGTTATGTTTTCTACTGTGGTGATGCCTCTCATGCTATTTCAGTCTGCCCTAAGCGGGGAAGACGTTTTGCACGCTCAGTTTGTCTTGGGTATGGTTCAGACTAAGGTTTTTATTAACTGTCACTCTGATAGGGGTCTCTGTCCTCATTTTCTGCTCAGCTTTCGTTGATTCTGGAGCAGCTATTAACCTGATGGGTTATGATTTTGCTAAACGTTTGTGGGTTTCCCTTGATACCCTACAGAAGTCTATTCCCCTACTGGGGATCGATTCTACCCTTTGGTGAGAATAAACCCCGTTTTCTATCAGGTGATAATGAGGGTTGAACCTGATCACCAGGAGTGCTGCAAATTTTTGGTTCTATATAATCTGCATGACATTATCGTGCTGGGTTTCCCTTGGTTCAGTCTCATAATCCTGTTTTGGATTGGAAATCTGTGTCTGTAACCATTGGGGCTCCCAATGTGTTATACCAACACTCCTGTTTTTCTGCCTCCCCCCAGGCTCAGGATGTTCCTGACTTTTTGTTTGATTTTTCTGATGTGTTTAGCGAAGTAAATCTGCATCCTTGCCTCCCCATAGGAGCTATGACTGCGCTATTGAATTAGTGCGGGTAGTAAATTCCCCAAAGGTCGCCTTTTTAACTTGTCTGTACCTGAACATGACGCTATGCGGTCTTATATCAAGGAATCATTGGGGAAGGGTCATATCAGACCATCCTCTTCACCCTTGGTGCCGGTTTTTCTTTGTGGCCAAAAAAGATGGTTCATTAAGGCCGTGTATTGATTATCGTCTCTTGAACAATATTACTGTAAATATCAATACCCGTTACCCTTGATTTCTGACCTGTTTTCCAGGGTGAAAAACGCTACTTTTTACCAAGCTTGACCTCAGGGGGCGTATAACCTTATTCGCTTTAAGCACGGGATGAATGGAAGACGGCATTCAATACCCCTGAAGGGCATTTTGAGTACCTAGTGATGCCCTTTGGGCTCACTAATGCTCCTTCCGTCTTCCCGACCTTCATGAATGACATTTTCAGGGTTTTGTGGAAAATTTCTGATTGTTTTTTGGATGATATCTTGATTTTTTCTAATGACTGGGACCTCCATGTGAAACATGTTCGAACTGTATCCAGATTTTGAGAGAGAATGCTCTGTATGTGAAGGGATCAAAGTGTCTTTTTTGGCGTACAGAGGATCTCATTTCTGGGATTCATTTTGTCCCCATCTGTTATTGAAATGGACCGGTCAAGGTTCAGGCCATCTGTGATTGGGTCCAACCTACTTCATTAAAGGCTCTTCAGAGATTTTTGGTTTTGCCAATTTTTATCGTAAATTTATTGTTAATTTCTGTTATTGTTAAACCATTAACTGATTTGACCAGAAAGGGGTTTTGAGTGGTGAATTGGCCTCCTGAGGCAGTCTCTGCATTTCAGGAACTTAAGCAGAGATTCACTTCTGCTCCTGTTCTACGGCAGCCTGATGTTTCTCTGCCATTTCAGGTGGAGGTTGATGCCTCTGAAATTGGGGGCAGGTGCCGTTTTGTCCCAAAAAGATCCAGAGACCTCTAAAAAGTAACCCTTGTGCCTTTTTCTCTCGAAAATTTTCTCCACTGAACGTAATTATGACGTGGGTAATGGGAGTTGTTGGCCATGAAGTGGGCTTTTGAAGAGTGAGACATTGGCTGGAGGGAGCCAAACATCAGGTGGTGGTCCTTACGGACATAAAATCTGGTCTATCTGGAATCTGCCAAGCGACTCATCCTAGACAGGCCAGGTGGCCTTGTTTTTCACACGTTTTAATTTTGTGGTTCCTTTCTTCTGGCACTAAGAATGTTAAGGCGGATGCCTCTCGAGGAGTTCCTTGCGGACTCTCCTGAGTTATCTGTCCTTCTGTTATTTTGAAAGAGGGTGTATTCTTTCCGCCATCTCGCCCAATTGAGACTTGCTCTGGAGGGGTGTCAGGAGGATAGCCCGAGCGCTGCCCGTTGGAAAATTGTTTTCCCGGACCAATGGAAAAAGAGTGTGATGTCTGAGATTCATTGTTCCGCATTGGCTGGGCATCCCGGAATTTTTGGTACCAGAGACTTGGTTAGTCGGTCCTTTTGGTGGCCTACCTTGTCTCGTGATGTCAGGGAATTTGTGCAGTCCTGCGGGACTTGCTCTCGCTCCAACCTTGCTCTCGTCTAGTGGTTTGTTGATGCCATTGCCTGTGCCCAAGAGACCATGGACCCATATCTCTATGGATTTCATTTCCGATCTTCCTGTTTCTCAGAGAATGACCACCATCTGGGTAATTTGTGATAGGTTTTCCAAAATGATACATCTTGCGCCATTACCTAAGTTGCCTTCCTCCTCTGAATGGTGCCGTTGTTCCTTCAGCACGTGGTTCTTTACACGGCATTCCTGAAACATTGGTCTGCAGAGGAGTCCAGTTTTTTTTCCAGATTTTGGGGACTTTTTGTTTCTAAACTGGGGGGTTCAATTGTCTTTCTCCTG
This sequence comes from Oophaga sylvatica, assembly GCA_033576555.1. Classification (NCBI taxonomy): domain Eukaryota; kingdom Metazoa; phylum Chordata; class Amphibia; order Anura; family Dendrobatidae; genus Oophaga; species Oophaga sylvatica. The sequence goes on from JARQOD010000004.1 coordinate 40,339,445, forward strand.
GGCATTTCATCTCCCAATGGTCAAACTGAGAGAACAAACCGACATTGGAGACTTATCAAGATGTTTTGTGTCTGTGATCAGGATGACTGGGTCTTTTTTTGCCTTTGGCTGAGTTTGCTTTAAAATTAGGGCTAGCTCTCCCACTTTGATGTCTCCATTTTTCTGTAATTCTGGGTTTCACCCTATTTTCTTAGGGACAGAGGAGGCTTCTCTCTGTCCGGTGTTACTCGTTGTGGAGGTTGCAACAGATTTGGGACCAGGTAGTAGAGAGGTTTTCCCTCTCCAGGGAAGGGCCCACGGTTTGCTAACCGCATAGGACGATGGTCTGGGTTTAAAGTGGGGGATGGCTGGTGTCCTCAAAGAATTATTCTATGAGAGAGCATCTCCAAATTTAAGCCTAGGTTCATTGACCTTATAAGTCTGGGGATTATTAATCCTGTTTTTTTTCGTTTGCTTCTTCCAGGGACATTTAAGCCATAACGTGTTCCCAAGTCTTGTTGAAGAAGGTTTGTTGAGCCAGTGGTTCCTGCTGCGTGCCTCCTGACCCTTTTTGTTGAGGGCAATTGGAGTAGTGGTGAGAAAATTTTGGATTCCGTTTTTTAGAGGGAAACTCCGTATTTGGTTAAATGGAGGTTATGGCGGGGAAAGACAATTCTTGGGTGTTTGCTTCGGACATCCTGTAGGGACTTATCCGTGCGTACATAAATATCCTGACCGACCTGGTTGCTCAAATGAGGGTTCGGGGGACCCCTTCTCAGGGGGGGTACTGTTGTAAGGGTTTGAGATGAGTTCTGCAGAGGCTCCCCTGGTGGTTAAAAGCGGGGTAGTGAAGATTGTGAGGACTGGGAATCAGGTGTTACTGATGGTCTTAATAAGGGGTCATTTTCCCATCAGGGTTGCCGGTGATCATTTGTTCTGGTCTAACCTTCATTCCAGTTCCTTGTCCTGCTGTGTTTGTCTGCTTCCTGCTTCAGATAAGATTTTTTGCTTTTTTTGGGTTTGTGCTATATTTTTGCATTTGTCTGCACTTTTTTGGGGGGCCTTCAGGGTCCCTCCGGGGGCTTTCCCCCTTCAGTTTGGTTCAGCCACTGAGTTTTGTTCTTTTGCTTTTTCAGTTTTTTCGTGGCTGCTGTTTTTTATTTTGTTACACCAGAAATAATTTAGGTGGTAAGGTCGGTTGATCTCAGGTGATTTTGAAATTAGTAATTGGGGTTTTCGGTTTTTGGGATTGCAGTAAGTACCCTTTTCCATCCTTTTCTATTTAGATAGTTTGGGGCCCCAGCTTTGCTCATACTATTTTTTTCGTGTCATTTTTTCCTTTGTCAACCGCCATACATGTTTGGGGGGGTTTCTATTACTTTGGGGTTTCTGCTCCGGGGCAATAGGCTTTCCGTTTTTTTTTTTCTTTAGGTGTAGTTAGTTTCTCAGGGTGTGTCGAGGCGTCTAGGACCAACAAGGAACGCCCCCCACGGCTGCCTCCCATTGTGGTGGTTAGTCAGGGTACTGCAATCTCATAGATTCCAACTGCTTGGGTATTGCTTTTTGCCTGCTCCCCTCAGCTACCAAACATAACACCGGAGGACGACTCTAGCGAAACCGGGGCTACAGTTCTCAGGGGTTCTTCGGGACAATAACCAGGCTCCCCCATCCTCCTCCTCGATGACATAAGGAGCGGGAGAGAGCGTCGGCCCGAAATTCTTCTCACCGGAGAGAAAATGGGGTGAAGTGGAACGGGAGAAAATAGGGTTTTCTGTGGCGAAATTTAGCCCTATCCGTTGCAAATATACCAAGTTTTTGTGGTCGGTTAAGATTGGAAGAGAAAACGAGCCCCCCCAGAAGATGTCTCCACTCAGAAAAAGGCCAACTTCATAACCAGCAACTCCCTGTCCCCGATGGAATAATTTCTTGCTGTGACACCGACTTCCTAAGGGAAACCCCTTGCCAATTCCCCCGAATATAGGGGACATGGCCTCTGTCTCAGGAAGCGAGAGGGGGGAAACTCCCCCCGAGGAGGTCTGCACCAGCAAGAGTCAATGGGACAGTCGTAGGCATGAGGTGGAAAGTCTCCGCCGCCTTCTTGGAGAAAACGTCTGCATATACCAATAACACTGAGGAAGAGAAGTGAGATCTACGGGTATCTCTGTGGTGGTGCCTAACGCCTCCTGACCACCTGCCTCTACTGAATACCCCAACCAGTATCCTCCCAGAGGACCACTCAATAGGGAGAGTGGAACGAGCCAAGGTACTCCAGCAACACCTCTCTATTCCCTGGGGCCGGACAGAAAAGAAATACTCTCCTGATGGAAGGGACAAGAAAAGTGAAGGGATCGTTGGTGGGTGATTTTTTTGAGGCAGAGTTGATCTATCACTACTCGCACAGTCACCGTTTTGGCGACATCACCAGGGGATAGGGGGGCGGAGCAAATGAAGAGGACATGAAATTCCCCTCTCGAATCCACACAGGCTTGGCGGTGACAGGGTGGACCTACTGTAATTGTCCCCTTAAAGGACAATTGGTGGAAAATGCCCATGTCTATAACCCCTCCCAAGGTCATTAATGCACCTTTTCCCGACCGCTGTGGCATTTGTTGCATAACAAATGCGGCAGATGTTACAGACCAGGGTACTCGGGCCCGGGACTGAGTCCTGCTCGAAAACCTCCTTGCCTCTTGGGGTTGGACGCCGGCGAAGACTGAGGCTGCAAAGGAGAGCCAGCCGAACCTCTGCCTCCCACTGGACCGCTCCCAACCTCCGCTCGTGAAAACGAGGTCAATGCGGTAGATATGGCGATAAGCTTCTCCAGTGTGGTGGGAAACCCCCTATAGCCAGGCGTTTTTTTCACATGGCCCCTAGCCTCTCCAAACACGGAATAGGACTTTAGCCGGCCATCCAATCCGGGGAAAGTCCGAAATGGACAGCAAAAAAGCTGACAAGGGACGAACCCTGTGAACTTGCCAGAATTGGAGCGCCGTATCTGGGTAACCGAGGTCCTAGAAAACATTTTTTGAGCCCAAAAACGAGGAGCACCCGACCACACGGCGTCACGCTCCAAGCAGGGTGGCCCCTCCAACGCTCTGCCCGACAGAAGAGTTTTTACAAAGCCACTTTGCCCATCCTGGGGAAAAATGCAGCCAAAGCTCGAGTTGTATAGAGCACTGACCACGAATCCCCGACTTGCTTGCTGTCACCAGCAAACTTGTCGAAGCGGGGGTGGGATATTGTGGGGGCAGAGGTGGCAGGGACACACTGGCTGCGCCACATAGCACCTGAACAGCGACTGCGGTAACATCCACAGCGAGGTGGTGCGCTCAAGAGCCGCCAACCTCCCTCCAGCTGCGGATGTCCTAGTAAACAGGGTCATCCGCCATTTTACTAGCCAACCTGGTGTAGTGTTTGTTAGGGTCTGCAGAACGCACCAAATATATAGTGGGGGTGCTTTCGCACCCGGGGTCCACCGTGGGGGGCGAGCCTGCTGCAGTAAAATGGCGCAAGAAGCGAACTCTGTTATCCCCAGAGTCGCCAAAAATAAAGCCGAACGCGCTGTGGCAAATTTTCAAACTCTGTTAATCCACAGAGCCGCTGGGAGTGCCGCAGCGCTATAGGCATGTGGCAAACTCCACTGAACAAAACCCTGAGTCGCAAAATAAAACGCTAGGGTGCTGTCTAGCTTTGAAAATAAAACCCCTGTTACGTCACAGGCCGCTGAGACAAACTTCTGTGTCCTTCAGGCACCCAGGGACACAGTTAACTGCTAAGCGAAAATAGAACGTTTATCATGCGTAATGTCTGCGGGAGTCACCCGCAATCTATGGCGTCTGAACGCCAGGCCCTGAATACGGCAACAAACTCCTCACCGGTTATGCGGTAATTAGGCTCTGGACACCGACCCTGACCACTAGCATACCAAACTCCTCACGATTAAGTCGGTATTCAGGGGCTTATTTCAGCCGGGCCCTAACCCACACACGCAGACCACCTGCGCTAAGCTATAATGGTTGACACTAGGCAGGCGGCCCAGGCATGCCACCCTTTTATAGTAACAGCTACAGGACCTCCAGAAACAAGGACCCCAAAGAAACTTTTCCAGAACACCAGTGTCACAGCCTTCCTGGCGGACCAATAGGAGCTGCTGCAGTACCGGCTTTGACCCCTGATCTCCAATGAAGATCTCACCTGGGCATGCTCAGAAGGGGAAAACAAGGCTTTGTCCTAAAGACGTTGCTGCCGCTAACCAGTACTGCCACAAAAACAGGCCTGGAGTGCAGCAGTAATTCTCGCACACTTTAGGGCTGGCGGGCCGCGCTAAGTGAGCAGAGTCCACTGCGGCCGGAACGAATGGGAACGCAGATGGGTAGCCGAGATTTCCCTTGTGCAGAAGGGGAACTCGACCCTAAATCTGCTCATAAAACTTTGAAGCACATTAATATCAGGCGTCTGCAGCGGGGAAGGGAAGCCTTTTGACAGTCAGGGATTGTCCTGCTCAGAGAACTGTCCGGAAGAGGATGAGGATGAGGGGGGTGAGAAAATTTTGGCTTGCCAAGGTCAGTACAGGGGTTTGTGCGTGAATGGAGGATGGGATTTGGCGAAAGGCCCTCCCCCACCACTGGCAGTGCATCATTGACCCTTAACATTGCACATGTGTGATTAACTTGCAATTCAAAAAGGGACCCCCGCATTGCAAAATTATAAAGGAGAGATACTGTTGGCCAGCATCCCGACCACGCTTAAAGGCAAAAATTACAGACATCATGCCACAGGAGAACCTAGACAATATTGGCGAACAACAAGCAACTCTGGTAAACTGTTTGTTAGAGGCATTCCCACACATGTCCCGAAAAGTGACATTCAGGTCAAGAGCGCAAGATGTCACGTTGTGCGCCCTCTGCCTGAACAGTCCAGTGCAGAGAGCTGGAAGATGGCGACGTGGGAGTCCAGGTAGAGCGTCCCAGCGGGAGAGGTATTTCATTTTTTTAATGGTTGGAGCAATATATGGGGGGCATTATAACTTGAGAATTATATAGGGGGCCTATCGACACTTGAGGATCATATATACGGCCCATTATACCTTAGCTCACCATGGGCACATATATACTGGAGCATCATAGGGGCCCATTTTATGGCACTCATATGGGGCCTTAATATGGGCATCACATGGAGACCTTTTCATATGGACATTATATATGGGGGACATTATATTTGGGCATTATATGGGATTCATCATACACTGGAGCTCATATATGGGTCCATCATTACTGACATCATATGGGGGACATTATATATTGGGCATCCCAAAGGAGACCATTATATAGGACATTATATAATGGGGACCATTTATTTGGAGCATTATATGGGTTCTCATACACTGGAGCATCATATAGGGGGCCCCTCATATTTCTAGACACAAAAGGGGTCATTTTTAGGGGCTCATAAGGGCCTTTTATATGGAGCATCTATGGAGCACATATGGGGCCTATTCTGTATGGACATTATATGGAGCCCTTTTGTATTGACAATATAGGGGTATTATTCTGTATAGAGCAATATATGGGCTCATTATTTGATGGCGCCATGTGATGCCCATAACATGTATGGAGGATAAACTGTCCTTTTTTAGTATTGTAAAATTTTTTAAAATAGATGCACTATGCCCTTAAGAGGAATATTTGGCATTGTCTATACCTATATTCTCTGCCGTATGGGAGCATCTGAATTGTGATTTTTTAAAAAGGGGCCCACTGAGACTCTTTGGCCGGGGCCCCAAAAACCTGGAGCCAGCACTCCCCCCCCCAATTTAGCCAAATAACCCCCAGTTTTCAATGCTTACTATTATTATAAAGTTAATTAAGGCTGACAAGCTTAGTAAAAGAATTGATGCTTTGGCATTGAAATGGGCACTGTAGGTGTGTTTAGTCCTCCACCCCTGACGCTTTTATTCCCCATTGACTTGCTTTGGGGGTCATTTTTCGACTCCGCCTGACCATTCTGTTAGTCGGCCACTTCGTTCGACTGACTTTTGAGAAAGTCGGGTTTCACGAAACCCGACTCACCCTAAAAAGGCAGTCGCTCATCTCTATGTCAATTTATGTGGTAATTACTCTGAAATGCTTCAATAAATCCCACTATTCCAACGTTTTTTGAATATATTGTTCTTCGATGTTGTAAAAAAAAAATTGATATGTTTGCATTTTTATGAAAAAAAAAATTGGTGAAATGTTAAACATTTTGCAATTTTCAAACATTTAATTTTTTATGCCCTTAAACAGAGCATTATAACGCACAAAATAGTTCATAAATAATATCTCCCATAGGTCTACTTTAAAACAGCACAATTTTTGAAACATAGTTTTGTTGTAGGAACTATAAGGGTTAAAAGTTGACCAGCAATTTCTCTTTTTTCAACAAAATTTACAAAACCTTTTTTTAGGGACCACATTACATTTGAATAAATTTGGGGTCTATAGACAGAATTTAAACCGAAAGTGCACCTTTCTAAAAACTGAACCCCTTGAGGTGCTCAAAACCACATTCAATAATTTATTTACCCTTCAGCTGCTTCAATACATTTTTGTAATGTGGAAGGAAAAAATTAACATTTAGCTTTTTTTTTGAAAAATTAAAATTTAGACCCAATTTTTTATTTTTCAAGGTAACAGGACAAAATGGACCCCAAAAATTTGTTGTGCAATTTTTGAGCATACTGTACCCCATATTGGGGAAAAACACTGGGCGCATGGGAGGCCTCAAAAAGGGAGGAAATGCCATTTGACTTTTGAATGCAAAATTTGCTGGAATAATTACGTACACCATATTGCATTTGGAACACCTGATATGCCTAAACAGTGAAAAACCCCACAATGACAACATTTTGTAAAAAACCCCTCAGGGGGCTTATCTAGATGTGTGGGAACACCTTGAACCCCCAGGTGCTTACAAATTTATAAATTGACAGTGAAAATCAAAAATCTAATTTTTTTCCCAAAAATGTTACTTTAGACCCAAATTTTGCTTTTAATAAGGGGGGAACAGGTGAAATTACACCATACGATTTGTTGTGAAAATTTCTTTGAGTACGTCGTACCCAATATATGGAAGAAAACTACTGTTTGGGCCACAGCGGGTTTAAAGAGAAAGAGCCCATTTGACTCTTTGAATGCAAAAAATTTTTGGAATAATTAGCGGGGCCTGTCTGTTTGGGTGCCCCTGATTTTTTGCCTAAACAATGGAAATACCCCCCACGTGACATCTTTTTTGGAACTAGGCCTCTCAGACTATTGATGTGTGGTAAGCACCTTGAACCCCCAGTGCTTCTCGAAGTTTTTAACATTGAATCGTGAAAAACAATATAACCACATTTTTCCCACAAAAAATTTTTTAGTCCCACATTTTTTTATTTTTCCAAAAGGTAACAGGAGAAATGGACCTCAAACTTTTTTGTGCATCTTCTCCAGACATAGTACCCTATTTGTTTTTGGGTGGGGGACAGAAAAGAAGCACTGATGCTATAGAATGCGATTTTTTATGGATTTTGTCATTCACATTTGGAGAGCGTGGGAACCCCCACATGTGACACCATTTGTAAACTAAACCCCTTAAGGACTGTATCCAGTGTGGGGGTGAGCAACTTAACACCTTTAATAATAATGGGGGCACCACAGGGAAATCTCAATGGGGGCCTCCCAAAAGCCTGTGAACATTAGAAGTCATAAACCATAAAGAAAAGACATAGGCAAAAGAGGGGGATCCCACAATAACTCAAAATAATCAAGCGGTTTTTTTTAATCAAAAAACACCAAAACAGTATAAAAACTTTAAAAGTCACAGATGGGACATAACAAAACATAGAAGCCTTAATAAAGTTATAGCCCCACCCTAAACGTGTGCACAGTACAAAACTATATGCCTAATATTGATTAGACAGCATACCATAGAACCAACCCTAATATATATCTGGTGTGGACGGAGCTAGCCTGAAAAATGCATGCAATTAATGACCCCTAAGGGAAAAGTTGGATCAAACCCAAAAAAAATGATGCAGCCAATAGTTCCCAGACCCACATGACATGGACTGGTGTCAATGACCACAAAACCCCCCAAAGCTGTGTTAGGTTTTCTATTATCAGAATATAGAGAACAAAATATAAATCGATCTATACAGGGATAAATACCCATAGGGAACCCTCACCACTAAGGCAGAAGGAAGGCATCCAGGCACACATGCACATGGTCGGGCTATTGGAGACCGGGACGCGTGTCCCCCCAAACAGTGGCTTTTTCAGGGGTCAACTTGAACAGCCTGATGTTCCAGAAGTTTATAATGTAGGCCGTGAAAATTATAAAATCACTAATGGCATCCCAGTGCCTCCACCTGCTTCATTAAGGGGGGTCTTCCGCCGGGGTTCTGGGCTGAATCATTATTTCAGAATTAACACAGAAACCCCTTGTAGGTGCTCACGTAGATCCAGTAAATGTTAAGAGCCTTACTGCGATCTTTGGGAGGCAGAAGAACAAATCAAATTAGGTGAAGAATTGTTTTTATTTATTTTTTATGTCGTTC
>JARQOD010000004.1:40348098-40370832 GCA_033576555.1 Oophaga sylvatica
TTACCCTGCCTTCATAGGTTTTAAAACTTTTTCTTCCACTTATCCGGGACACACCTTATTTGCATATTAGGATTATGAAATTGTACTTATGTGTGAAATACAAATCCAAACCCCCTCCCTCCTTAAACTTCTTTTTTAAAAAATTGTCTGAATTTTAAATTTGGGTACTTAACTTTTAAACCTTTTCCATTTTTAAAAATTTTTTTAGATTTGGAAATTCTTAGGGGAATTGGGTTTTAAAAATTTTTTCCCCAGCTTGAGTAACGCCCCCAAAAATTTTTTTTTTCGCAGTTCCCTTTTTCCCTAAGACATTTTTCTAGTCCAAATTTTTTACTAAACAGCGAATTTTTCTTTTAAAAATTTTATTGCTTTTATTACCTTTAAAAATTTTATTAATTATCTTGTGTTATTTTTTTAGAAATTTTTTGGATGTACGGCCAAACTCCATCGGGTTTTTCTCAGCGGAGTTTAAACATAAAAACTATAAATACAGCAGTCCCCATAGTGTTTGTGAGGGAGCGATAGGGAATTTTTTTTTTTGAAAGTAAATCAAAAGAAGGTTGAAAATTTGTACATTTTAAAATTTAAAAGACATTTAAGATTAAAATAAATGTTTAAATTTTTGGGCCAACCTTTTTTAAAATATTTCAATATTAATCATCATGAAAGTTTTTAAATAATTGAAAATTCTAGGCACTGTATTTTGCTCTTTAGTCCACAATGCTGATTCATATCTGCCTCCAATATTAGATGTGTTAGTTGTTGTCTATGAGGTTAAGTGCAGCTTTAGCCTCTAAAGCTCCTTAAAACATTTTTGTTGTGGTGTTGTTGATGTGGATGAAGTATTAGCAGAGTATTTTGAACATAAGCATAGAATGAAACTTTGTGTCTTGGACATTTGTTGGATGTAAATTGAATTTTATTATGCTTTTGATTCCCTCCAGACCCTGGAGCATGATGAACATAGGATGTAACAAACAATTAATACTCACCTCACCGCTCACCTGTCACACTGCCATTATAACCCAACATGTAATCATCAGCACCTATTCTTTTCGCCTTCTCATCACATGTATCCTTCTTTGGTTTGCTTCACTCTGTCTAGGCCTCTTACGTCACTGTGTACTGTGCCACTGAGGAGCACATTATAATGTAATGATGCTACGATGTGCATCACTTGAGGGTTGGTCAGAATAAAAGCGGTATTCTTGGTGCTAGCAGCCATGATACAGAGTGAAGCAGGCCAAAGGTGGATGCATGTGATGGGAGAAGGTGAAAAATGAGCAGAGGACCGGATGACGGGTGATGGGGCAGCGGTACAGATAAGTGTTGAGTAGTGTTGAGCGATACGATACTGCAAATATCGGGTATCGGCCGATATTAGCTGTATCGGAATTCCAATTCCGAGTTCCGATATTTTCGTCATATCGGATACCGGAATCGGAATGTCACTGTCACTGTCAGTGTCCGTCGGTCGGGTCTGTCAGGAGTCAGCGGCACTTACCCGGCAGAAGATCTCCGGCGGTCACATCCGGACTGCTTAATGGCCGCCATCCTCTTCTCCCCGGCGGTCACATGCAGTATCTCGCGATAACTGCAGTGACTGCTGGGTAATCGCGGCCGTAAAGCAGTCCGATGACGTCACCGCCGGGGAAGCTGGTAAGCAGCTGTGCTGCGCCGGGATGTCAGGCTCTGCCTGTCATTCCGATGTAGCAGAGCTGGATCGTCGTGGGACAATCGTTACTATGGACTGCGTCGGATAGGTGGTATACTGTTGGTTTGTTTTTTTTATTTTTTTACAGGAGATCGATGGCGTCGCAGGAATGAGAGAGTAATAAAAAAAATGAAACTGTGTTGTCTCTTTTATTTCATTAAAAGACTTTTTTCTTGCTGTGTCTTTTTTTTTACACATTTAATAATTTTGGGATTAATAATGGATCGGTGTCTTATTGACACCTCTCCATTATTAACCGGGCTTATTGTCACCGTGCAATCAACGGTGACATTAACCCCTTATTACCCCGCTTGCCACCGCTACAGGGCAAGTGGGAAGAGCCGGGTAAAGTGCCACAATTGGCACATCTTTTGATGCGCCAAATGTGGGGCTGCTGTAGCCTGGTATTATCAGGCTGTTGAGGGCCAAAATCCATGGGCCTTGACAGTCTTTTAATACCAGGCCGCAGCAGTCTGCATTTTACTTGGCTGGTTAACAAAAATAGGGGGGATCCCCACGCCGTTTTTTTTTTCGAGGGGATCCCCTATTTTTGTTAACCAGCCAAGCTAAGCAGACTGCTGTGGCCTGGTATTATCAGGCTTGCAAGGTCCATGGATATTGGATCCTTACCAGCCTGAAAAACCAGGCCTCAGCGTCTGCTTCATCTGGCTGGTTAACAAAAATAGGGGGGACCCCACGCTAATTTTTTTCGAGGGGATCCCCTATTTTTGTTAATCAGCCAAGATATGCAGACTGCTGTGGCCTGGTATTATCAGGCTGGCAAGGTCCATGGATCTTGGCTCCTTAACAGCCTGAAAATCCAGGCCTCAGCAGTCTGCTTCATCTGGCTGGTTAACAAAAATAGGGGGGACCTCACGCCATTTTTTTTTCAAAGGGAACCCCTATTTTTGTTAATCAGTTCCCTCTGACGTCACTGATGGTGTCCCTGGCTGACCTGAAGTGAAAGTGGAAAGCAATCAATTAAGCTTTCCACTTCCTCTCCTGTCAGCCAGGAGAGGAGCTCATTCATTTGGGGGTTTACTGTGAGGCTGCAGCATTAGCTGCGGTCCCTGCAGTAAACATTAACCCTTTCTGAAGGATTACACCGTGGGACCTGACTGTACATCGGATTGGTAAGAATAATTTTGCTTTATTATTTTATTTTTATTACAGGAAATGGTTTTAGCAGGTAAATAAAATATGGTCAAAAACTGTGTGATTATTTCATTAAATCTTTTTTATTAAAGTGTGTGTGTTTGATTTTTCTTTCATACAATAGGATTAATAATTGATAGTTGTCTAATTGACAGCTCTCAATTATTAACCTGGCTTAAAGTGACCTTTCAATTGCAAGGTCATTTTAACCCTTATTAACCCATTCGCCACCGCTACAGGGCAATGGGAATAGACGGGCAAAGTGCCAGAAAGGGCAAATCTAATTAGAGATTTGCTCTTTCTGGGGTGTCTGGGGGCAGATGTTAGTAGCCGGGGGGGGGCAAAAATAATGGTCCCTCTCTGGGCTATTATTATCTGCCCCCACTCACTGGCTTTGTCTGTCTGGTTGCGAAAATAGGGCGGGAGCCCACGCATTTTTTTTCAGCAATTTTACACCTCATATATATATATATACATGTCATTGAGTTTGTGACACATATATATATACATATATATATATATTTATAGTTCATACACTTCTACATAGTATAATAGCCGCTAATTCAATTGCCGGCTTTTGTGAAAATGCAGAACCCGACATGAAATGACACTTGGTTTACATAGAGTTAACCATGTCTTTTCATGTACTTTGATATCTGATTTGCACAAACAATTACAGGGTGTAAGTGTGCAAAATTTCACACCTGTAGGGGTTAATTAAAGATGTAAATTCGTAGCAAAAAAGTCCTTTTTTTTTACAACGAATTTACACCTTTAATTAACCGCTACAGGTGTGAAATTTTGCACACATAGACTGATGTAATTGTTTGTGCAAATCAGATAGCAAACGACATGAAAAGACATGGTTAACCCTATGTACACCAAGTGTCATTTCATGTCGGGTGCTTCTGTCTTTTCACTGAAGCCGGCTTTACCCGGCAATTGAATCAGAGGATATTTTACTATGTAGAAGTGTATAAACTATACATATATGTATATATATATATGTCACAATGACATGTATATATATATATGTATTCTATGTGTGTATATTTAGTGTTTACAAGGAAAGAATGGGGTTTTTTTAGTTCCGATATTTTGTTCCCATAGACTTACATGGGACTTCCGGTATCGGTATCGGGTATCGCCGATATTTTAATGGTATCGGCGATACCATTCCGATTCCGATACTTAGGGATATCGGAAAGTATCGCTCAACTCTAGTGTTGAGGTGAGTATACTTTTTTGTGGCAGTTTTATAGGCCATGTACAGGTCAGTAACATGGTGGCAAAGTTTCCGTCATTATGCTGAATTTGCAGTAAATTTCTTAATGTTCGGATCCTAGAGAATCTAGATTTTTGTAAAATTCAAGAATTTAATTCAATTCAAACAAATTTGTACTTCTCTGAAAAAATACCTTTACTGGACATTGATTAGTGGGGGGGCTGAGATTCAAGTCACTTCATGAAAGCAACTAACATTTTGTTTTAATTATTGTACATAACACCTAATAAGAGATGAGCAGCTTAGGCAAATTTTGAATTTGCCTGTTCTCATGGACTTTCCTTGGAAATTCAATTTGTTGAGAAGCTCTTCTCAATGAATTTAATATCCCTTATTATGCTCCTGGGTCTCTCATTTGTAAACAGTAAAATAGAAGATCCTCATACCCAGCTTATGATCAACTCTCCAGCCCCTCCACTTGTCACCGTAACCTGTCTGGTCTTCACTTAATCTTCTACCAATGCTTGTGCTGAAATCACTGGGCCTCTCATACTAAAGTTGAACTTTTTGCTCTAATAAAGCCCAGGAAGGGTTCTGCACAAGCATGCAAAACATCATGACATCACAACGTATCCTGTAACGTCAGCACAAGTGGAGGGGATCAAAAGATATGACGAGGATCAAACAAGTGATGAGCGGAGAGGCCAGAGAGGTGAGTGTTATGGTGAGCATAAAAATTTTTTTACTTTTGTTTAACCTTTTCACAGCCTTTCATGGTTCAGAAAAATTTAGTCCACTGGCTGATTCCGCAAAGAAGCGATTTACTAAATAAGACACATTTTGCCAAATGCTGAGTTTTGTAATATTCATATAGAATTTAATGCCACTTGAATATATTCTCTCATCTCTCCATCTAATTATTTTAGTACTATTTAAATTGCCCACAAATTGAACGCTTGGTTGTCCATGACTAATGGACAAATAGAACTAGTTACAGCATAAATATCGACCATCAGACTTTTGTGCATATCTTTATATGAACTTATCACCTCTGCCAACCTCTTTACCTGGACTAAATGGGATGAATATACAAGCATGTCAAGATTAGGACTTGTAAACTTCTGTATTTCTTACCTCACTCTCTGCCCTCAATGTACTGTCATCCTCTGGCATCTGCCCTGGAAAAAGCACTTCATCTGCTGAATAATAGGTCCATGGCGGGTGTGGGGAGGTATTATAGTCTGACTGAGCATTAAAGTACATTGGAGTGAAATTATAATCTCTTTTCTTATTTTCTGTCCATGTCCAATCATTATTCACACAGTCTTCAGTTTTAATTACTTTACTTATGATTCTGAAAGTTTTGACATATTTAACCCCAATGTATGATACAACAGCGAGCAAAAAGATACTTGAGATAAAAGAAATAGCAATGATCAGATGGCCATTGAAGTCCACTATTATATTATCCTTGCCTAATAATACAATATTGTCTAATTCTTCTTCTCTAGATTGCAATAGAGTGATAGTTACCACTGTCATTGTGGATTTTGGTGGTTCTCCATGATCCTTAATCATAATGAATACATTTTGTAAATCTTCATCAGTTTCTTCAATGACTCTTGATACAATTATATCCCCTGTATACAGCTCCACGCTAAAGAGTGAAGCATTAGTGAAGGATATCATTTCATATCTGAGCCAGGCATTATAGCCGGAATCTAAATCAAATGCTTTGACTTTGGTGATTACATGTCCTATTTGGGTTGATCGCCAAACTTCTCCGGTAAATAGTGATGGTAGTATTTGAGGTGAATTATCATTTTTGTCCTGAATGAACACAGTGAGGCTAGCCGTGCTGCTTAAAGATGGTGATCCATGATCTTTGGCTTCAATTACTATACAGAGCATCTGTATTTTTTCATAATCAAGTGAGTTTACCAAAAATATTTTGCCAGAATCAGAATGAATTGAGATAAAGCTAGATGACTTGACTCCTCCAATACTACTTGGCGTAAGAAAATAAGAAAGCCGAGCATTTTCACTAATATCCTTATCTAGGGCTGAAACTTGAAAAATCAAAGTTTCAGGAAGGGTGTTTTCAGGGACTGAAATCTTATATGAGGGATTTAGAAATATGGGGGGATTGTCATTGACATCCAACACAGTAAACGTTATGGAAGTAGCTGAAGATAAAGGAGGGAATCCAGAGTCAGTAGCTGAAATAAGAACATTATATTCTTCTGTAGATTCTCTATCAAGGCTATGTTTGAGGACCAATGAATAGTAATTTAAGAATTTTGATTGTAATGTAAATGGAAGGTGGTCAGGTATTTCACAAGACACCTTGCTATTGTTTCCAGAATCCCTATCAGTCACAGTAAGAAGGGCTATTACAAAGCCAGGCATTGCATCCTCTTTAATACTTGACAAAGAAGTCACCTTAATTTCGGGAGAATTGTCGTTAACATCAGTTATCTCCACAATGACCTTACAGTGTCCTGTCAGGGGTAGATGACCATGATCTCTAGCCTGAACTTTGAACTCATAAAATGTTCTTTCTTCATAGTCAATATTACCTTTGAGACTGATCTCGCCACTTTCCTTGTCAATATCAAACATCTTCTGCACGTTTATCGACACAATACTGCTAAATGAGTATTCAATGTCACTATTCTTGCCTTCATCGTTATCGGTGGCATTGACTGTCATAATTACATTTCCGACTGTATAATTTTCAGGTATGATTAATCTGTAGAGAGGGTCTGAAAAGACGGGTGGATTATCGTTAGCGTCTTGCACTAGAATCTTAATCTGAGCTGTTCCAGTCAGTTTTGGCTTGCCACAGTCAGATGCCGTGAGGCTTAATACATAGATCGCTTGTTGCTCTCGATCTAAAGCAATTTTTAATACCAGTGTTAATGATTTCATTTTGTAATCACTTACATGGACATCTATATCAAACAAGTCATTTGGACTCATAAAGTATGAGCAAACTGAGTTGGAGCTGGCATCTGGATCAAAAGCTCCTTCTAATGGGAAACGGCTGCCAGGATCAGTTGACTCCGCGATTGCCAAAACAATCTCATTTTCTTTGAAACACGGAGCATTATCATTAATATCTAGGATGTTTATTTCCATGTGATAAAGTACTAATGGCACATCCATTACAAGTCCCAGTCTCATCACACAGTGTGCACTGCTGCCACACAGCTCTTCACGATCAATCGTATTTGTAATGTGCAGAGTGCCAGTTACGGAGTTAATGTCAAAATACTGAATTTTAGTATCATAAGTCATGTGGAACTTACGATTGAAGAGAAGTTTGGGGTCCATTTGTAAATCTTGTGCTAAATTCCCAATTATGGTTCCTTTTTCTAGTTCTTCCATAATTGCATAACTGATTTGTCCATTTGTAGCGTCAATCAAACAGATCAACAGGTGAATCCATCTCCACCAATGCAAAATACTGAGCTTCAGTGCTAATCCCATAGCGCAGGAGGAATGACTCACAGCAAGAAGCAAGTGTAGACAGGGGTTGTGGTAGTATATAATATAATTTCAGGTAACAATAGTTATTCTTCAGTTATGAAGAAAGGACATGACAGAAAATATATGTGCATCGTTTATTAACTTCACCCTCACACTATGACAGGCTAATACATACTGACATCTTGTGGCATCAGTAAGAATTTAGAAGCTCATTGTGCTTAAAGGGATAGTACTGGTTTCTGAAAAAGAAGTGTATTATTGGTACAACGAAAAACTATACAATTTTCCAATTTACTTTCTGCATCTAATTCTGTTTGATGTTATTGGAGGAGAAACTTCATAGTTTATTTTTTGTGGATACAATCTATTCTGGTCAAGTGATGATCACACAGGTACAAGGCTTAAGAGCAAAAAATAAAATAATGATCCTCACACCTGTATGATCATCAAACGACCAGAATAAATTCCACTGAAAATACACAACAAATGTTCTTATCCAATGACAGCAAGTAGAGATTTTGGAATCATCAATGATTTGATACAGAAAGTATATTAGAAAAATGAATAACTGTCCTTTAGCAAACATTTCTGGCTAAAATGAGGATAGCAATGTAAGAGGCCTTGTTTAATACTTTTGAAATTCAAATCATCAGTTTTTTTCCAAAAATTGGTTGAGTTTCCTACTGAGAGAGATTAAGTCACTGACATGCGCACTAAAGTTTTTTTAGACACCGGTAGCGTTGATATTTGAATGTAACATGCATTACTGATGGGGTGTGTCTTGATTGTGATTCATTCTACACTTGTCCTACTTTGAATAATTATGTTTGCATCGCACTTTAATAACTGTTGAATATGGTATGCACTTTGGTTCATGACAGGGTGATAATTGAAAATATTTCTTCAAATATCAAATTATTTGTAATACAGAAATCATTTTATATCTTTGTATTTTGGCATACTGTTATCCACTTAATTGATGTACTTATATACACTGGGTGGGCCATTTATATGAGAATGGTTGATGGTGATATCAACTTCTTGTTTGTGTCACATTAGTATATGGGAGGGGGAAAACTTTTCAAGATGGGTGGTGACCATGGTGGCCATTTGAAGTCGGCCATTTTGGATCCAACTTTATTTTTTCCAATGGGAAGAGAGTCATGTGACACATCAAATTTATTGAGAATTTTACTAGAAAAACAATGGTGTTTGACTTTTTCAACGCAGAATTGGCTGGACGCCATGTCGTCTTTAGAGAGCCCCTGATGTGCCTAAACAGTGGAAACCCCCTCAAGTGACACCATTTTGGAAACTAGACCTCCTAAGGAACTTATCTAGATCTCTTGTGAGCACTTTGAACCCCCAAGTGTTTCATTAAAGTTTATAATGCCTGGGTATGAAAAAAAAATCCACAAAAATTATTTTTTAGTCCCTAATTTTTGATTTTTCCCAAGGAAGTTGGACCCCAATGATAGTTGTCCAATTTGTCCTGAGTACGCAGATTCCTCATATGTGGGGGGGAAATACTGTATTGATGCACGGCAGGGCTCAGAAAGGAAGTAATGACGTTTTGGAAAGCAGACTTTGATGGGTGTCACGTTTAGTTTGCAAAGCCCCTGATGTACCTAAACAGTGGAAACCCCCATAAGTGACCCCATTCTGGAAATTAGACCCCCCCAAGGAACTTATCTAGACCTGTGGTGAGCACTTTGAACCCCAAAGTGCTTCACACAAGTTTATAACGCCCGGGCATGAAAATAAAAAAATTATATTTTTTCCACAAACATGGATCTTTTAGTCCCAGTTTTTTATTTTTCCAAAGGTAACAGGAGAAATTCGACACCAAAAGTTGTTGCTCAATTTGTCCTGAGTTCGCTGATACCCTATATGTTATATGTGGTAGGAAACTACTCTGTGGGCACACGTTGGGGCTCGGAAGGGAAGTAGTGACATTTTGCATTGCAGACTTTGATGGAATAATCTGCATGTGTCATGTTGCGTTTTGGAGAGCCCCTGATGTGCCTAAACAGTGGAATCCCAGACAAGTGACCCATTTTTGAAACTACACCCCCCAATGAACTTATCTAGATGTGTGATGAGAACTTTGAAACCCCAAGTGCTTCACAGAAGTTTATAATGTAGAGCCATAAAAATAAAAAATCATATTTTTTTCCCCAAAAATATTTTTACCCACAATTTTTTATTTTTCCAAGGGTAACAGAAAAATTGGACCCCAAGAGTTATTGTGCAATTTCTCCTGAGTACGCTGATACCCCATATGTGGGGGGGAAATACTGTTTTGATGCACGGCAGGGCTCGGAAAGGAAGTTATGACATTTTGGAATGCAGACTTTGATGGGTGTCATGTTCAGTTTGCAGAGCCCCTGATGTACCTAAACAGTGGAAACCCCCCATAAGTGACCCCATTTTGGAAATTAGACCTCCCCAAGGAACTTATCTAGACCTGTGGTGAGCACTTTGAACCCCAAAGTGCTTCACACAAGTTTATAACGCACAGGCGTGAAAATAAAAAAATCATATTTTTTCCACAAACATGGATCTTTTAGTCCCCAGTTTTATATTTCCCAAGGGTAACAGGAGAAATTCGGCACATGGCAGAGCTCAGAAGGGAAGGAGCACAGTTTGACTTTTTCAACGTCGAATTGGCTGGAATTGAGATCAGACGCCATGTCACGTTTGGAGAGCCCTGATGTGCCTAAACAGTGGAAACCCCCCAATTCTAACTCCAACCCAACCCCAGCACACCCCTAACCCTAGTCCCAACCCTAACCCTAATCCTAACTTTAGCCCCAACTCTAACCCTAAATTTAGTCCCAACCCTAACCCTAATGGGAAAATGGAAATAAATACATTTTTTAAATTTTATTATTTTTCCCTAACTAAGGGGGTGATAAAGGGGGGTTTGATTTACTATTTATAGCGGGTTTTTATGTTTGGCAGCTGTCACACGCTAAAAGACGCTTTTTATTGCAATAAATAATTTTTGCATCACCACATTTTGAGAGCTATAATTTTTCAATATTTTGGCCCACAGAGTCATGTCAGGTCCTATTTTTTGCGGGACGAGTTGACGTTTTTATTGGTACCATTTTTGGGCACATGACATTTTTTGATCACTTTTTATTACGAATTTTGGGAGGCAGAATGAACAAAAACCAGCAATTCATGAATTTCTTTTGGGGGGGCGTTTATACCGTTCTGCGTGTGATAAAATCGATAAAGCGGTTTTATTCTTTGGTTTAGTACGATTACGGCGATACCTCATTTATATATTTTAATGTTTTGGTGCTTTCATACAATAAAAACAATTATATAAAAAAATAATTATTTTTGCATCGCTTTATTCTGCGAGCTATAACTTTTTTAATTTTTCGCTGAAGATGCTGTGTCATGGCTTGTTTTCTGTGGGACAAGATGACATTTTCAGCGGTACCATGTTTATTTTTATATTTTTTTATTTTTTACTTTGTCCCAGGGTGGGACATCACTGTATAATGTCAGATCGCTGGTCTAACAGTTTGCACAGCATTCTGCCAGACCAGCGATCTGACAAGCAGTGCTGCAGGTTTTCTCAGCGCCTGCTCTCAGCAGGCACTGAGGAAGCCGCCTCCCTGCAGGACCCGGAAGGACCCCGCAGCCATCTTGGATCAGAGGTCCTGCAGGGAGGAGGCCCTCAGTATAGCTCGATCACATCGCGTTGCTCTGAGGGTCTCAGGGAAGCACACACAGAGCCCCCTCCCTGCCGATGCTTCCCTGTGCCCCAGTACACTGCGATCATGTTTGATCGCAGTGTGCCAGGGGTTAATGTGCCAGGAGCGGTCCGCGACCGCTCCTGGCACATAGTGCCGGGTGTGAGCTGTGATAATCAGCTGACACCGTGCTGCGATCAGCTGCGCTCCCCTGGGAGCGCAGCTGATCGTCTACGACGTACTATCCCGTCCTTGGGAATTAAGTCCCAGGGCACATGGACAGAATAGTACGTCAGATGACAGAAAGGGGTTAAGGTCAAAATGGCACAATTATTAAGTGGTTAAATTGCTTTAATTAATTACATGGCACTAAAATAAGCATGTTTGCAGCTTTTACTATCTGCTGTCATGCTTCTGCAATGACAGCTTTAGTAGTGTACAGCTCATTACCATGGAGGTTGGCCTCCAGACCCTGGCTGAGAGTACACAGTAATTACATTCCAGGAAAGGGGTTAACTCCTACCAGTCATCTCTATCCAGCCCACTGATTTTTATACAACAGTTATCCGCTGTACAGTCCAGAACAAACCACGGATGACTAAAATGTGTTGTAACAGAATTTTTGCTGAGCTTTATAATTGTACTAATAATACAGTACTATTATTCACCAGAGCTGTCATTCAAGGAGGAAGAACCCACCCAGTCAGAAACCAGGAAGTAAGGAAACTAAGTAGAAAGCCTTGTTCTAAAGTGTCAAAGAGACAATTTAACACTTGGCTCTCTTGGGCACAGAAAGCTTCCGACCTGCTGACTAAAAATGCCTCACTAAACATTGAATTAATTTCCATATACTTTTAACCCTGAATTTGCTGCTTTATTATTAGATGTTTTCTATTATCTTTCTATTCCCCTTTTCAACTTTCGTAATAAGAATTATATGTCTTACCCCTTATTTATGTCTTTTTATGATACATTCATTTTCAGTTTGTTTATGGTATAATTGTACTGTTTTACACCTAACTTGATTCCTTTAATGTCTTTTACTGTGGTAATTGTCCATTTAGAGCTTTCTCATCATCACAATATTATCCTGAGTGTACTTACCGTATATACCTGCGTATAAGCCGAGATTTTCAGCCCATTTTTTAAGGCTGAAAGTCCTCCTCTCGGCTTATACACGAGTCATATACACCAGGGGGTCAGCGGGGGAGAGGGAGCGGGGGTGTCAGATCATACTTACCCCCCCTTGCGCATCTCTGAAGCCCCTTGCTTCTCCCACGGTCTCAGGCTCCTTCCTTCAGCAGTCACGTGGTACCGCTCATTAAAGTCATGAATATGCACATATTTATGACTTCAATGAGCAGTACCACGTTACCGCTGAAGGAAGGAATAGCTGCCGGAGACCGTGGGAGAAGAGCAGGGGCTGCAGAGACGTGCAAGAAGGGTAAGTATATGCAATATTCACTTGTCCCCGGTCCACCGCTGTGCGCTGCTGTGTCCTCCGTGTCCTCTGGCTGTGATGTTCAGGTCAGAGGGCGCGATGACGTAGTTAGGGCGCACCGCGCCTCTGCCTGAGCACTCACTGACAGAGGACCCGGAATACAGAGCGGCGAGCTGTGGTGGACAGGGGACAGGTGAATGTCTCAGGTGCCGGGGCCTTGAATCAGCGGTGACACTGGCACCTGTCCTCCATAGCACGCCGGTGTCCCTGCCTGCTCAGGACACCGGCACCTGGCCCCCAGTGTCGAGATGTGAGCATGTTATTTTTTTTTATTTGCAGCAGCAGCATATGGGCCTATTCTGTGGAGCATCTTATGGGGCAGCATATGGGGCTTAATCTATGGAGCATCTTATGGGGGCATATTCTATGGAGCATCTTATGGGGCATAATCTATGGGGGATAATCTATGGGGCATAAAATATATGGAGCATCTTATGGGGCATAATCTATGGAGCATCCTTTGGGGCATAATCATTGGAGCATCTTATGGGGGAATAATCTATGGAGCATCTAATGGGGGCATAATCTATGGAGCATCATATATGGCATAAAATATATGGAGCATCTTATGGGGCATAAAATATATGGGGCATAATCTATGGAGCATTTTATGGGGCATAATCTATGGAGCATAATATGAGGCATAATCTTTGGAGCATCTTATAGGGCATACTCTATGGAGCATCTTATGGGGCATAATCTATGGAGCATCTTATGGGGCCATAACCTTTATGGAGCAGCATATGGGGCATATTATTCTATGGAGCATCTTATGGGGCCATTTTTAACCTTTGTGCAGCATTATATGGGGCGTATTTTGTATGGAGCATCTTATGGGGCCATCATGAACTGTGTGGAGCATTATAAGGGGCTCCTGATTCAATATGGATATTCAAAAACATTTAACCTACTGATGTCTCAATTAATTTTACTTTTATTGGTATCTATTTTTATTTTTGAAATTTACCAGTAGCTGCTGCATTTCCCACACTAGGCTTATACGCGAGTCATTAAGTTTTCCCAGTCTTTTGTGGCAAAATTAGGGGGGTCAGCTTATACTCGGGTCAGCTTATACATGAGTATATACGGTATTTCATTAATATATGCCAGTGTAAAACCAGAAATCAGAGACATTCCAAGCCATGCCATGTCTAGAGGACTTTGTAAGGCTCTCAACTACCATCTCATTTATTGAGTGCCTGCTATACGTGGCTTGACAGAGATATCCGTAAAAATGATTGCAAATCCACCATTATTCATTTATGCTACCAACAGAAAAATGAAAATAAAATAAAAAAGCACTTACCCTATGCATTTCTAACACTAACTGCTTTTTAATCATGATGATTAGAATCATCATTATGGTTATTAAGAACCATTTTGGGTTCAAAACGCGTAGGATATTTGTTTATTTTTTTTAATTTTTTTCTGATTCACTTAGCTTAACTGAAGATTAATTAAAGTACATTTTTATCTATTTTACACTTCCTTTGGAGATGGAACTTCCATTTCCAATTTGCTTAAATAAGTCAGAACACCAACTTCAACAGTAATTATGCCAAAGTTTTAAGAATGCAGTTAAATAAAAAAACATATCATGTTCTGTGGATTTCACTTGGTATTAAGATTCAACATGTTCCACCACCAATAATCTAAAATAAATGATAAAGTAAAATAATTTGCAATTTAACATTTAAATTTATAGAATGCAATACTCACCTTAGACGAACTTATAAGAACCCCATCAACAACGCCGTTTATTCCTGTTGTATGAAAACTATTTGGTGTAAAAACCATTAAGTCATTTTTGGGTTGTAGTGAATTTAGATATAATTTTGATTGGCTTTCTTGTGAATACATCCAGCTACCTCCAGTGTTGGAGCATATCTTGTAGCTTTCCTTCAACTCATTGACCTCTTCTTTGTACTTTTGCCATTTTAAAATAGTAAAAACAATTAACGTAATAAGAAATATAGTTGAGATTGCACAAATAGCAACAACTAAATACACGTTAGTATCTAAAATATTTTCATCTAAACTGGTGTCTGGAGAGTTATAAAAAATTTCTCCTAAATCCACCAACGAAACAAAAATTGGTGAGGTGGCAGTCATGACAGGTTCTCCATGGTCCTTAGCTACCACAGTTAGTTTGTATTCTTCATTATCCGAATCTGTAAAAAACCGTCTAACATGGATTTCTCCAGTTTGTTGGGAAATAGAAAATGGTATATTTGTTGGTAGATCCATAAAACTATACGATAACCAAGCATTATATCCAGAGTCTAGATCCACTGCTTTCACTTTAGTTATGAGTTGACCAGGTTGAACTGTCTTAGGAGTTTTGATTAAAACTGAAGAACCAAGAAGAGCAAAGCTAGGAGCATTGTCATTGAGGTCTTCAATAAAGATGTTTAGTACTAAACTGGAGCTACGTTGAGGAAGACCAGCATCGGTAGCTTTTATAAGACACTGGAAATAAGACAAATGTTCATGATCAAATGAAAATAAAGCAAATAATTTTCCATTTTCAGGACTGATGGAGATATAAGAGGATATGGGAATCCTATCAATTGTGCTTTCAATAATTGAGTATGAAATAAAGGAATTCTGGCCAACATCTGGGTCCGCAGCTGATGCTGTATAGATATGTGAGCCCGGTGGATTGTTTTCTTTGACAATGACTGTGTCAGTAGACTGCATGAAGTAAGGCGAATTGTCATTCACATCACTAATATCAAGATCAAGAGTTTTAGAAACCGACAATGGAGGTGAACCTTCATCTGTAGCAGTAATTTTAACTTCATACTTGGACTTTAGTTCTCTATCTAAAGGGGCATCTACTGTTAATGAAAAATGCCCCATTAACGCTGGATTTATTTTGAATGGTATATTTTGAGAAATTTCACATTTTACTTTTCCATTGTTTCCTGAATCCTTGTCAGGAACACTGATGATAGCAACTGTTGTTCCTTGTGGTGAATCCTCGGAGATAGGTACTGATAGGGATGTTAAGATTATTTCAGGAGCATTGTCATTGACATCTACAACACTCACCAGAACTTTACAATGTCCAACCATTGGTTGATCTCCGCTATCAATGGCATCCACATGAAGTTCATATCTTTTAGTATTTTCAAAATCCAAGTTCTCTAAAAGTTTAATTTCTCCAGACTGAGGATTCAAACTAAAAATGTTCATTATTTTTGTTGATGACAGTTTATTAAAGGCATACATGATTTCACCATTTCTTCCTTGGTCTAAATCAGTAGCATTTAATTTTATCACCCTTGTTCCTATTGATGCATCTTCTGGTATGATACACTGGTAAAATGGTTGATCAAAAGTTGGAGAGTTGTCATTGGCATCCTCCACAGTAATGGTAAGCTGTGCGGTACCACTTAATCTCGGTTTACCACCATCATAAGATATCAGCGTAAGATTGAGTGTAGACTGCTTTTCCCTGTCAAGTGGCTTCTTCAGCACAAGTTCTAAAGTCCGTATTTCATTCATATATTTTTGAAAATCCAATACAAAGTAATCATTCACACTTAATTCATAGTTCTTAATTGCATTTGTGCCAACATCAGCATCAACTGCTCCCTCTAAAGGAAATCTAGAGCCTGTACTTTTCCATTCTGATATCACCAGGTTATACACAGTAGAAGAAAATGCTGGGCTATTGTCATTGATGTCTTCTATTTCTATCTCTACTTGATACATCTGCACAGGCTTATCAACAATAACCTGAAGTGGAATAATGCAGAAGGCTATATCTGAACATATTTCTTCTCTGTCTATAATATTATTCACAAAAAGAATGCCATTCTGCAAATTAACCTGGAAAAATTCTCTGTCATCTCTAGAAACTATCCGCAGCATTCTAGAATTAATCTCACCCATTTCCAGTCCAAGGTCTTGAGCTATCCTTCCAACAAACGTTCCGTGCTTGGATTCCTCTGGGATGATGTAATGCAGCTGACATAACACCAGATCCCAGTATAGTTGCAGAAATATAAAGTGCACCAACCTGTTCATTACTTCATTAATATGATTGAGCCAGAACATTTCATATATTCCTTAATATTGGAGAGTATATTGCCAAATCCAGTGGTTTTGGAGCCTGGAGATCGAAGAGAGTTCAGTTCTAGCTGAACTGTTCCGAAATAGAAGATAAGCTAGCAAAGATGGAGGCAAATGATTCTGTTTCTATGAGCTATAGATAGGTGAACAGTGACCTCTACAGTCTGTTCAAGATTTTACAGCTGGTATATCATAGAATTTTAAGATTATTTTAATCCACTATAATAAATATTGTTCCTTTTGATTGTATTTTCTATATATTTGTGTCAGAGTATATTTATTTATTTAGATACAGAAAATTGCACTGAAAAAATGATGCTTGTTCCCTTCTGGCTTTGCACTGTCCCTCAAAAGAGTTTTAAACCCAAACTATGGGGTATCTGTAAACTAGGAGAAATTGCACAACAAATTTTGGGGTTCATGTTCTCTTTTTGCCCTTGAGAAATGCAAAATTTGTAGCTAAAAAATTTTTGTGGGAAAAATGTGATTTTTTTAAATTTTCACAGCTTAACACTATAAACTTCTGTGAAGCACTTGGGGTTTCAAGATGCTCAACACACATTGATATGTTTCCAAAGGGGTTAGTTACCAAAATGGTTTTTGGGGGGTTTCCACTGTTTAGGCACATCAGGTGCTCTTCAAACGCGACATGAAGTCCGCTAATTAGTCCATCAAATTTTGCATTCAAAAAGTCAATGGCGCTCCTTCCCTTCCAAGCCTGCCATGCGCTTTAAAACAGCAGTATTCCCCAATATGGAGCAATTTCTCCTGTTACCCTTTTGAAAATGTAAAATTTGGAGCTAAAAAGATTTATCTGGGAAAAATGTTATTTTTTTTATTTTCACGGCTCTATGTTATAAATCTTCTGTGAAGCACTGTGGGTTCAAGGTGCTCAATAAATACACATCTAGATAAGATCCTAAGGGTTCTAGTTTCCAAAATGGTGTCACTTGTTGGGGGTTTCCACTGTTTAGGCACATCAGGGGCTCTCCAACGAAACATGGCAACCGCTAATTATTCCAGCTATTTTACATTCAAAACGTCAAATGGTGCTCTTTTCCATCCAAGCCCTGCCGTGCACCCAAACAGTTGATTGTGGAAACTTCAAACTAGACCTCAATCAGCTTGGATTGTCTGTATCTTGCTCTTCCTCAGATCTGGGACCTTGATTTCCAGTCTAGTGTAAATTCCACAATCAATGATGGTTTCTGGAGCCATGTCATCTGCTGATGTAGGTCCACTGTGTTTTATCAAGACCAAAGTCAGCGCATCCGTCTACCAGGAAATTTGAGAGCATTTCATGCTTCCCTCTGCCGACAAGCTTATTGGAGATGGAAATTTCTTTCTCTAGCAGGAATTGACACTGTCCACTCTGCCAAAAGTATCAATACTGGTTTAAAAACAACAGTATCACTGTGGTTGATTGGTGAGCAAACTCTTTTGACCTTAACCCATAGAAAATCTATGGGGTATTATCAAGAAGAAGATGAGAGACACCAGGCCCCAACAATGCAGATGAGCTGAAAGCTGTTATCAAAGCAACCTGGGCTTCATTAAAACTCAGCAGTGATGCAGACTGATCGCCTTCATGCCACTCCGCATTGATGCAGTAATTGATGCCAAAGGAGCCCGACTAAGTATTGAGTGCATTTACTGAAATGCATTTCAGTAGGCCAACATTTTGAATTTTAAAATATTTTTTTCAAGTGGTGTTATAAAGTATTCTAATTTATGAGATAATGACTTTTGGGTTTTCACTGGCTGTAAGCCATAATTATCAACTAACAGAAATAAACACTTGAAATTCATCACTCTGTAATGACTCTATCTAATAATGAGTTTCATTTTTGTATTGAAGAATGAAATAAATTAACTTTTGATGATTATTCTATTTTGTGAGATGTACCTGTAATACTGAAACACAGCCTGCTTTCTATAGCACACATTAGTCCAAAAAATTTAGATTCAGAAATGTGGACTCTTGGCTGGAGAAAATCTATAACACTAAATATTTATACACTTAAATGGGGCCCTTGTTACAAGAACCCCACTATTTGCACAAACAATTTTATTTTCAAATATGGACTCATGTATGACCAAAAATATTACCAGTACAAAATATTTTTCAGCAGAAATGTGCCATGCCTTCTGAACCACAGTATTACTGCAAAGAATTTATATTTTCAAATGTGGACTTCTGCCTATACCATAATATTTACCCGTGCCAAATATTTTTCTCCAGAAATGTGGCCTGGTTTAAGGAACATGTTATTAGCACAAACAATTTGTATTTTCAAATGTGGACTCATGCATGGCCAAAAATATTACCAGCACAAAATATTTTTTGCAGAAATGTGGCATGCCTTCTGGAGCATGCCATTAGAACAAACAATTTCGATTCTCAAATCTTGATCGTGGGAGGAGCAAAAATATCAGCACAAAATGATAAGCTACTGAAATATACCCTGCTTTCGAAGCCTGAATTAGAACAAACAATTTTAGATTTTTAAATGTGGGCTCTTGGACGAAGCAAAATCTGAACAAAAAATTATTAGATACTGAAATGTGGCCTGCTTTCTGTAAGACAGTGCTGCAATAAGCAAACTAGATTCTCTAATGTGGACTCTGGTTCAAATACAATATTAGCAGCACAAAAGAGTAATATGCTGAAATGTGACCTGGTGTCACACACACTGAGCATAAATGATTGATTGCTAGAAGGTTTCACAGCCACACAGAATCCTATGTATCTGAACTAGATGACTGACTATGAACCGCCTCAATAACATTCTATCCCGCAGCAGCAGCAAATGCTAAAACAACATGTCCGCTTTTTATACCAAATGGGACATGTGACTTCGGCAGCCAAAGACACAAGCCTTGTGTCTGGGACATTGTGGATGGTTTAGGCGCCCTGATTGCCTGCCGAAATCAACACACATAAAGTTAAGGGAAAAAAAAGAGCGCGCCGCTCCTCTACCTCTCCACATACTCCTCTAACCTCTCCACAACCCCTCCCTCATCAAAACACATTCCCCCACTCATATACAGCACCACTATCTAGCTAAAGTAATAACCAAAGCGTTAGTGGAAGCGCGATGATTTACCCAACTGTGACCGAATTTTACATCTAGTTAGAGTTTTCCTTTAATAAACATAGGACTTGCAAACTTTTCTTCTGAAGTTTTAAGAAAATGTTTACATTTTAATAAAACTCTTTGCATGTTATTTACTAATGTAGGAGTAAAATAATAATGGGCAATTTTCTCACCTGATTTAAGATGACTCCTTGATGATTCCCAAAATTTTCACTTCATGTTGATTGAGAGAAATTCGGAGTGAACATGATCAAATCGTTCTTTGCTTGTTGAGAGTTTGAGCATACCCTGTATTGAGTTTGTTGGGAATACATCCAACTTCCTCCAGTGTTGGAGAGATTTTGTAGCTTTCTTTCAGATCATTGACCTCATCTCTGTATTTTTGCCATTTTAAAAACAGTGAAACCAATTAGCGTAATAAGAAAAATGCTTGAAATTATGCAGATGGCAGCAACCAAATAAACATTTGCATCAGAAAATTCTTCGACGTTGCCTCTTCTTGACTCATGATTCTCAAGCTTTATATCATCTTCAGAGTCCACCAAGGAGATGATAACTTGTGCTATTGCGGTCATAGTTGGTTCTCCATGGTCCTGAGCCACCACAACTAATCTGTATTCATCATTGTCTGTATCCATAAATTGCCGTTTTAAACTTATGTCCCCAGTTTGGTGAGAAATGGTAAATGGTATTTTGCCTAATAAATCCCTAAAATGTAAGACATCAAAGCATTATATCCAGAATCAGGATCAATTGCTCTCACTTTCGTTATAGGTATCCAGACGGGGGCAGACTTGGAGTTTTGACTATAGCTGATGCATAAAGTGGAGCAAAGGTAGGGGCATTGTCATTAATATCTTCAATAAATATATTTAGTGTCAGAATTAGAGCTTAGCGGAGATAGGCCAGCATCAGTGGCTTTTACGTGGCACTGGAAATATGTAATTTGTCATGATCAAATGACACTAAAGCAAAAACCTTCCCATTTTCAGGATTAATGGAGATGTAAGAAGATATGGAAATCCCATCAATGGTGCTGTCAATAACTGAATATGTGATGAAGGAATTTTGGCTAACATCTGGATCAAAGGCTGATGCTTGTATAGGCAAGAAAACCTGGAGGATTGTTTTCCTTGATAAATATTGTTCATATGATTGTTGAAATTGAGGGCATTGTCATTGACATCACTGATATCAATTATAAGGGTTGTTGATACAGACAGCGGTGGAAGGCCTTCATCTTTTGCAGTAATGAAAAACTGTATATTGAGATTTTGTCTCTCTGTCCAGTTGTCCATTCACCGTAAGGGAAAAATCTGCCATAAATGCAGGGTTGATTTTGAAGGGTGTTTTCTCTAAAAGATAACAATTTACTTTACCATTTAATCCAGAATCTTTGTCATGGACGCTGATTATGGCTACAGTTATACTTGTGGAGAGTTCTCAGGAAAACCCGGAACAGATAGTGATGTTTTAGTCATCTTGGTGAGTTGTCATTGACATCAAAAAACAGTCACTAGAAACTTTACAATGTCCAACCATTGGGTGTTCTCCATTATCAACAGCATCAACTTGAATTTGTACAAATTTCAACAGTTTCAAAGTCCACTTCACCTTTTACTCTTATTTCCCCCGTGTCTTTGTTTAAAGTAAAAATGTTGAAAATTTCATCGGCCATCTGCTTTCCAAATTTATATTTTATTTCTCCATTCTTTCCCTGATCTAAATCAGTAGCATTCAATTGATGACTAAATTCCTAGAATTGCATTCTCAGTGACACTACATTGATAAAACGGCTGATAAAAAGAGGGGGCATTATCATTAACATCTTCCACGTGATCCAACATTAGCTGTTCCACTGAGTCTTGGTTTGCCTCCCTCATAGGCTGTAAGAGTAGATTGTGAAAAGACTGTTTTTCTCTGTCTAATGGTTTTTTCAGGGCAAGTTCCTGATTGATTTGATTATATATTTCTGAAAATCTAAAGCAAAATAATCACTTGCACTGAGCTCATAGTTTATGATGGAATTTGTACCATATCGGGATCAACTGGGTCCTCTAGAAGAAACGAGATCTGCAGGTCTGAGCTCTGATATCACAAGATTAAACACTCCCGAGGGGAAAACTGGACTATTGTCATTGATATCCTCTATTTCCACATCTACACGATACATCTGCACAGGCTTATCTACAATAACCTGCAGAGGAATTATACAGAAGGGTTTAAATGGACACATCACCTTCTTGTCTATTGTCTCTTTAACAAACAGGATTCATTCTGCAGATTAACCTGGAAATATTCCTTCTCATCTCTAGAGACAAAATGTAACATTCTGGAATTAATCTCACCTATATTCAGTCCAAGATCCTGAGCAATTCTCCCGCAAAGGTGCCATGCTTGGATTCCTCAGGGTGATATAATGCAGCTGATCGGACCACATCCCATGACATGTGCAGTAATAAGAAAATAAACAACTGCTCCTTGCTTGATAATCCTGTATTTGATTCAGCATTTCATTAATTTTGTGAAGGATGGATAAGGCATTTTCCCTGTCTATAAGGCATTCACATTGCATAGGGATCCACAATATGAGGAAAACCATCATGGCTGAAATCTTCCAAGCTAGGCATTCAGAACCAATAACGGAGAAAGGGATTTCTGCTTCATTGCCAAAACTTGGTGTGGGAGTGACATCTAGTGCTAAATTGATAATTAACAGTAATTAAGGTTTTAAAAACCCCTTTTTTTTTAAAAAA
>JARQOD010000004.1:40370932-40433562 GCA_033576555.1 Oophaga sylvatica
CCAAGCCTGGCTGGAGATTCGCTGGCAAAAACCACACGTCGCTCTCCTGCTTGATGGCATTCCAGACCTCCTGCGCTGTGTGGCTTCGATTCCCCATGGGAATTAATTTCAGAACGGCCTGTTGCCGTTTGGCCACGGCTGTGCTCATATCGGTCGCATCAGGTAAGCGTCCACGGGTCCATGTGGAGGTAGACCGTGACGGCTCCTGCAGCGATGATTCTGAGGAACTGGAGTAGGAGGAGGAGTCAATGTGGACAGACTTGATTCCGGCAATCCTTGGAGTTGGCAGAACACGTACAGCGCCACTCGCAAGATCTGTACCCGGCTCCACAACATTCACCCAATGGGCAGTGAGTGAAAGGTATCGTCCCTGGCCATGGGTACTGGTCCACGCATCGGTGGTCAGGTGGACCTTGCTACTGACGGCGTTTAGTAGCGCATGTTTAATTTTTGCCTCAACATGCTTTTGCAGACCAGGGACGGCTTGCCTGCTGAAATAAAATCGGCTGGGCACATTGTATTGTGGGACTGCCAATGCCATTAATTCACGGAAACTGTCAGTCTCCACCAGCCTGAATGACAGCATTTCAAGGGACAGGAGTTTTGCAATGCCAGCATTCAGAGCCTGTGCTCGTGGATGGTTTGCCGAGTATGGCCGTCTTTTATCCCATGCCTGTGCTACCGATGGCTGTTTTGTGGCCTGGGTGTGTGAGGATGACAGGGAACTTGCAGCTGTGGGTGGAATAACACTGTGTCTCTGGACAACAGTGACAGAGGTTCTTCCATGGCGATCCTTTGAGGAAGCCGAACCAGCTGTGTGTGAACTGGAGGAAGAGGCTCCAAGAGGAGCTGAAGATGTAGGTGCTGCTGTAGGTTGGCCTACATCTCCAGTGTGTCTTTGTAACTCAACAAAGTGCTTTGACCGCACATGTTTCCACATATTTGTTGTATTAAGGTTACTGACACTTTTACCTCTTTTAATTTTTTGATTACACAGCTTGCATTTTACATAGCAAATATCATCTGCAACTGTATCAAAAAAGGACCACGCAGAGCAAGTCCTGGGAGCGCCGGTTTGGCTGTTGTAAGAGAACTGCTCCGAACGGGTGCCAAACTGGAGGCTACAGGCAAGCGAGTCTGCAGCCTACCTCTCCCTACTGTTTGGACCGTTGGTGCAATCTCTTCCTCAGAGCTGCTCCCACCACCTTCCTGTTCCTCACGCCATGTTGGGTCTTGGACCTCATCATCTCCACCACTACCCTCTTCCAACACCTGCTGTTGTTGGGTGGTCTGGCCAGCACCATGCTCAACAGAAACTGGCAACTGAGTCTCATCATCATCAGATGCGTTCTGCGGTGTGCTGACCATCGGCACTGGCTCACCCGCCTCTTCAGATTCAGAGAGACACAGCTGTTGCGCATCACTGCATACTGCCTCTTCTTCACATTCCAGAATGCTGCTTGGCTGGGCCCCTGTTTCCAAGCCAACAGATTCTGAGAACAGAAGCAGAGACTCAGCTGGCTCCTGTACAGAGCTCTCTGACTGCCTGGACAATTTGGCAGGCGGTGAAGAGACTGATGGTTGTTCAACAGTGCTGTGGTCCTGAGAGGAGGTGGAAGCTATTGAAGTCGATGCATTGGCTGCCATCCAACCAACAACGGCTTCAATTTGTTCTTCACGCAGCAGGGGGGTACGCTGAGCTCCTACAAAAGTGCGCATAAAGGAACGCTCACGGGGAAAACTGGTGGATGCTGTGTCACTGGGTGCGGCAGCAGCCACAGAATCCCCACGTCCTCTCCCTGCTGCAAATCCACGGCCTCGACCACGACCACGTGCCTTACTCACTGACTTCTTCATCTTGGTAGATTGATAAAGAAAGTCAGAAAAGTTAAGGCCTAAGTGTGGTTATTCCTCACGACTACAGTGAACCCTGCAGACAACTGTTCAGTATCTGTGAAAGGCCCTTTGTGTACTTCTATAGTGTTTGCAACCATGTATTGTATACGGATGGAAGCGCGTCACACTAATAGATTAGATTTTTTTCCACTAAAATGGAGCAGCACCAATTAGAGAAAAATGTGAAGGATGAGGCAGTGACACACGCTCAGCAGACTACAACCGGCAGTGGTTGAAGTACAAACTGAGCGTAATCTGCACTCACAAAATGAAAAGCTCACAGACTACAGTGAACACTGAAACACAACTGTTCTGTAGCTGTTAAAGGCCCCTTTGTGTACTTCTATAGTGTTTGCAACCAATGTATTGTATACGGATGGAAGCGCGTCACACTAATAGATTAGATTTTTTTCCACTAAAATGGAGCAGCACCAATTAGAGAAAAATGTGAAGGATGAGGCAGTGACACACGCTCAGCAGACTACAACCGGCAGTGGTTGAAGTACAAACTGGAGCGTAATCTGCACTCACAAAATGAAAAGCTCACAGACTACAGTGAACACTGAAACACAACTGTTCTGTAGCTGTTAAAGGCCCCTTTGTGTACTTCTATAGTGTTTGCAACCAATGTATTGTATACGGATGGAAGCGCGTCACACTAATAGATTAGATTTTTTTCCACTAAAATGGAGCAGCACCAATTAGAGAAAAATGTGAAGGATGAGGCAGTGACACACGCTCAGCAGACTACAACCGGCAGTGGTTGAAGTACAAACTGGAGCGTAATCTGCACTCACAAAATGAAAAGCTCACAGACTACAGTGAACACTGAAACACAACTGTTCTGTAGCTGTTAAAGGCCCCTTTGTGTACTTCTATAGTGTTTGCAACCAATGTATTGTATACGGATGGAAGCGCGTCACACTAATAGATTAGATTTTTTTCCACTAAAATGGAACAGCACCAATTAGAGAAAAATGTGAAGGATGAGGCAGTGACACACGCTCAGCAGACTACAACCGGCAGTGGTTGAAGTACAAACTGGAGCGTAATCTGCACTCACAAAATGAAAAGCTCACAGACTACAGTGAACACTGAAACACAACTGTTCTGTAGCTGTTAAAGGCCCCTTTGTGTACTTCTATAGTGTTTGCAACCAATGTATTGTATACGGATGGAAGCGCGTCACACTAATAGATTAGATTTTTTTCCACTAAAATGGAGCAGCACCAATTAGAGAAAAATGTGAAGGATGAGGCAGTGACACACGCTCAGCAGACTACAACCAGCAGTGGTTGAAGAACTAACTGGAGCGTGATCTGCACTCAAAAAATCAAAACCTCACAGAATGCAGTGAACACTGAAACACAACTATTCACTATCTGTGAAAAGCTCCTTTGTGTACTTCTATAGTGTTTGCAACCAATGTATTGTATACGGATGGAAGCACGTCACACTAATAGATTTGATTTTTTTCTAATATAATGGAGCTGCACCAATTCCACTAAATAAAATAAAAAAAAAAAAGAGTCAGTGACACGTGCAGATGCCTACAAACAGCGGTGGATGCAGAGCAAACTGCAGCGTCACCTGCACTGTCACACACACACCTTGCACAGAGCTGTTAAAACAACACTGGCAAAATGAAGCTTTACACAGCGGTTGGTAAACTAGCCTGCCTCAAGCACAGTAGTACACAAAATCGCAATATCTAACTGTCCCTCAGAGTCAGCACAGCAGCGTTCTGTCCCTAACTGAGTTCACAGCACAGTGACGCTAAAATGGCTGCGGCGCCTTTTATAGTGCATTCTGACATCATTTCAGCAGCCAATCACAGCCATGCCATTAGTTAAGATGACCGCATCATTACAGGATGTGCCCACACTTCGTAGGATTCCTCATTGGCTGACTAAAATCACATTGCCTCTCAAAGAATTATGGGAACTTCCGATTCCGGTATACGATATTGAAAAAGTATCGGAATTAAGTATCGGAATTCCGATAACGCGAATATCGGCCGATACCCGATACTTGCGGTATCGGAATGCTCAACACTAGTCAGAAGAGAGATTTGACAGACTCTGAAAAGTCAAAAATTGTGAGATGTCTTGCAGAGGGATACAGCAGTCTTGAAATTGCAAAACTTTTGAAGCGTGATCACTGAACAATCAAGCATTTCATGGCAAATAGCCAACAGGGTCGCAATAAGCGTGTGGATAAAAAAAGGCTCAAAATAACTGCCCATGAATTGAGGAAAATCAAGCGTGAAGCTGCCAAGATGCCATTTGCCACCAGTTTTGCCATATTTCAGAGCTGCAACGTTACTGGAGTATCAAAAAGCACAAGGTGTGCCATACTCAGGGACATGGCCAAGGTAAGGAAGGCTGAAAAACGACCACCTTTGAACAAGGAACATAAGATAAAACGTCAAGACTGGGACAAGAAATATGTTAAGCGTGATTTTTCTAAGGTTTTATGGACTGATGAAATGAGAGTGACTCTTGATGGGCCAGATGGATGGGCCCGAGGCTGGAACAGTAAAGGGCAGAGAGCTCCACTACGACTCAGACACCAGCAAGGTGGAGGTGGGGTACTGGTATGGGCTGGTATCATCAAAGATGAACTTGTGGGACCTTTTCGGGTTGAGGATGGAGGGAAGCTCAACTCCCAGACCTACTGCCAGTTTCTGGAAGACATCTTCTTCAAGCAGTGGTACAGGAAGAAGTCAGTATCGTTCAAGAAAAACATGATTTTCATGCAGGACAATGCTCCATCACATGCATCCAAATACTCCACAGCGTGGCTGCACAGTAAAGGTCTAAAAGAAGAAAAAATAATGACATGGCCCCCTTGTTCACATGATCTGAACCCCATAGAGAACCTGTGGTCCCTCATAAAATGTTAGATCTACAGGGAGGGAAAACATTACACCTCTCGGAACAGTGTCTGGGAGGCTGTGGTGGCTGCTGCACGCAATGTTGATCGCAAACAGATCAAGCAACTGACAGAATCTATGGATTGAAGGCTTTTGAGTGCAATCGTAAAGAAAGGTGGCTATGCTGGTCACTTTTTTTTTTTGTTTGAATGTCAGAAATGTTTATTTCTAAATTTTGTGTTGTTATATTGGTTTACCTGGTGAAAATAAACAAGTGATATGGGTGTTAGGGCCTGCGGAACGCACCTAATAGATATTAAGGAGAGGTGCGTTCGCAGCCCGGGGTCCACCGTGCAGGCAGAACCTGCTGCTAGTAAGATGGCGTAAATAGGCAGTGTGAGCGAACTCTGTTTTCCCGCAGAGTCACAGATGTAAACGCCGTAGAACTATATGGCGATATTAGCAGACTCTGTTAATTCACAGAGCCGCTGTAACAAAGACTGTGTCCTGTTAGACTCACAGGGAACACAGATGACTGCTAAGCGGATTGCAGTCTGTGGTCATGCAATCAGAACCCAAGCAATAATCTCCTCACCGGAGGTGCCGGTATTCTAGGGGCTTATTTCAGCCAGACCTAACCACATGCATACATGACCACACTGGCGCAAGCACATAACAGATTTGATACTAGCGCACGGCCGTGCGGTAAGGACAGCCTTTTATAGCAGCCACAAGAAAAAGACCTTCCAGGAAGGACCAATGGGAAGCTGCTTCAGAACATCAACAGCCACAGGACCTTCCTGAAGGACCAATAGGAGTGGCAGCTGTATCTGAGCATGTGACCCCTGATCTCCAATTGGAGATCTTGCCCTGGGCATGCTCAGATGAAGCAACAAAGGACTTAGTCTCAAATCTGCCTGCTCCAACACTGGTTGCAGCAGCAAGTCTCTGCACAGTACTGGGCCGGGCAAGATGCTGGGACCGATGTCTCTGCTGAGCAGGAACCACTGCGGCCGTAGACGGATGGGGGACCGCAGCGGGAACAGCTCGAGATTCCCCCTGTGCAGTAGTGGGAACTCGAACCCTAACATTACCCCCCTCCTAGGGCCCCCCTTCTTTTGGACTCGCTGCGCTCAAAGGCAGCGATGAGCTGCGGAGCGTGAACATGCTCGGCAGGCTCCCAGGACCTATCCTCAGGCCCATAACCCCTCCAATCCACCAAATAAAATTTTTTGCCTCGTACCACCTTGCACCCAACAATGGCGTTCACCTCATGATCGTCGGTAGATGAACCCGACGTCCCGGCAGATGACTCGGAAAACCGGGAAATGGCCACGTGTTTCAGGAGGGACACGTGAAAGGTGTTGGTGATACCAAGGCAAGGCGGAAGGGCTAGGCGGTAAACCACCGGGTTCACCTGCTCAAGAACTTTAAAGGGACCCAAAAAGCAAGGTGCCAACTTGGTGGACTTTACACATAGCCTGATATTTCGGGCAGAGAGTCACACTAGGTCACCCGGAGTAA
Organism: Oophaga sylvatica; assembly: GCA_033576555.1. Lineage (NCBI taxonomy): Eukaryota > Metazoa > Chordata > Amphibia > Anura > Dendrobatidae > Oophaga > Oophaga sylvatica. Next base: position 40,377,228 of record JARQOD010000004.1, read on the forward strand.
ATGTAGGAGCGGGGCGCCGATGGGCATCGGCCGAAGACCTCATCCTCTCTTTGGAGGCCTGAATGGCATCCTGGGTGCGGTCCCAAATGTCCCGTAACTCCACAGCCTAGTCTGCCACCCTGGAATCGGCGGAAGACACGGGCATGGGCACTGGTACCCGCGGAGGCTGACCATAGTTCATGAGGAATGGGGTCTGTCCGGTGGAGTCAGCCACAGCATTATTTAGACCGAACTCAGTCCACGGTAGCAAGGATGCCCAGTCATCCTACCTGGCAGAGATAAAATGTCGCAAGTATGTGACCAAGGTCTGGTTGGCCCTCTCTACCAACCCATTCGTCTCGGGATGATATGCTGAGGAAAGATTTAACTCATGCTGAGTAGACGACACAGCTCTTCCAGAACCGAGACGCAAATTGGGGACCTCGATCACTGACGATTTTGTCTGGCATTCCGTGTAAACGGAAAATATGCCTAATAAATAATGCTGCCAAGGCCCGTGCAGACGGTAACCGTGGTAACGGCACTAAGTGCACCATTTTGGAGAAGTGGTAGGTTATCACCCAGATGATGGTGCAGCCCCGAGACTTGAGTAAGCCCACCACAAAATCCATCCCGACCATCTCCCAAGGCCTGTCTGCCACCGTTAAAGGGAAAAGTAGCCCAGCTGGCCGTTGTCGAGGGGACTTATTCTTGGCGCAGGAGACGCACGCCTGAACGTATTCCCTGACGTCACGGACCATATGTGGCCACCAGTATGTCCTCGCCAGCAACTCAGATGTCCTTTTTGCCCAAAAATGTCCACCCACCCTGGACGAATGTGCCCAAGAGAGTACCTCCGGTCGCAAATTTGTGGGCACAAAAGTCTTGCCCGGAGGCACAGACTCAAGCGAAAGCGGGGCCACAGTACTTAGGCTCTCTGTGGGGACAATCAACTGAGGCTCCTCCTCCACCTCCTCAGAAGACACCACGGAGCGAGAAAGAGCATTGGCCCGAACGTTCTTCTCACCAGAGAGGAAATGAAGGGTGAAATAGAATCGGGAGAAGTACAGGGACCATCTGGCCTGACGAGAATTTAGCCGCTGGGCGGTCTGTAAATAGGCCAAATTTTTGTGGTCAGTGAAAACTTGAAAGGGAAAGCGAGCCCCCTCCAGGAGAAGTCTCCACTCAGAAAAGACCAACTTCATGGCTAGCAACTTCCTATCCCCAATGGAATAATTCCTCTCTGCTGGTGTGAAGGTCTTGGAAAAGAAGAAACAAGGATGTTTCCGACCTTGAGCATCCTTTTGAAAACGGACTGCTCCAGCACCAACGGACGAGGCATCAACCTTCAATATAAAAGGCTTATCAACCTCGGGGCGATGTAAGATGGGAGCGCTAGCAAAATGGGACTTAATTGAAATAAAGGCTTTGGAGACGTCCTCTGACCACAATTTGGGATTGGCTCCCTTCTTGGTGAGGGCTACCAAGGGAGCTACCAAAGTGGAGAAGTGGGGAATGAATTGGCGATAGTAATTAATGAACCCCATAAAGCGCTGCACCACTTTAAGAGGATCGGGTTCTTGCCAATCCATCACAGCCTGGATTGCACTAGTTGCAGCAGCAAGTCTCTGCACAGTACTGGGCCGGGCAAAACACTGGGACCGACGTCTCTGCTGAGCAGGAACCACTACGGCTGAAGACGGATGGGGGACCGCAGTGGGAACAGCTCGAGATTCCCCCTGTGCAGATTTTTTTTATTAAGTTGCCTAATAATTCTGCACAGTAATAGTTACCGGCACAAACAGATATCCTCCTAAGATAGCCAAATCTAAAAAAAAAAACACTCCAACTTCCAAAAATATTAAGCTTTGATATTTTTGAGTCTTTTGGGTTGATTGAGAACATAGTTGTTGTTCAATAATAAAAAGAATCCTCTCAAATACAACTTGCCTAATAATTATGCAAAGAGTATATATATTTGTATGTGTTATAATGAGAACCACATTATATTTTTTAATATACCCACTTCAGTGATTGGTGTAGAGGAGTAATTGCACCTCACCTTTGTCTTAAGTATTCAGATTCTTTGCTCAGACACTCATATTTAAGTCACATACTGTCCATTTCCTTGTTATCCTCCTTGAGATGGTTATACTCCTTCATTGGAGTCCAGATGTGCTTAATTAAACTGATAGGACTAGATTTGTAAAGGCACAGACCTGTCTATATAAGACTTCACAGCTCACAGTGCATGTCAGACCAAATGAGAATCATGAAGTCAAAGGAACTGGCCAAGGAGATCAGAGACAAAATTGTGGCAAGGCACAGATCTGGCCAAGGTTAAAAAATAATTTTTGCTGTGCTCAAGGTTCCTAAGAGCGCAGTGGCCTCCATGATCTTTAAATGAAAGACGTTTGGGACCATCAAAAGTCTTCTTACAGCTGGCCGTCCAGTTAAACTGAGCAATCGTGAGAGAAGAGCCTTGGTGAGAGAGGTAAATAAGAACCCCCAAGATTAGTGTTGAGCGATACGATAATGCAAATATCGGCTATCGGCCGATATTAGCTCTATCGGCCTTTCGATAATTCGTTTCGATATTTTCGTCTTATCGAATACCGGAATCGGATTTGTCACTGTCTGTGTCCGTCGGTCGGGTCTGTCACTGTCAGTGTCCGTCGGTCGGGTCTGTCAGGAGTCAGCGGCACTTACCTGGCAGAAGATCTCCGGCGGTCACGCCTGGACTGCTTCATGGCCGCCATCATCTTCTCCCCGGCGGTCACATGCAGTTTCTCGCGATAACTGCAGTGACTGCTGGGTAATCCCGGCCGTAAAGCAGTCAGTCCGATGACGTCACCGCCGGGGAAACAGGTAATCAGCTGTGCTGCGTCGCGATGACAGGCTCTGCCTGTCATTGCGATGTAGCAGAGCTGGATCGTCGTGGGACAATCGTTACTATGGACTGCGTCGGACAGGTGGTATACTGTTGGTTTGTTTTTTTTCTTTTTTTACAGGAGATCGATGGCGTCGCAGGAATGAGAGTACAATAAAAGAAATGAAAACTGTGTTGTCTCTTTTATTTCATTAAAATACTTTTTTCTTGCTTTGTCTTTTTTTTATGCATTTAATAACTTTGGGATTAATAATGGATCGGTGTCTTATTGACACCTCTCCATTATTAACCGGGCTTATTGTCACCGTGCAATCAACGGTGACATTAACCCCTTATTACCCCGCTTGCCACCGCTACAGGGCAAGTGGGAAGAGCCGGGTAAAGTGCCACAATTGGCACATCTTTTGATGCGCCAAATGTGGGGCTGCTGTAGCCTGGTATTATCAGGCTGTTGAGGGCCAAAATCCATGGGCCTTGACAGTCTTTTAATACCAGGCCGAAGCAGTCTGCATTTTACTTGGCTGGTTAACAAAAATAGGGGGACCCCTACGCCGTTTTTTTTTCAAGGGGATCCCCTATTTTTGTTAATCAGCCAAGATATGCAGACTACTGTGGCCTGGTATTATCAGGCTGGCAAGGTCCATGGATCTTGGCTCCTTAACAGCCTGAAAATCCAGGCCTCAGCGGTCTGCTTCATCTGGCTGGTTAACAAAAATAGGGGGACCCCACGCCATTTTTTTTTCGAAGGGAACCCCTATTTTTGTTAACCAGTTCCCTCTGACGTCACTGATTGTGTCCCTGGCTGACCTGAAGTGAAAGTGGAAAGCAATCAATTAAGCTTTCCACTTCCTCTCCTGTCAGCCAGGAGAGGAACTCATTCATTTGGGGGTTTACTGTGAGGCTGCAGCATTAGCTGTGGTCCCTGCAGTAAACATTAACCCTTTCTGAAGGATTACACCGTGGGACCTGACTGTACATCGGATTGGTAAGAATAATTTTGCTTTATTATTTTATTTTTATTACAGGAAATGGTTTTAGCAGGAAAATAAAATATGGTCAAAAACTGTGTGATTATTTCATTAAACTTCTTTTTTATTAAAGTGTGTGTGTTTGATTTTTCTTTCATACAATAGGATTAATAATTGATAGTTGTCTAATTGACAGCTCTCAATTATTAACCTGGCTTAAAGTGACCTTTCAATTGCAAGGTCATTTTAACCCCTTATTAACCCATTCGCCACCGCTACAGGGCAATGGGAATAGACGGGCAAAGTGCCAGAAAGGGCAAATCTAATTAGAGATTTGCCCTTTCTGGGGTGTCTGGGGGCAGATGTTAGTAGCCGGGGGGGGGGGCCAAAAATAATGGTCCCTCTCTGGGCTATTATTATCTGCCCCCACTCACTGGCTTTGTCTGTCTGGTTGCGAAAATAGGGCGGGAGCCCACGCATTTTTTTTCAGCAATTTTACACCTCATATATATATATACATGTCATTGAATTTGTGACACATATATATATATATATTTATATTTATAGTTCATACACTTCTACATAGTATAATAGCCGCTAATTCAATTGCCGGCTTTTGTGAAAATGCAGAACCCGACATGAAATGACACTTGGTTTACATAGAGTTAACCATGTCTTTTCATGTAGTTTGATATCTGATTTGCACAAACAATTACATGAGTGTAAGTGTGCAAAATTTCACACCTGTAGGGGTTAATTAAAGGTGTAAATTCGTAGCAAAAAAGTCCGTTTTTTTACAACGAATTTACACCTTTAATTAACCCCTACAGGTGTGAAATTTTGCACACATAGACTGATGTAATTGTTTGTGCAAATCAGATTGCAAACGACATGAAAAGACATGGTTAACCCTATGTACACCAAGTGTCATTTCATGTCGGGTGCTTCTGTCTTTTCACAGAAGCCGGCTTTACCCGGCAATTGAATCAGAGGATATTTTACTATGTAGAAGTGTATAAACTATACATATATGTATATATATATGTCACAATGACATGTATATATATATATATATATATATATATATATATATATGTATTCTATGTGTGTATATTTAGTGTTTACAAGGAAATAAAGGTTTTTTTTAGTTGCGATATTTTGTTCCCATAGACTTACATTGGACTTCCGCAATCGGAATCGGATATCGACGATATTTAGTGCTATCGGCGATATAATTTCGATACGATATTTTTAGATATCGAGCAATATCGCTCAACACTACCCAAGATCACTGTGGCTGAGCTCCACAGATGCAGCAAGGAGATGGGAGAAAGTCCCACAGAGTCAACTATCACTGAAGCCCTCCACCAGTCGGGCCTTTATGGCAGAGTGGCCCGACGGAAGCCTCTCCTCAGTGCCGGACATAGGAAAGCTCACGTAAAGTTAGCTAAATAAAACATGAAGGACTCCCAGACTATGAGAAATAAGACTGTCTGGTCTGATGAGATGAAGATAAAACTTTTTGGTGATAATTCTAAGCTGTATGTGTGGAGAAAAGCAGGCACTGCTCATCACCTGCCCAATACAATCCCAACAGTAAGACAAGGTGGTGGCAGCATCATGCTATGGGGGTGTTTTTCAGCTGCAGGGACAGGATGACTGGTTGCAATTGAAGGAAACAAGAATGTGGCTAAGTACAGAGATATCCTGGAGGAACACCTCTTCCAGAGTGCTCTGGACCTCAGACTTGGCCAGAGGTTCACCTTCCAACAAGACAATGACCTTAAGCACACAGCTAAAATAACAAAGGAGTGGCTTCAGAACAACTATGTGACCATTCTTGACTGGCCCAGTCAGAGCCCTGAGCATCTCTGGAGAGACGAGAAAATGGCTGTTCACCAACGTTCACCATCCAACCTGACAGAACTGGAGAGGATCTGCAAGGAAGAATGGCAGAGGATCCCCAAATCCTGGTGTGAAAACTTGTTGCATCATTCACAAGAAGACTCATGGCTGTACTAGCTCAAAAGGGTGCTTCTACTCAATACTGAGCAAAGGGTCTGAATACTTATGACCATGTGAAATTTCAGTTTTTCTTTTTAATAAATTTTCAAAAATTTCTACATTTCTGTTTTTTTCAGTCAAGATGGGGTGCAGAGTGTACGTTAATGAGCAAAAATTAACTTTTTTGAATTTACCAAATGGCTGCAATGAAATAAAGAGTGAAATATTAAAAGGGGTCTGAATACTTTCCGTACCCACAGTAAATGAACACTCATATGGCTGTTATTGCAACAGAATTACATGGTGTTTTAAACAACATCCAGCCATAGGGACGTGATTGTCCATATATGCAAACACCTTATGTCATCTCATTGTGGGTAAAATATATTGGATATTACTTTGAACATGTTGGCAGGGTGAGATATTTTCCCTCAGTAGTGATGTTTAATGCAATATCTGTTATTCTTGGTACACCATGTTCATATGGGCACAGGACCCTAACCATCCAATGGGCTCTGTCTATATTTATTGCCATAATTTTAGGAGACTCTTTCTGACTTTATATGTTGTGCATTTTCAATGTCTTGTCCAGGTCATACATGTTTGTCTCACTGTCATGGTCTCTTTTTACCTATTTACAATTATCATTGTCATTTTCTATTAAATATTTTTCAATAAATTCATTTTTTATGGATTTCATAAATTGCTTATGTTTCCTTTATGGTCACTGTAGGTCCTTATGACAACAATTCTGTTTTCAATGAGGAATCATAATACACCTTCTTTTAAAAAGGTATATCCCGTGCACCACTAAGTGTCCCGTGCAGACTTGGTTAAACCCACCACTCGCTTGTAAAAACTTTGAACAATCAAAGGATCCAGGGCATCCGGTAGTAGCCTTCAAAAATGTTTTATTGACACCAGTGCACAGATCAAAAAATCGACATGCAACGTTGTATCTGAAGAGATGAAGAGGAAGAAGCTGGAGGGAGAAAAAAACTGCTCTTGAAAAAAATATGTGGAGTCCTCTCGTGCTTAGATAATGGCAATAGTGTTATTCCTTATTGACACACAAGTGACAGCTTAATTTGAAAACTCATTTTAAGTGCAGTTACACTTCAAAAACATAGACTGTCCAGGCATTTAACCCCTTAATGTCCACTGATGTGCACAGTCCGTCATGGCAAGGTGCCAGTTCCGGCACCAGGACGGACTGTGCACGTCATGCCTTTGATCTACCACTGCGTGTAAACACGCAGTGGTAGATCAGTGCCGACAGCTGTCACAGACAGCTGACAGGCACGGCAAGTGGTGCGGGGACCTTTGCCGTCAGTCCCCGCACCCACAGCGCTGTGATTGGTCAGTCAATCTGACTGACCAAACACAGCAGCGATCGTGCAGGAGAAGCTGAAATTTCAGCTTCCCCAGCGCGATCAGTGCAGGAGCTGGCGCTGCAGTGGCCAGGCTTCCTGCACTGACAGCCAGGAGCAGAGCCCCCACCGCCTCTGGCTGTTAACCCCCTGACTGCTGCGATCCAGCGCGATCGCAGAGCTCAGTGGGGGAGGCAGAGGGTCGGGAGCTCCCTCTGCCTCAGATCAGCGCCCTGCAATGTATTTGCAGGGGCTGATCTCTGCCTTGATGACCCGGGGGTTGTCATGACAACCTCCGGGTCATCTACCTACGGGAAGCTGCTGTGATCATGTCACAGCAGCTTTCATCATAGGTAAAATGCATTGCAATGCTGGAGCATTGCAATGCATTGTAACTGCAATAAAAAGTAAAAAAAGTGAAAGTCCCATAAAGGGACAAGTTAAAAAAAATCATTTTTTTAAAAAAATTGTAAAAAAAATATTAAAAAATAATTTAAAAAAATCCCCTAAAAAATACACATTTTTATGTAATAAAAAAAATAAAAAACAAAAAAAATACACATGTTAGGTATCGCCACGTCCGTAAAAATCCCATCTATAAAAGCGTAACCCTAGTTAACCCCTTCAGTGAAAGCCGTAAAAAAAAACCACAAAAAAGCAGTAAATTATACTTTTTCCAAGCGGTATCATCATACCGCTTGGAAAAAGTGCAATAACACGCGATCAAAAAGTCAGATATAAATAATCATGGTACCGCTGAAAACGTCATCTTGTCCCGCAAAAAACAAGCCACTATACAGCATCATCAGCGAAAAAATAAAAAAGTTATAGCTCGCGGAATAAACTGATGCAAAAATAATTATTTTTTCTATAAAATTTTTTATTGTGTAAAAACCGCCAAAACATTAAAAAAAATATATAAATGAGGTATCGCTGTAATCGTAGTGACCGAAGAATGAAGCTGCTTTATCAATTTTACCACACGCGGAACGGAGGGAAAAAAAAAAAAAAACAATTCCTGAATTGCTGGTTTTTGTTCATTCTGCTTCCACAAAAATTGGAATAGGAAGCGATCAAAAAACGTTATGTGCCCGAATATGGTACCAATAAATACGTCAGCTCGTCCCGCAAAAAATAAGCCCACAGATAACTCTGTTGGCCGAAATATGGAAAAATTATAGCTCTCAAAATACGGTGATGCAAAAATTTCTTACAAAAAATTATTCCAAAAAAAAGCGTCTTTTAAAGTGTGACAGAAGCTAAACATGAAAAAAGGGTGTAAATCTGGTATCGCCGTAATCGCACCGATCCGAGGAATAAAGTCGCCTAATCACTAATACCGCACGAGGAACGGCGTAAAAAAGAAAACCAATTCTTCACCTTTTGTAGATTTGTTCATTGTGCCTCCCAAAGATCGCAGTAAGGCAATCACAGTGGTTCCCCCCCACATATGGGGTATCAGCGTACTCAGGACAAAATGCACAATAGCTTTTGGGGTCCTATTTCTCCTGTTACCCTTAGAAAAATAAAAATTTGGGGGCAGAAAGGTCATTTTTGTGGAAAAAAATATGATTTTTTTATTTTCACGGCTCTGCGTTATAAACTTCTGTGAAGCCCTTGGGGGTTCAAAGTGCTGAACACACATCTAGATAAGTTCCTTGGGGGGTCTAGTTTGCAAAATGGGGTCATTTGTGGGGGGTTTCTACTGTTTAGGCACATATGGGGCTCTCCAAGCGCGACATGACACCCGCAGACCATTCCATCAAAGTCTGCATTTAAAAACGGTGCTCCTTCCCTTCCGATCTCTGCCATGCGTCAAAATAGTGGTTCCCCCCCACATATGGGATATCAGCGTACTCAGGACAAATTGCACAATAGCTTTTGGGGTCCTATTTCTCCTGTTACCCTTAGAAAAATAAAAATTTGGGGCAAAAAGATTATTTTTGTGGAAAAAAATATGATTTTTTTATTTTCACGGCTCTACGTTATAAACTTCTGTGAAGCACTTGGGGGTTCAAAGTGCTCACCACACATCTAGATAAGTTCCTTGGGGGGTCTAGTTTCCAAAATGGAGTCACTTGTGGGGGGTTTCTACTGTTTAGGCACATCAGGGGCTCTCCAAACGTGACATGACACCGGCAGACCATTCCATCAAAGTCTGCATTTGAAAAAGGCGCTCCTTCCCTTTCGAGCTCTGCCATGCGTCAAAATAGTGGTTTACCCCCACATATGGGGTATCAGCATACTCAGGATAAATTGCACAATAACTTTTGGGTCCTGTTAGCCTTTGGAAAATAACAATTGGGGTGGAAAGATCATTTTTGTGGAAAAGATATGATTTTTTAATTTTACAGCTCTACGTTATAACCTTCTGTGAAGCCCTTGGGGGTTCAAAGCTCTCACCACACATCTAGATAAGTTCCTTGGGGGGTCTAGTTTCCAAAATGGGGTCACTTGTGGGGGGTTTCCACTGTTTAGGCACACAGGGGCTCTCCAAATACGACATGGCGTTCAATCTCAATTCCAGCCAAAAAAGTCAAATGGCGCTGCTTCCCTTCCGAGCTCTGCCATGCGCCCAAATAGTGGTTTACTCCCACATATGGGGTATCAGCGTACTCAGGACTAATTGCACAATAACTTTTGGGGTCCTTTTATCCTTTGGAAAATAAAAATTGGGATGAAAAGATCATTTTTGTGGAAAAAATATGATTTTTTAATTTACGGCTCTACGTTATAACCTTCTGTGAAGCGCTTGGGGGTTAAAGGCTCTCACAAAACATTTAGGTAAGTTCCTTGGGGGTCTAGTTTCCAAAATGGGGTCACTTGGGGGGGGTTTCCACTGTTTAGGCACACAGGGGCTCTCCAAATGCGACATGGCGTCCAATCTCAATTCCAGCCAAAGAAGTCAAATGGCGCTGCTTCCCTTCCGAGCTCTGCCATGCGCCCAAATAGTGGTTTACCCCCACATATGGGGTATAAGCGTACTCAGGACTAATTGCACAATAACTTTTGGGGTCCTTTTATCCTTTGGAAAATAAAAATTGGGATGAAAAGATCATTTTTGTGGAAAAAATATGATTTTTTAATTTTACGGCTCTACGTTATAACCTTCTGTGAAGCCCTTGGGGGTTAAAAGCTCTCACAACACATTTAGATAAGTTCCTTGGGGGTCCAGTTTCCAAAATGTGGTCACTTGTGGGGGTTTTCACTGTTTAGGCACACAGGGACTCTCCAAATGCGACATGGCGTCCAATCTCAATTCCAGCCAAAAAAGTCAAATGGCGCTGCTTCCCTTCCGAGCTCTGCCATGCGCCCAAATAGTGGTTTACCCCCACACATGGAGTATCAGTGTACTGAGGAGAAATTGTACAACAAATATTGTGGTTCTTTTTCTCCTGATACCCTTGACAAAATTTAAAAAATTTGTGTCGAAAGAAAAATTTTGGGAAAAAAAGTTAAATGTTAATTTTTTCCTTCCACATTGCTTCAATTCTTGTGAAGTACCTAAAGGGTTAATAAACTTCTTGAATGTGGCTTTGAACACGTTGAGGGGTGCAGTTTTTAGAATGGTGTCACTTTTGGGTATTTTCTGTCATATTGACCCTCAAATTCACTTCAAATGTGAGGTGGTCCCTAAAAAAAATGGTTTTGTAAATTTTGTTGGAAAAATGAGAAATCACTGGTCAACTTTTAACACTTATAACTTCCTAACAAAAAAAAATGTTGGTTCCAAAATTGTGCTGATGTAAAGTAGACATGTGGGAAATGTTATATATTAACTAATTTTTGTGACATATCTCTCTGATTTAATGGCATAAAAATTAAAAGTTTGAAAATTGCAAAATTTTCAAAATTTTTGCCATATTTCCGTTTTTTTCATAAATAAACGCAAGTTATATTGAAGAAATTTTACCACTATCATGAAGTACAATATGTCACGAGAAAACAAACTCAGAATCGCCAAGATCCGTAGAAGCGTTGCAGAGTTATAACCTCATAAAGAGACAGTGGTCAGAATTGTAAAAATTGGCCTGGTCTTTAACCTACAAAATGGCTTGGTCATTAAGGGGTTAAATTAAAATTTCTACAAAATAACACTGTTCAACAAATTTTCACAAATTATTTGTAAATGGATTCTAATGAGGTTATTTACATTTCTATGACCATAAGGGAATAGGATATTACTGTACTATATTGCTAAATCATTAGCTCTAGTTTTTAAAATAGGAGATGTGGGGGAATGAAATTATTGAAATACACAATTCAACGGCTGCAAGGTGAAATTTGCAAAAAAGCTTCCACATATTTATTGGGAATATTTTTGTCAAATTATCATTACATGGGCCAAAGTACATAATAGATAACTAAATAACTACATTTATTGCAATTTCAAATTGGGCTCTTTTTCTTGGCCTGCCATTTGCAGCATAGCTCTGGAGAATCTCTCTTGACTGTCCAGCAATAGTCTCCTAACATTGCCGTGCTCCATATCCCTTCATACCTTTTCTCAATGGCAACAATTTCCTGATAGAATCTCTCACCATGTTCATCACTGACGGCGTCACAGCTCTCTGGAAAGAAGCCGAGGAAAGAAGCCGAGGTGGGAATGGAGAAAGTGAATCGTCAGAGACATATGTACCCCAAGCATGTGGTAGCACATGATCATTTCATCAACCAGCTATGTGTAATTGGACACACGCTTGTTTCCCAAAAATCCTGTACAAATTCTCTTCACCCATTCACAGCTTTGGACATATAGGTACATCAAAGGTCATGTCCCTGATTTGAATGTGGGCTATGATGCTGAGCCCACATCTTTCCCCACACATGACAGCAGATCTGTAACAATTGTGCACTTTTTTTGCAATTTCATTACACTTGGAAATTTTTTTCCTGTTTTGAAGTACACTATATGGTAAAATCAATGCTGTTGTTCAAAAGTATAGCTTATCCCGTCTAAAACAAGCCCTAATATGGCTATAGTGAAGGAAAAATAAAAAAAGTTATGTCTCTGGGAAAAAGGAGAGGAAAAAAACGAAAGTGGAAAATCAAGTTAAAACTATTCCACGCTACCTACGAACTGAATGTCCTTGTGTCCCTAATCTATGAGCCAACAAAGAAACCCTCTTTAAACTTAGCATGAATTAATCAAGGAAATTTTTATGTCAAATACTTGGGACCATCATTTTCTTATTGAACGCTCTTTACAAAGGTTTTCATTAGTCCTAGTTTGATGTGGGAGTAAAATTTTCTTAGAATTAACCAATGATTAATTTTATAAATTTTCTGCACCAGTCTGTAGTGTTTTCCTTCACCTATATTGCCAACCTAACAAAACCGAATATGAAAAAATGTATTAGCTTCCACACATTTACTGCATTACACTTCTAAACAATCAACACTTCTAAAATAAAAACTATAACTGTAACGGGTCTGGGAGGCGGAACCTCTGAGCTTTATTATACAAGGAGGCTTTCCTTGTAAAGGAGCGGGTGGCGCCCGGGGAGACGGACAGGAAGTCACTGCAAGTGACGAGGGCAGTCTCTGGACAGACAGGTGGGAGGTCACGGCAAGTGACCTGGGCAGTCTCTGGGTAGACAGGCAGGTGGTCACGGCAAGTGCCCGGGGCAGTCTCTGGGTAGACAGGCAGGTGGTCACGGCAAGTGACCGGGGCAGTCTCTGGGTAGACAGGCAGGTAGTCACGGCAAGTGACCTGGGCAGTCTCTGGGTAGACAGGCAGGTGGTCACGGCAAGTGACCGGGGCAGTCTCTGGATAGACAGGCGGGTAGTCACGGCAAGTGACCTGGGCAGTCTCTGGGTAGACAGGCAGGTGGTCACGGCAAGTGACCGGGGCAGTCTCTGGGTAGACAGGCAGGTAGTCACGGCAAGTGACCGGGGCAGTCTCTGGATAAACAGGCGGGTAGTCACGGCAAGTGACCGGGGCAGTCTCTGGGTAGACAGGCAGGTAGTCACGGCAAGTGACCGGGGCAGTCTCTGGATAAACAGGCAGGCAAGGGGCCGGGCAGTCTCTGAATGGGCAGGTATATACGACCTGAGATGGTGGAGCCTCCCGGTAGGCTAGCAGGCAGATGACAGATGAGCGCCCCCAAGTGAGCAGGCGAGAGTCCCTGGAATAGCCGATGGACACCGCAGGTGATGGCCGAACCTCCAGGTAGGCTTGCAGTCAGATGGCAGATGAGCGCCCCCAAGTGAGCAGGTGAGAGTCTCTGGAATAGCCGATGGACACCGCAGGTGATGGCCGAACCTCCAGGTAGGCTTGCAGGCAGATGGCAGATGAGCGCCCCCAAGTGAGCAGGCGAGAGTCTCTGGAATTGCCGATGGTCACCGCATGTGACGGCCGAACCTCCAGGCAGGCTTGCGGGCAGGTAGCAGACAGCAAACTGGCAGGAAACAGGCAGGTAACTGGTAACGGACCCTGAGGGCTAAAGCAGAGTAGTGAACAGTGCAATAACAACATTGCTCAGGCACCTCCATTAAGGAGGAAGTACTTTATATAGGGTGGAGTCCTCCGGCATTGGCCGGGGACCTTTTTGAAAGATGCGCGCGGCCCCTCTAAGAGTGGGGGAGCGCGCGGGCGCGCGCCCTAAGTCCAGTAGCAGGGAAGGAGCGCGCGGCCCCAGCAGGGCGGAAGGAGGACGCTGAGCGCGGGTAAGGGGGGCGACGTCCCTGCCTGGCAGAGGACGCTGTCGCAGGGGAACAGCGTCCCTGCCTGGCAGAGGGCAGGGACGCCGGCGCTACAATAACCCCACCTTTATGCCCCCCCTTTTTTAGGCCAGAAAGAAATTTAGCTAGGATGAGAGGGGCATGGATGTTCTCCCGAGGCTCCCACGTTCTCTCCTCAGGACCAAACCCCTTCCAATCCACCAGAAAATAGGTCTTTCTTCCAACCCTTTTGGTGGCCAGAATGTTCTCTACCTCAAATTTGTCTTCAGCAGACACTGGAGCAGGAGGTGTACCTGTAGACTTGACAAAAGAGTTAAGTACCACCGGTTTGAGGAGAGATATATGGAAGGAGTTAGGAATCTGCAAATTGGCCGGGAGTTTCAATTTATAGGACACCGGGTTGATCTGACTGATGATCTCAAAAGGACCGATGAACCGAGGGCCTAACTTGTAGGAAGGAATCTTGAGCCGGACATACTTGGACGAAAGCCAGACCTTATCCCCAGGACGGAATTGAGGAGGATCCAGACGTTTTTTGTCAGCATGTTTCTTCATGCGCTCGGATGACAGAATGAGTGCGGACCGGGTACTCTCCCATATGGAGGAAAATTTGTTAACCAGAGATTCCGCAGCTGGATTGTCCACAGAGATGGAGACAGGAACAGGGATCCGAGGGTGTTGACCGAAGACTACAAAAAACGGAGATTTGGAGGAAGATTCGCTCTCGTGATTGTTGTAAGAGAATTCGGCCTAAGGCAGGAGATCCACCCAGTCAGAATGGTGGGCATTAACGAAGTGCCGGAGATAACTGGTCAGATTCTGATTGATTCGCTCGACTTGTCCATTGGACTGCGGGTGGTAAGCGGAGGAGAAATCCAAGGTGACGTCTAGCAACTTACAAGTGGCTCTCCAGAAACGTGAGGTGAACTGTACCCCACGATCCAACACAATGTGACGAGGCAGACCATGAAGACGGAAGATGTGGCGGATAAAGTCTTTAGCCAACTCGGGTGCAGACGGAAGCCCTGGCAGGGGAATGAAGTGAGCCATCTTGGAAAATCGGTCAACGACCACCCAAATGACCGTACAACCGGCAGAGACGGGCAGATCTGTTACGAAGTCCATGGCTATATGCTGCCAGGGGGCAAAGGGTACAGGAAGCGGAAGAAGACGGCCGGCAGGCAGGTGTCTCGGAACTTTGTTGCGGGCACAGGAGACACAGGCAGAAACAAAGTCTATTACGTCCTTGTGCAGGGTAGGCCACCAGTAATGCCGAGTAATGAGCTGGAGGGTCTTTTTCTGACCAGCGTGGCCAGCTAGTTTAGACGAATGACCCCAGTGTAGGATTTTCTCCCGATCGGTTACCGATACGAACGTCTTACCAGGAGGGAGACGATTTAGACTCACGGGAGCCACCTGCATCACTCTGGCGGGATCGATGATATGTTTAGGTTCCTCCTCGAGATCCGACACCAGGAAGGACCGGGACAAGGCGTCCGCCTTGATGTTCTTGTCGGCCGGGCGAAAATGTAAGAGAAAATCAAAGCGGGCAAAAAACAAGGACCACCGGGCTTGGCGAGGGTTAAGTCTCTGGGCATGCTGGAGGTAAGCCAGATTATTGTGGTCAGTGTAAATGATTACCGGATGAAGAGCCCCCTCGAGTAGGTAACGCCACTCCTCCAATGCCAGCTTGATGGCCAATAACTTTCGGTCTCCTATGGAGTAATTGCGCTCAGAAGAGGAGAAGAGTTTGGAGAAGAAGCCGCAAGATACCATCCTCCCGGATGAAGATTTTTGAGTAAGTACCGCTCCGGCTCCAGAAGAGGAAGCGTCCACCTCCAGGAAGAACTGCTTGTTGCCGTCCGGGCGATGCAGCACTGGAGCGGAAGAGAAGGCCTGTTTTAAAGAAAGAAAGGCCTCCTCTGCTTCGGGCGTCCACTGTTTGGGATTAGCATCCTTGCGGGTGAGCGCGGAGATTGGAGCAGTCCGGGAAGAGAAGTGCGGTATGAAAAGGCGGTAATAATTGGCGAATCCCAGGAACCGCTGAATGGCCTTCAACCCCTCCGGTCGGGGCCATTTCTCGATGGCAGACAGTTTTCCGGATCCATTCGTAGGCCTGTCTGAGAAATGATGTAGCCCAAAAACGGAAGCGAGGTCTGCTCAAAGAGGCACTTCTCATATTTGGCGAAGAGGTGATTCTGCCTGAGCCTGAGCAGAACCTGACGAACATCCCTCCGGTGAGACTGGAGATCCGGAGAGAAGACCAAGATGTCGTCTAGGTACACCACAACGCAGGAGTAGAGAAGGTCCCGGAAGATGTCATTGACCAACTCCTGAAAGACTGCTGGAGCATTACAGAGACCAAAGGGCATCACCAAATACTCGTAGTGGCCGTCCCGGGTGTTGAATGCCGTCTTCCATTCATCTCCCCGACGGATACGGACTAGGTTATATGCCCCACGAAGATCCAGTTTGGTGAAGATTCTAGCCCCCTCAGACGATCAAACAATTCTGGAATGAGCGGAAGAGGGTACTTATTCTTCACCGTGATCAAATTTAGGCCTCTGTAGTCAATACAGGGACGGAGAGAGCCGTCTTTCTTTTTTACGAAGAAGAAACCTGCTCCCGCTGGGGAGGTGGATTTCCGGATGAATCCCTTGGCCAAATTCTCCTCGATATATTCGGACATCGACCTGGTCTCAGCAGCGGACAATGGGTAAATACGCCCACGGGGAGGCGTAGTACCGGGTAGCAGGTCGATCGGGCAATCTTACGGTCTGTGAGGGGGTAATGTCTCTGCTTCCTTTTTATTAAAGACATCAGCGAATGACCAATATGGAATCGGGAGCCCTGGTAGATTAGTTGGTGTAGGAGAAGGACGGACGGGATGAACAGGAACCAAACACGTTTTATGACAGTCCTGTCCCTAGCGAAGGATCTCTCCAGTCTGCCAGTCGAGCACGGGTGCATGCTTTTGGAGCCAAGGCAGACCTAGTAAGAAAACGTGAGAGAGTCCAGGCAGAACATGAAACGAGATGCTCTCAGAATGCAACATTCCCACCTGCAGGGTTATGGCTTCAGTGATAAGTTGGATGGGACGTGGTAGGAGACCCCCATCCACAGCAGCAACAGATACTGGTTCAACCAGAGGTTTGGTAGGAATGCGATATTTTTCTACTAGAGCCTGTGAAACAAGATTCCAGGCTGCTCCAGAATCAAGTTGGGCTAGTTCGAAATAACGGTTCTCACCGAGGAAAATTGAGACTGACAGCAGCAGAGATGAAGAGGATTTATTTTTGTCTAGGTGGACCTCTCCGAGCGAACCTAGACACAGGCGTTTCCCGACCTCTCTGGGCAAGTACTGATCCGGTGCTCCTTACTGCCACAGTAGAAGCAACTCCCCTCGGCACGGCGTAAGTCCTGACGGGCTTTGACCATCTTGGTCTGGTCGACTTGCATAGGCTCAGAAGAGTTTACCTGAGGGGAAACGGAAGGAGTTACAGGTCTCTGAAAAGAAGGAGCTAGACGAGGAAACCTTCTCTCACGGGTGACCTCCTTAGCGCGCTCCTGGAACCGTAGATCAATTCGATTGGCAAGAGTTATTAGGTCATCGAGAGAGGTTGGAATGTCCCGACCGGCAAGTTCATCTTTAATACGGCCGGACAGACCCTCCCAGAAGACAGATATCAGAGCGACATTATCCCAAGCCAGCTCCGAGGCAAGGGTACGGAACCGTATGGCATATTGACCCACGGTGAGACTTCCTAGATGGAGACGCAGCAGAGATGATGCAGAGAGGTCTTCCGTCCGGGTTCGTCGAATACCTTCCGGAAGGCTGAGAGAAAAGCAGATAGGTCAGACACTAGGGGATCTTCTCTCTCCCAAAGAGGATTTAGCCAGGCCAGGGCCTCTCCGGTGAGATGGGACATGATGAAGGCAATTTTGGCCCGGTCGGAGTTAAACTGGTGTGCCAGGAGTTCAAAATGCAGGGTGCACTGGTTAATGAAACCCCGAGCCAGAGCAGGGTCACCTCCAAACCGAGGAGGAGCTGAAAGTCGAGGTCCAGGAACGGAAACCACGGAATTGGTAAGCAGCGGAACTGCCGGATTGCGAGTCATGGCGCCCGCGGTGGTTGCTGGTGAAGTAGTCAGGGTGTCCAGGCGGGAATTAACATTCCGCAGGTGACCCAGGATGGACTCCTGTTGAGACCTCTGACGAGACAGTTCATGACACAGGTCAGAGAGCGAGGGAGTTTGGGTGCCACCGGGTTCCATGGCCCGAGCAAACTGTAACGGGTCTGGGAGGCGGAACCTCTGAGCTTTATTATACAAGGAGGCTTTCCTTGTAAAGGAGCGGGTGGCGCCCGGGGAGACGGACAGGAAGTCACTGCAAGTGACGAGGGCAGTCTCTGGACAGACAGGTGGGAGGTCATGGCAAGTGACCGGGGCAGTCTCTGGATAGACAGGCGGGTAGTCACGGCAAGTGACCGGGGCAGTCTCTGGGTAGACAGGCAGGTGGTCACGGCAAGTGACCGGGGCAGTCTCTGGGTAGACAGGCAGGTAGTCACGGCAAGTGACCGGGGCAGTCTCTGGATAAACAGGCGGGTAGTCACGGCAGGTGACCGGGGCAGTCTCTGGGTAGACAGGCAGGTAGTCACGGCAAGTGACCGGGGCAGTCTCTGAAGAAACAGGCAGGCAATGGGCCGGGGCAGTCTCTGAATGGGCAGGTATATATGACCTGAGATGGTGGAGCCTCCCGGTAGGCTAGCAGGCAGATGACAGATGAGCGCCCCCAAGTGAGCAGGCGAGAGTCCCTGGAATAGCCGATGGACACCGCAGGTGATGGCTGAACCTCCAGGTAGGCTTGCAGTCAGATGGCAGATGAGCGCCCCAAGTGAGCAGGCGAGAGTCTCTGGAATAGCCGATGGACACCGCAGGTGATGGCCGAACCTCCAGGTAGGCTTGCAGGCAGATGGCAGATGAGCGCCCCCAAGTGAGCAGGCGAGAGTCTCTGGAATTGCCGATGGTCACCGCATGTGACGGCCGAACCTCCAGGCAGGCTTGCGGGCAGGTAGCAGACAGCAAACTGGCAGGAAACAGGCAGGTAACTGGTAACGGACCCTGAGGGCTAAAGCAGAGTAGTGAACAGTGCAATAACAACATTGCTCGGGCACCTCCATTAAGGAGGAAGTACTTTATATAGGCTGGAGTCCTCCGGCATTGGCCGGGGATCTTTTTGAAAGATGCGCGCGGCCCCTTTAAGAGCGGGGGAGCGCGCGGGCGCGCGCCCTAAGTCCAGTAGCAGGGAAGGAGCGTGCGGCCCCAGCAGGGCGGAAGGAGGACGCTGAGCGCGGGTAAGGGGGGCGACGTCCCTGCCTGGCAGAGGACGCTGTCGCAGGGGAACAGCGTCCCTGCCTGGCAGAGGGCAGGGACGCCGGCGCTACAATAGCTAATTCTCATTTTTTTTGTTATTTTCATTTTTAGCAGCATCAAATCTATACAAATTAGCTACTTTTGATCAATGTCCAATTTTGTTGTTGAACAGTGTTATTAGTCTAGAATTATTAGTGTCCTGTTTTTTAAAAATTATATTGTTTAATGGTAAGCTGTATCGCATACATCTTTATGTTCCATATATTTGTAGATCCGAATATTATAAATTAGATTTTTTTTTAAACAGTGAAATACATATAGCCTGTTAGGCCAAAGGCAATTTTTTTAAATTCTTTCATATTTCATATAGAATTAACTTGGTTGCGTTCTGTTATTCTTTCATAATGTAATTATTTATTTAGTTACTAATTTCATTCATGTTCTCAAATCAGGGAGTTCAAAACTACTTTTGTTTCTAAGTTAAATCTAATAGTATTGTTATGTAACGTATGGAAGGGGTTTTTTGTTTAAATTAATTCCCCAAAAAGTCTAAAATACTAGTACCTTTATTTCTTTTTTTAACCATACAGGTAATTTGTGAATAAGATTCTGGAATTTGTGAATAGGATAATATTTAGCTTGTCAAAATGTAAAATTCATCAGTAGTTATGTATGTAAATTTTAATACTGCATTATTCTAGAGGACACCAAGATATGAGTTGATATTTTTAAATTCAAATTTGAAGGCTTTGTTGAATTTCCCCTAAAAATTGATTTGCAGCTAATAAATTCACACAGATTGCATAATTAAAAAGCATCTAATTGCCTAGAAATTATGTAAAGAATGCTATCAGCTCCATTTGGAGTCAATTGAATAGTTTGAAGCAAGAATTAAACCTTTTTGGAGAATGTAAAAAAAACATCACCCACCATCTTTTTCATAAGTCTTCCAAAAACTATCTCATTAATTAAGAGTACAAAACAGGTCTACTTCAATGTTTTGAATGTGAAAATTAACTAGAAGCAAAAAATATTATTCCTTTTTTGGGATCTGCAAGTAGTGTTCTAATCATAAAATAATTAGGTAATTAAAAAGATTTTTTATCAAGCCATTCCAAATTATCCCTTTTTTCTGGAGACAAAACAGTTGTACTCTTTTGAACGTGAATAAGTTCTAGCTTTTTGTCCCTAGGCCTTTTCAGATATTAGCCCTATTTTGAGATCTGTCTATTGAAGGAACAAAAGCGTGAGTATATTCTTACTAGAGATGAGCGAATTTGTTCTGATTCGGTTCCGAATACGATCGGATTCGAATATTGTATTTGCAATGTTCATCAAACACAGCCGATTGTCATTAGAGTCAATGGGAGTAGAAATTACGGTATATGTTCAGAACCGATCATAAGACATAGATTTGACACGAATAGAGTTCGAATATGGCCCGAATATGTCAAAATCAGATTTGGGGCAAAAATCTGAACAAATTCGCTCATCTCCAATTTTTACCAACTTCAGTAGTAATTCCCAGCATTATAAAACACAGTAGCAAGCAAGGAGGTGTGTGGCAAGCATGGCTGTGCAGTGACTTTTTGGCAGGAGTAGCACGATTGAGAGTTAAGATGGGGCAAACAAAGAGATATGTGGCAGTTTAGGGACAGCGATGGCAGCCCAATAACAACTGTACAGTCTAGCTCTTTAAAACAAAGTAATCAGCTGGAAGGTGTGTGGCTGTCATGGCTGTGGTAGAGCAGCAAGGTAGAGCGATAAGACAAGGCAGATCATAAAATGCTTGGAAGTTTAGGGACAGAAATGGCAGTCTCAGCAGCAATATTGCTAAAGTATAGATGGCATGATGGACAGGGAGGACATGTCTGGCAGAGTGTGGTCCATCAGCTC
Source organism: Oophaga sylvatica (assembly GCA_033576555.1). Lineage (NCBI taxonomy): Eukaryota > Metazoa > Chordata > Amphibia > Anura > Dendrobatidae > Oophaga > Oophaga sylvatica. The sequence continues at coordinate 40,398,391 of JARQOD010000004.1, forward strand.
TGGTAGCAGCAAAACAATGTAGATGACAGTCAATGGCCAGATGGGTAGACAGATGGTACAGCTGACTTTATTATTGGCATCAGTCGAGGGTGCGTGAAAGTTTGCACTAATACAAGCCTAATTCATTTTGACAAATATTAGATTTTCATACTTATAACATGGTCTGCTTTGGTGTAACAAATCCACTGGCCATGCTGATCACGCTCTGTGAAATTACATTAGGGCTGGACATGACAACAACCCATATCAAACTAGGCAAGATTTGGCCTAGTGGCATTGGGGATCAGGGTATTGCTGATGTTCATCAGTTTTTGCACTGGCAGATGAACCATCTGATCCATCTTGCCATATATCGTAATCGATGCTGCTTCTGCCTCAGATAGTTGTCAAATTTTTATTTTGTGCAAGAAAATTCCACTTTTGTAATTCAAGGAATTTAGTTTTTAAAATTTTAAACAATTTGTCCGATCGTGATATTTTTCCCTTTTGCTTTTAGCAGGGGCCAAATATTTAAGGAAGTGTTGACCTTGCAGGAAGTGGTCACCTGGTCATTCAGGTGGTCGGCAACTGGTCACTGTGCAAGAAAAAAATGACCAATTAATGTTCTCATATTTCCGTGTTATTACCCCATCCCCAAAAATATCTAAATACTTTTAGCAAAAAAAATATATTTTGTGACAGAAAATTTAAGGAAATTAAAGAATTATGGTTTAACCCCCTCCACCACCTTCTGTTTTTCCAATTTTGAGTTTCCATTTTTTGTTCCCCTTCTTCCCAGAGCCATAACTATTTTATTTTTACATCAATATGGCCATGTGAGGGCTTGTTCTTTGAAGAACAAATTGTACTTTTGAGTGACACCATTGGTTTTGCCATTCAATGTACTGGTAAATCGAAAAAAAAATCAAAGTGGGGTGAAATTGCAAAAAAATTGCAATTCCACAATTGTTTTCTGTTTTTTCTTACCATGTTCACTAAATGCTAAAAGTGACCTGCTATTATGATTCTCCAGGTCATTACAGGTTCATAGAAACATGTATGTGTTCTTGTATATTTAAATGGTGAATAAAAATCCAAAGTTTCTCAAATAAAAGTCGCCATTTGCCAAGACCCATAGCATCAGTTTTTGTAATCTTCGGCTGGGTGGATGCTTACTTTTAGCCTGCCGAGCTGATGTTTTTATTTATACCATTTTGGTGTAGATATGATCTTTTTATCATCCATTACAGCATTTTAATGCAATGTTGTGGAGACCAAAAATGACTCGACCATGCAGCCCATTTTTCTTCAAATGCCTCTTTATTCTGCATCTTGAAATTGCCACACTGCTAGTTTTCAGAGAGTCCAGTATTTCAGCTGATGTTATTGGTGGGTTTTTCTTTGCATCCCAAACTATTTTCCCGGCATTTGTCACAGGTCACAGGTGAGGATGTTACTTTTTGTAGCCATTCAAACCTATTTGTGTCAACTTCTGTGCATGTTACCTGGTCAAAATCACCAGGGTATGTAAACTTTTGATCAGGGTCATTTGGAAATTATTGGTTGTCATTATGAATTAAAAAGAGAAAATACAGTAGTTTGACAATAAATGGCTTCACCCAACCGCTAACCATAAGAGGAGAAAACGTTTTGGTATTATCATTCATATTCTTTGAAAAAAGGTCAAGAAAACAAAAATTCTGCCAGGGCATGTAAACTTTTTAGCACAACTGTATAGTTGTTGATCAGCGTTTGTAAAAATATAATTCTTTGAAACTTACCCCATTGCTATATTTGCCTTGTTATGCTTCCTCCTCTCTCAAGCAGCTTGGTGAAAGTACTATTTTAACTGCCTAACATTTTGTGGGTTTTTCTTTGCATCCCGAACAATTTTACTGGCATTTGTCACAGGTCACAGGTGAGGATGTTACCTTTAGTAGCCATTGCAACCCATTTGTGTCAACTTCGGTGCATGTTACCAAGCCAAAATCACCAGGGTATGTAAACTTTTGATCAGGGTCATTTGGATGTTATTGGTTGTCATTATGAATTAAAAAGAGAAAATACAGTAGTTTGACAATAAATGGCTTCACCCAACCACTAACCATGAGAGGAGAAAAAGTTTTGGTATTATCATTCATATTCTTTGAAAAAAGGTCAAGAAAACAAAAATTCTGTTAGGGTATGTAAACTTTTTAGCACAACTGTATAGTTGTTGATCAGCGTTTGTAAAGATATAAATCTTTGAAACTTACTCCATTGCTATATTTGCCTTGTTATGCTTCCTCCTCTCTCAAGCAACTTGGTGAAAGTACTATTTTAACTGCCTAACATACATTAATTTTTAGAAGCTGCTTTGAACTGTTCCTTTAGCAAGAATCCATATTTAAAAAATATCTACAAACACTCTCCCTGTGCCATCTTTTCTGCTCCTGTCTCTCAAAATCAGGCACAACAAGTTTTATAAAGAGTAATTGAGCATAAATTCTTACTAGAGCAGCAATTCAAAGTAGTTTCTAAAAGAACATGAACTAGGCAGTTAAACCAGCATTGTTAGCATAGTTTTTGAGAAAGAAAATGAAGCAAAGTTTGATAATTGAGTGTGCTACAAAAGGCTTGAATGCGAAAAGATAAAACTTTTATTAGCCATTCTAAGCATTTTTCTAAGATACACAATGGGGATGTGTCAGGGTTCAGATTTTTGAGATAGAAAAGGTATATAGACCAATACCTGGGGCTAATCATAAATGCAAGATATTAAATAGGGAATACTTTTGGATCTTTATGTTGGAAATGTGATCCCCGAAAGTGTTAAATCTCAGATAAGATTGAATATTACATGTTAACTAACCTTTTCTGATTATCTTGAGGAGTTTGTCATTTCTGTAATTTTTTGTGTAGAGTTTTAATTAATTATCAATGTTTTGTCATTTTGAGTAATAAACGGTAGTGACCTTTTCTGATTGGACAATGAATACATGGATGGGAACGCCTTCTATTAGATTTTAATCCATAGATATGTCTGGTTGTCCACAGATTAGCTAGACCATGAATAAGAAGTTTGTTGAAACGCATAGATACTAGTATCTTTCTTGCCTGCACTATTTCCAAAATGTTTTTCGAACATCTTTTAAATGTAATAAAAGCTAATTTTTATATTTATGCACACAAGCCTTTTTTCGCTGAATCTTCCCTACCTTCACCATTTCTACTGTAGATGCTCTGCTTTGATTCGTGCAAGGCAATTGATGCTCTACACCCTGAAAGTTGAGCAGACTTTTTGTCTTTTCCATGTCTAAAAAAAAAAATGTTACTCTAAATAATTTAGTGTTTTTTCCAATCTAAATCCCCGAAAACATGCCTACTTTTTTATACATTTTTAGTTGTATTTATTTTTCTGATTTCCTTAACACTTGTATAAACTCTAAGAGAATCCAAAGAAATTGCTTTTCTGATAAATACAACTTTATCAAGATTGCAAATATTGTTATTCAAATCCAAATTTACAAATGTAATCCTTTCAAACATTCATTCATAACATTTAGTAATATATTTTAAAATACATAGACACAACAAACATAGAAATCGTAACCCCAAATACCAGCAAGAAACCATTTCTGCACAGTTAGGGAGGCTTTTTATTTATACCTGACATTGTGGAGCCCTCCGGTCCTGGCTACCGTATCCCTGATGAGTACTGGAGAGGTGAAATGCATTGGGAGGCAGTCCCTACTTGAAAAGGCATAATGATTCCAACTCTTGACATGGATGCTCTTCTCTGTGGCATAGTGCCTTCAGCTCCACATGAGGTTTTTGAACAAATGACTGAGGCCCAATCATCAACCAGAATTGGGTGAGACCGTTCTAGTTTGAATTTTATGGATCTTTAATACATTTTTGGGGCTTAATTGGCAATGTGTCAGTGGTACTGGCATGGTTATATGCTTGTTATACCTCATTAGGTCTGTTTACTACACCGCCTATGGTACTGGGATTGGTAGTATATGATAGACCGTTGATGCCCTAACTGTGCAGACTTGGTTTCTTGCTTATATTTGAGGGTTCTGATTTCTATGTTTGTTGTTCCTATGTATTTTAAAATTTATTATTCAATGTTATGTTTTAAGTTCCCTACCTTGCTATTTTCTCCAATACACTAAGGAATCACATTTTTTGATTTTTAACAAAAATCTGAATTGCTTATTTGTATCTTCAATCATTCATTCATCAACAAATCTAGCTATGCAAGCTGTATTATATATTTTCAAATCAGTGAATGCTGAATGATATTTTTGGGGTTTCAATGCCTATGGCTATTCCAAAGAAAAATTTAGAATTTTAGTAAATGTAGTGGCATATTCATATTTTAGTAAGAAAAGCAAAAATGATGTTTAATATAGTAATTAAATATTATCCATTAATTAGAGAAAGCTTTTTAGCGAAGATCCCTTCACAATGCCAGCAGCTTTTAATGTTTTAAAAATATGAATTAGATCTACAAATGCCGTATATATTGCTTTTTTTTTATTAATAACACATTTATTAATAGCTACCCTCAGATACTTAAAGAATGAATATCAAATCATACTCTCTCTGGTATTTTAGCATTTTTTGGGAATAATGCAATCTTAACCCCTTCGTGCAGGAGCCCATTTTCGTTTTACGTTTCTGTTTTCACTCCTCTTATTCCCAGAGCCATAACTTTTTTTTATTTTCTATCAATAAGGCCATATGAGGGCTTCTTTTTTGCTGGACGAGTTGTACTTTTGAATGACATAATTAGGTTTTACCATGTTGTGTACTCAAAAATGGGAAACAAATTCCAAGTGCAGTGAAATTGCAAAAAAGTGCAATCCTACAATTGTTTTTTGGTTTTTTTTTCACATTGTTCACTAAATGCTAAAACTGATCTGCCATTATGATTCTCCAGGTCATTACGAGTACATAGACACCAAACATGTCTAGGTTCATTTTTATCTAAGTGGTGCACCATTTTTCGAGACCCGTAACGTCTCCCTTTTTCGTGATCTCGGATTGGGTGAGGGCTTATTTTTTGTTTGCCGAGCTGACATTTTTAATGATACCAATTTTGTGCAGATCCGTTCTTTTGATCGTTCGTTATTGCATTTTAACGCAATGTTGAGGCGACCAAAAAAACATAATTTTGGCATTTTGAATCTTTTTCTCGCTACGTTGTGTATGTTTGATTTTTTTGTCTTTGTTTTATTTATTTTTATTTATTCAATTTTTTATGTACTGTACATGTCAATATTTTTTAAAACTCTTTGGGATCAATTCATCAAAATCAATAGGAGCAGGCTTGGACTGGCCCATAGTTTAACAGGGCAATCCCACGGTGGGCCCCCAATCCTCCTGTATGGGCAGTACTTGGCAATAATTCACTTGATTCACTCTGTACACAAAAAAGCAACATCTCATCATTCATTAACCAAACTACCCAGTTTATTATTACATAGATAAATTTGTTAACGAAGCTAGTCTAATATTTGTATGCTGGTGAAAAGTGGGCCCCCAAAAAGTCAGTGTTACTGGTGGGCCCTTGGCACCCCAGTCCGACACAGAATAGGAGGTACATGCCTATTTCTAAATTTGGTGCTTTTTCAGCTTCATGCACCTGCATCAAAAATCTACTCCAGTTACAGATTGGAGCTCATTTTTTTCTAAATTTTTGCCACTTTTGTGACTAAACTATAGTGAATTTGTTTGTCGACACCCTGTTACATAGCCTCTCAATAAACTCCACTCACTTTTCAAGCTGTTGGGTGAGTTGATGTAAAATGACGAAAAGTCTAAAAATATTAGTGTTCTGTAACTCTCAGTTGGGCCCAAATTTTGCAACATTTCATACAATGGCCACAAAGAAAAGGACACCACAAAAAGATCACCTAACAATGTTACATTTTTTTTTTTATTGAAACAAGCCAAACATGTAATAAAAAAATTAAAAAGCCAAAAATGTCTTTGCAAGTGATCACTTGATTGGCTAATCAATAGTTAGCCAATAAAAGTATCAAAATAATAGAAAGTGGGGGCACCACAGGGTAATCTAAATGGGATCCTCCAAAGCCTATGAATGTAAAGACACATGTAACAAAAAGAAAAAGGCATAGGAAAAAGAAGGGGGATCACCAGCAATGTACAAAAAATGCAAGAAATTTTATTGAGTACAAAACACCAAGGAACACATTAAAACATTTAAAAAGTCACAAATGTGACATACACACACCAACAATTTAAACCCATAATGAGACTTATACCAATAAAAGTATCACTCATACAATACTTTTGTATTTTTTGGACATAAAATATTTATTTGTAAATAGAGAATTTTTAAAATGAATGATCAATTCAACAGCAGAAAGGAGATATCTCTAAAAAGATATGTCACAAAGATTCTTGTTTTCATGTGTAGTATTGATTTATGAAAAATAAATGTACGCCTTAAATATTAAAATCTCCAATTTCTTTTTTTAAATCCAATTCTCCAAAATATTTTTTTTTATTTTATTAAAATTATTTTTATTCCATAAAAAGAAGATACAAAAAGCTAGAACCATACTCTACACCAATGAGTAAAATTTCTGAATCTGTGCCATCTATAGGTTTTGGGGATTTGGATAATATCCCCAGTCACATTCAAGTCTTTATATAAAGTAGGTTCTGGGTTTAAAGCATAGCTACCAATAGGTGAAATTTAAGAGAGTTTGTTAGGGCTTGCATATCGCACCAAATATAAATTATGAGAAGGTGCGATAGCAACCCAGGGTCCACCGTGCGTTGATGGAGGAACCGCAGCTAGGAAACAATGGCGGAGCATAGCTGCAAGCAAGCACCGTAATCACACCGAGTTAAACGTCACTCGGTGTGAACAGAGTGCTAAAAACCTGATTCTGCTACTCCACAGAGCAGCACACAAACAGAGAGCACTCTAAGTTATGCCCTGTTAGATGTCACAGTTGCATAGTAGGAATGACTCTAGTTGGGGTCCCTATGACTCACCCCTCACTATGCTGGTGATTGAGCCTGTCCTGACACACGGTCTGTGCAACTCGCACATGCAACGCCATCGCCCGATGCAGGTGCTAAGCTCAAGCGGGAGTTCCCACCTTACACTGCCTGTCTAAACACACTCTCGCAGCTAGTAGCAGGACACCTGCACACAAGATGGTAATGCTTCCATCAACACACCAAACACATGTTATTTTAGCGCACCCATGTGCGCACCAGAGGACCTTTTATACATTCCTTGCTCAAGTCCAGTCTGATAGGACCTTGCTCGTGGGCCAATCTGGAACTGCCACATCACCTGAGCAGCTGATGACCGACCAACAAAGCGAGGTCGCCTCCTGAGCATGCTCACTGGAGTGAATTCTTTACTTAGACCCAGGAACGTCTATTCGCTGCTGCCTATTGCTGGATACTATAGCTTTGACTGGGGAGCCAGCAGTAACCAAGCGAACAGCACGAGTCTGAGCAAGATGCTGAGACCGATGTCTTTGCTGAGCAGCATCCACTGTTGCCAAAGCTAAATGGGAGAATGCAGACAATAGCACAGCTTGGGATTTACTCTGTGAAGCAGCAGAATCCCGGTGCCTAACAGAGTTTATACCGAAATACTGTAAGTTGTGATTCTAAGCAATTATTATTACTAACATTATTGTATATTGTTTTCTACAAATATTATATCCTTAAAACCCCTTTCTGACATTGGGAGTAAATGTTTGCCTTTGTCAGACTCCTCCCATTGATGTATTCTCCGGCGGTGAGCCCACATCTTTCCTGGCACATGTCAGCTGTTTTAAACAGCTGACAGATGCTCGGAACAGCCACGGGTGGAATCGCAATCCACCCACAGCTATTAACCTGTTAAATGCCACTGTCAAACTCTAACAGCAGTATTTACCATGAGCTTTCGGCAATCGTGCCAGAAATCCGTCCATCGGTGATTGCGGGTCATCGATGGGTTAGCATGACAACCAGACGTCTCCTGCAGACCTCTGTGGTTGTCACTGCCGGGTTGCTATCAGCACCGCCAGGTGGTCGGTGCTCATAGCAAGTCAGAAATTCTGCTAAATACAGGTGATCTGATCACTGTATGTAACAAAGAAACAAAAGAGCAGGGGGCTCATAGAATTATACCTGGTGGCCTAATGAGCTTTTATTTAGTTTTTATGTAGTTTTTATTTAGTTTTTTTATATATATATATATATATATTTATTCTTATTTTATAGTCTATTGTTTTTATTTTACCTTTAACCATGTTTATAATTGTCTAGTTAAGTAGGGGTTAATGAGATGTAGATTACTTCCTGTTCATTTGCTATATATAAGTCATTTTCTTGTCATGTTCCCCCATCACCTGATGAAGGCAGTATTCAGCTGCCGAAACGAGTTGTGTGTTTAGCATTTCAAATAAAGGACTGTATATTTATATTAACCTTTTGCCCTTTTCTGTATGCCCAGCGCTCAGCCTGACCGCACTTTTTCCTTCATTCATCGTCTGTATGTAGCAAAGCCGATTGGACAAGCGCAGCTTCTACTCTCCCATTGAGACTATTGAGCATGCAAAAAGTAAAAAAAAAAAATAAAAGTTCAAATCACCCCCCTTTCACCCCATTCAAAATAAAGCAATAAAAAAACACAAACGTAGACATATTTGGTATCGCCATCTTCAGAATCGCCCGATCTATCAATATAAGGAAAGAATTAACCCAATTGCTAAACAGCGTAACGAGAAAAAAATTCAAAATGCCAGAATTAAGTTTTTTTGGTTGCCGCAACATTGCATGAAAATGCAATAACGGGTGATCAAAAGATCATATCTGCACCAAAATGATATCATTAGTATTGTTTAAAACTTCAGCTCGGAATGCAAAAACATAAGCCCTTAACCAACCCGAGATACCGAAACATGAAGACGCAATGAGTATTGGAAAATGGCACAATTTTTTTTAACAAACTTTGGAATTTTTTTCCACCACTTAAATATAAAAGAGCCTAGACATGTTTGGTGTCTATGAACTCGTAATGACCTAGAGAATCAGAATGGTGGGTTAGCTTTAGCATTTGGTGAACATAGTGAAAAAAATACAAAAAAACCTGTGGGATTGCACTTTTCTTGCAACTTTACCACATTTGGAATTTTTGTCCGGTTTTCGAGTACATGACATGGTAAAAACCAATGGTGTCAATCAATAGTACAACTCATCCGCAAAAAACAAGCCCTCACACGGCCACTTTGACGAAAAAATAAAAAAGTTATGGCTCTAGGAGGAAGGGGAGCAAAAAATGAAAACGCAAAACCAAAAATATCTCTGGTCGTTAAGCAAATTCCAAGCATATTACTTGTATAAAAAAGTGGTATGTGTTAGGGATCGAGTTCCCGCTGCTGCACAAGGGGAATCTTGAACCAGTCCTGCTGTGGTCCCCCATCCACCTCCAGCTGCAGTGGAACCTGCTCAGCAGAGACGTCGGTCCCATCGTCTCACCTAGTATAGTACTGTGCAGAGACTTGCTGCTGCCGCTCCTGGATCTTCTGTTGTAACCAGTGTTGGAGCAGGCAGATTTCGGACTAAGTCCTCTGTTTCTCCATCTGAACATGCCCAGGGCAAGATCTTCCATTGGAGACCAGGGGTCACATGCTCGGATACAGCTGCGACTCCTATTGGTCCTCCAGGAAGGTCCTGAAGCTGTTGGTGTTCTGAAGCAGCTTCCTATTGGTCCTTTCTGGATGGTCTCATGTTCATGGCTACTATAAAAAGGTTGCATAACCACACGGCCGTGCGCTAGTATCAAAATTGTTACGTGCTTGCGCCAGTGTGGTTATGTATATGTTTAGGGACTCAGCTGAAATAAGCCCCTAGAATACCGGCACCTCCGGTGAGGAGTTGTGTGTATGGGTTCAGGGCTCTGGCTGAAATAAGCCCCTAGTATACCGGCTTCTCTGGTGAGGAGTTTGCTGTGTGCATTGCTGACTACTTTATGTTGAAGCTGCGCAGTCCGGACGTAACCCGGTGGCGGCACGCGGACATCGCTATTAGTCAGCGTTTAGGTTGCGACTCTGTGGAGCAACAGAGTTCTCTTATATCGCCATATAGAGCCACATCCTTTTATTTAGCGGCTCTGTGGAGTAACAGAGTTTGTCCACTTCGCCATATTGTGCTATGGCGACCATATCTGCGACTCTGCGGGATAACAGAGTTCGCTCATACCACCTACTGCGCCATCTTACTAGCAGCAGGTTCTGCCTGCACGGTGGACCCCGGCCTGCGAACACACCTTCTATTTATATTTATTTGGTGCATTCCGCAACCCATAACAGTATGGTTCACATTTGAGTTTATATGCCAGCAACCAAGTCTTTTGTAAACCAATGGGTCCTTCAAAATAAAGCCTCATGACCTATACTCCTAGATATCTTTTACATTCAATAATTCAGATAATGTGCCCATATTTATTAACAGCAGAAACAATAAGGGTCAAATATTTTAGTGCATAGCTCTATACATGAAACAATTTTGTCTTTGCTACAGTTATATAGAGTATATATGTAAGCTATCAATAGTTTTTTGAATAATTTGCCAAATTCACACCCCCAAAGGTTGAAATGTCTCAAAGATATTTTGAAAAATATTCTAAAAATTGATTGTATCATTATTCTATTAATATCCATAATAAAATCCTTGTCTTCCTTGTGACAGCGCCCATCGCAATGTTTTCACCTTTTTTTTGCCTTGCAATTGGTTTAATGAGCTGCTCTGTCAGCTTCAATGGGTGGAGCAGCAGTCTGTACGAGGAAACACACTTAGCTACTACTCTCATCCGAGTTGTGGTTGACTTGCACAAATCCACCATGTGAGCAGATTTCATCTGCTTTTCTCTGTTTCTTGTCACCAGGACTTTGCCATGGAGCATTCCTATTTTGTCTTCCAGAAAAATATCTTGACACTTATTGCAATCCAATTTGACAGACATTTTGATCGATTCAACTGGACCTTCATCAGGCTGTTACTAATATCAGGAGAGTAAGAAATAGTTTTCACTTGTGGCTAGCATAGGTGTTGTAGCACTATATGGCAGTATAAGCGAACTCTGTTACACCACAGAGTCGCTGAGGTAGAGACGCAGAAATAGAGACTGTGTCCTGTTAACACCACAAGAATACACAAATAACTGCTGTGCGGATAGCAGTCAGTGATCATGCATTCAGCAACGCAAACAAGCAACTCCTCACCGGGGAAGCCGGTATTCTAGGGGCTTATTTCAGCCAGGCCTGAACACGTGCATGCAAATCTCCCCCTGGAGGTGCCCGGTATTCTAGGGGCTTATTTCAGCCGAGTCCTAACCACATGCGTGCATGATCACACTGGCGCAAAGCACATAATGCAATTGATACTAGCGCATGGCCGCAGGGTCATGCAACCCTTTTATAGTAGCAACTACAGGACCTGCCAGAAAAGGACCAATGAGAAACTGTTCCAGAACATATGTAGTTTCAGGACCTTCCTGGCGGACCAATAGGAGCTGCTGCAGTACCTGAGCATGTGACCCCTGATCTCCAATGAGAGATCTTACCCTGGGCATGCTCAGAAGGGGAAACGCAGGACTTAGTCCTAAAGACGTCTGCTCGCCGCTGACCAGTACTGGCTACAATAGCAGAACCTGGAGAGGCAGCAGTAATCCTCTGCACAATGTTAGACTGGGCGAAATGCTGGGACCGACGTCTCTGCTGAGCAGAGTCCACTGCGGCCGGAGACAGATGGGAGACCGCAGCAGGGATGGTTCGAGATTCCCCTTGTGCAGAAGTGGGAACTCGACCCCTAACATTATGTGTGTTTTTGGAACTATATGGATGCAATTAACTCTAATTTAGTATTTTAGAAATTATTTGGCAAAAAAATTATAGGTATTCTATGTTGTAATTAAAAAAAAAAAAAAAAAATTTAGCAAAATCATCAATTTTTGTTTGTCTATAAAGTGTTTTTTTTTTTAATTAAACCGTTACGGTTTAGATATAATTACATCAAACGTCATAATGTGGATCCAATTTTCTTAAAAGTAAAACATTTTAAATAATGAATACCTTTATGTTTAAGTATGGAATTACAAATTAACCACAACACATATACTGTTTGGTAGTTAAAATAATTTCTATAGGATATGACAGAATGCAAGAATGATCCACTGATATATGAAGTAATATATGTTGAAAAAATTGTACATGGCTGTTTCTCATCATTAAAGAAACTCAGCTGAATTTTCCTTCCAAATTCATCTCAAATAAAATCTCAGTATATGATTACTATGTTGGTGCCATCTGTTAAATCCATCAATTCCTGGAGGAAAACTATCTACTCATAAAGGTTTATGACATCATAAAAAACAGCATTCACGCTACAGTTTTGAAGGTCACTGGTGAAGTCATACATCAATTGAAAGTTGACACTGTTACAGACTTAAAACAGAGAAAAAACTTAATGAAATCTAAACTGCCATTTATTAAAGAATGGAATTTGTAAATATTAAATTAAAACAAAATAAAGCACATATGATGCTATGATCATATAAGTATAAGTTTATAATCGCTTTGTAAAGTCAATTTGCATGAAAAAGAATAGTCATGCAATAGTAACAAGTTTCCATTGATACAGTTTTTATTTAAATATCTTTAAAATTTCAATCTCAACATCTTTATTTTAATTATTGTGTTTTGGTAGTTATTTAATGCCAAAATGGAAGGGAAAGAAATAATCAAAGTGAGGTCTCATTTCATTAATATTTTTCCTTAATTGTATAAATATGAATATATACTAATTAGTTACTGATGATTGAATCTACCAAAAAAAAAAACTTAATCATTTGATTTAATTCGAATAAATTTGAACATCACTAACACTAATTTTTTTCTACTAACTTGTAAAAAAATAGATCTTTAAAAAGTTTTAGACATCATTATATTATTTACCAGATTACAATTGAATTTAAATGATTTTATTTAAAATATATACAAATAGTATTTATTTTGGCAGTGTGAAACCTGCTTACAAAGGCAATGCAAAAGCAATGATTTTTTTACGCTGAACAAAAGATCATTACACCTAATAATGATTATCTTTCAGTGTAAATGCAGCTTCAGTAGAGAAAGTGCTTTAATGCAAAAAATCATTCAGGCAGTGGATATCAGCAACTTTGTAAGCTGCCATCTTTTGCTAATTATTATTTTGCAAATAGACTTGACAAAACGTAAAAAACAGCAACAGTAAAAAAAATCATATGTATAAAAATACAATAGATGTTAATAGATATGTTAATGAATTATCTGATTATAGTGTTCTTTGAATCTTTGTTTCCTTACCTTAAATATACAGTGGGGAAAAAAGTATTTAGCCAGCCACCAATTGTGCAAGTTCTCCCATTTAAAAAGATGAGAGAAGCCTGTAATTGACAACATAGGTAGACCACAACTATGAGAGTCAAAATGAGAAAACAAATCCAGAAAATCACCTTGTCTGATTTGGCAAGATTTATTTTGCAAATTATGGTGGAAAATAAGCATTTAGGCACTCACAGACCTGTAACTTCTTCTTTAAGAGGCTCCTCTGTCCTCCACTCATTACCTGTAGTAATGGCACCTGTTTGAAAAGTCACCTGTCAACAACCTCAAACAGTCACACTCCAAACTCCACTATGGTGAAGACCAAAAAGCTGTAGAAGGACACCTAAAACAAAATTGTAGCCCTGCAGCAGCTGGGAAGATTGAGTCTGCAATAGGCAAGCAGCTTGGTGTGAAGAAATCAACTGTGGGAGCAATAATATTTAAATGGAAGACATACAAGACCACTGATAATCTCCTTCAATCTGGGGTTGAACACAAGATCTCACCCCATGGAGTCAAAATGATCACAAGAACGGTGAGCAAAAATCCCTGAACCACATGGGGGACCTAGTGAACGACCTGCATAGAGCTGGGACCACCATAACAAAGGCTACCATCAGTAACACACCACGCCGCCTGGGACTCAGATCCTGCAGTGCCAGACAGGTCACCCTGCTTAGACAAAAGACAAAAAAAGACAAAAAAACAAAAGACAAAAAAACAAAAAAACCTGACTGGCACATCCAGACTAATGTGAACTAGGTGCAAACCAAGGGAAGCTACCCCATGTAAAACATACAAAAAAAGGCTGCACTCAAGCATACTAAAGCATGACAACATGGAATACATGAAATTTAGAATAGCAATATGGCTTTGGAATATAAGGAAAAATTTGAGACGCTTAGTATAAACATTTGGCCAAACATTTTAAAGCCCACCAACCATCGTCAAGGTGGTCTCAATTCTGGTGAGTCCCTGACCTAATGTGAACATACCTCTATTAGGCTGATATCTGAATTTCTGGGTGAATATGCACCTCTGTCAGTAATGCCTGCATTTATGGGTAAAGTAGGGACCTGGTGTAATTAAAATCACCACCTGGTGGGGGCGGAGTGCTCAGTCAGCAAGCTAACATTCAAAAGACAAAAAAACCTGACTGGCACATCCAGACTAATGTGAACTAGGTGCAAACCAAGGGAAGCTACCCCCATGTAAAACATACAAAAAAAGGCTGCACTCAAGCATACTAAAGCATGACAACATGGAATACATGAAATTTAGAATAGCAATATGGCTTTGGAATTCTAAATTTCATGTATTCCATGTTGTCATGCTTTAGTATGCTTGAGTGCAGCCTTTTTTTGTATGTTTTACATGGGGGTAGCTTCCCTTGGTTTGCACCTAGTTCACATTAGTCTGGATGTGCCAGTCAGGTTTTTTTGTCTTTTGAATGTTAGCTTGCTGACTGAGCACTCCGCCCCCACCAGGTGGTGATTTTAATTACACCAGGTCCCTACTTTACCCATAAATGCAGGCATTACTGACAGAGGTGCATATTCACCCAGAAATTCAGATATCAGCCTAATAGAGGTATGTTCACATTAGGTCAGGGACTCACCAGAATTGAGACCACCTTGACGATGGTTGGTGGGCTTTAAAATGTTTGGCCAATGTTTATACTAAGCGTCTCAAATTTTTCCTTATATTCCAAAGCCATATTGCTATTCTAAATTTCATGTATTCCATGTTGTCATGCTTTAGTATGCTTGAGTGCAGCCTTTTTTTGTATGTTTTACATGGGGGTAGCTTCCCTTGGTTTGCACCTAGTTCACATTAGTCTGGATGTGCCAGTCAGGTTTTTTTGTCTTTTGAATGTTAGCTTGCTGACTGAGCACTCCGCCCCCACCAGGTGGTGATTTTAATTACACCAGGTCCCTACTTTACCCATAAATGCAGGCATTACTGACAGAGGTGCATATTCACCAGAAATTCAGATATCAGCCTAATAGAGGTATGTTCACATTAGGTCAGGGACTCACCAGAATTGAGACCACCTTGACGATAGTTGGTGGGCTTTAAAATGTTTGGCCAAATGTTTATACTAAGCGTCTCAAATTTTTCCTTATATTCCAAAGCCATATTGCTATTCTAAATTTCATGTATTCCATGTTGTCATGCTTTAGTATGCTTGAGTGCAGCCTTTTTTTGTATGTTTTACATGGGGGTAGCTTCCCTTGGTTTGCACCTAGTTCACATTAGTCTGGATGTGCCAGTCAGGTTTTTTTGTCTTTTGAATGTTAGCTTGCTGACTGAGCACTCTGCCCCCACCAGGTGGTGATTTTAATTACACCAGGTCCCTACTTTACCCATAAATGCAGGCATTACTGACAGAGGTGCATATTCACCCAGAAATTCAGATATCAGCCTAATAGAGGTATGTTCACATTAGGTCAGGGACTTACCAGAATTGAGACCACCTTGACGATGGTTGGTGGGCTTTAAAATGTTTGGCCAAATGTTTATACTAAGCGTCTCAAATTTTTCCTTATATTCCAAAGCCATATTGCTATTCTAAATTTCATGTATTCCATGTTGTCATGCTTTAGTATGCTTGAGTGCAGCCTTTTTTTGTATGTTTTACATGGGGGTAGCTTCCCTTGGTTTGCACCTAGTTCACATTAGTCTGGATGTGCCAGTCAGGTTTTTTTGTCTTTTGAATGTTAGCTTGCTGACTGAGCACTCCGCCCCCACCAGGTGGTGATTTTAATTACACCAGGTCCCTACTTTATCCATAAATGCAGGCATTACTGACAGAGGTGCATATTCACCCAGAAATTCAGATATCAGCCTAATAGAGGTATGTTCACATTAGGTCAGGGACTCACCAGAATTGAGACCACCTTGACGATGGTTGGTGGGCTTTAAAATGTTTGGCCAAAAGGTCACCCTGCTTAAGCCAGTTCATGTCTGGGCCCATCTGAAGTTTTCTAGAGAGCATTTGGATTATCTAGAAGAGTATTGGGAGAAAATCATATGGTCTGATGAAACTGTTTGGTAGAAACAAAACTCGTCGTGTTTGGAGGAGACAGAATGCTGAGTTGCATCCAAAGAACACCATACCTACTGTAAAACATGGGGGTGGTAACATCATGCTTTGGGGCTGTTTTTCTGCAAAGGGACCAGAGTGACTGAATGTGGATGGGTCTTTCAGCATGGTAATGATCCCAAGCACACCGCCAGGGCAACAAAGGAGTTGTTTTGTAAGAAGCATATGAAAGTCCTGGAGTGGCCTAGCTAGTCTCCAGATCTCATCCCCATAGAAAACCTTTGGAGGGATTTGAAAGTCTGTGTTGCCCAGCGACAGGCCTAAAACATTACTGCTCTAGAGAAGATATGCATGGAGGAATGGGCCAACATACCACCAACAGTGTGTGGCAACCTTGTGAAGATTTACAGAAAATGTTTGACCTCTGTCATTGCCAACAAAGGATATATAACAAAATATTGAGATGAACTTTTGTTAATGACCAAATGCTTATTTTCCACCATAATTTGCAAAATAAATCTTGCCAAATCAGACAAGGTGATTTTCTGGATTTATTTTCTCTTTTTGACTCTCATAGTTGTGGTCTACCTATGATGTCAATTACAGGCCTCTGTCATCTTTTTAAGTCGGAGAACTTGCACAATTGGTGGCTGACTAAATACTTTTTTCCCCATTGTAAATCCCCTCTGATGACTTGTTGGATTTTCATTGCTTGCAGTTTGAGCATTATTTGGAATAAAAACAATTAAGAAGTTTTTGGCTTTTGCTGAATTGGAACAAACTCTATATTGAGTTTGTTGAGAATACATCTAGCTACCTCCAGTGTTTGAATAAATCTTAAAGTTTTCCTTCAGTTAAATAACTTCATCTCTGTGTTTTTGCCATCTGATAATGGTAAAGACAAATAAGGTAATGAGAAATATATATGAGATTATGCAAATAGCTACAACTTAGTAAATATTTGTATTAGGCAAGTCATCATTGCTATTTTTTGGTTCAGGATTTTCCAATAAAATGAATTCTCCAGTTTTCACCATGGTGATGATAATTTGTGTAACTGTTATGATAACTTGTTCTCCATGATAAAGTCATATTACAGTAAGTCTATTCTCTTCATTTTCTGAATCGAAAAATGAACGCTTCAATATGATCTCTCCATTTTGATGAGAAATTGTAAATGGTATTTTTCCTGAAGAAAGCTTTAAACTGTAAAATATCCAAGTATTTGATGCGGCATCTTGGTCTACTGTTCTATATTTGGTCACAAGTTGTCCAGGTTGGGTTTTGCTTTAGAGTTTTAATCATGATATTAGTAAAAAGAGGTGAAAATGAAAGTGAATTATCATTAGCGTCTTTGATAAAAAATTTAGTTTTAAGTTATGGGATGAGAGGGTGAAGACTGGCATCAGTGGCCTTTATATGACACTGGAAATAGCCACCTTGTTCATGATCTAATGAAACCAGTACAAACATCTTTACATAATCTGGATTTATATATATATAGGATGAGATGGGGATTCCATCAATAGTACTGTCAATGATTGAGTATGAAATAAAGGACTTTTGACCAACTTCAAGGTGTGACACTGATGCAGTATAGACATGAAAACCTGGTGGGTTGTTTTCCTTGATAAAAACAATATCAACAGACTGATCAAATTGTGAGGCATTTTCAGTGACATTATTCACATCATAAAGAAGTCTTTTTGAAGTGGGCAAAGGATAAAATCCTTAATCTTCAGCAATTAAGACAATTGCATATTTAGGTTTGGTTTTCATTTACTGTCAGAGAAAAATCTGAAAATGCAGGATTTATTTAAATCCCTTCACGACATATGACGTATTATTACGCTATATGTCATGTCTTCCCCTTTAATGCAGGCTCCAGCGCTAAGCTCGCATCTTTTCCGACACATGACAGCTGATTCCATCAGTTGACATGTGCCCCTAACATCTGCAGCTGTTAACATGTTAAATGCCGCTGTCAATCTCTAACAGTGGCATTTAACATGATCACGCCTGAAGCGCGTCTCTAGCTCCATTCCTCGGCACCCCTGTCACATGACCGTGGAGCGTCGATGGGTTGGCATGACCACCCCGGGTCTGTAGCAGACCCAAATGGTTGTCAGTGACGATCTCCTATGAGCTCCTCTCTATGGCCGGCACTCATAGCAGATGATCAATTCTGCTACACATAGCAAGGCTGAATCAGATGATCGCACTATTGAAGCAGGTATAAAGTAGAAAAAAAAGATTTTTAAAAATATTTTAATAAATAAAAAATAAAAAATTTCAAATCACATTTGCTCCATTTAAAATAAAACAATAAAAAATTATAAAAAACACACGTATTTGGTATCGCCGCAGATCAGAAGTGCCCGATCTATCAAAATATAAAAAAAATTAATCTGATTGGTAAACGGCATAACGAGAAAAAAATTAAAAACACCAGAATTACATTTTTTGGGGTCGCCACAATATTGCAATAAAATGTGTTTATTATGTTTTTATATAGCGCTATCATATTCTGCAGCACTTTACATACATTATCATTGCTGCCCCAATGGGGCTCACAATCTAAATTCCCTATCAGTATGTCTTTGGAGTGTGGGAGGAAACTGGACTACCCAGAGGAAATCCACGCAAGCATGTGGAAAACATACAAACTCCTTGCAGATGTTGTCCTTGGTGGGTTTTAAACTCAGCATTTGCAAGGCTGCAATGCTAACCTGCGAGCCACCATGCTCCAATAAAATGCAATTACAGGCAAATTGCATTCGATTAAAATGTCAGCTTGGAGCAGAAAAACTAAGCCCTGACCCAGCCCCAGATCTTGAAAAATAGAGACTGTGTGAGTCTCGGAAAATGGCGCCGTTTTTTTTTATACAAATTTTGGATTTTTTTTTACCATTTAAATAATAAAGAACCTATACATGCTTGCTATTTGCAAACTCATAATGCTCTGTAGAATCATAATGCCAAGTCAGTTTTAGAATTTAGTGAACATGGTAAAAAAGAAAAACAATTTTGGAATTGCACTTTTTTGCAATTTCACTGCACTTGGAATATTTTTCCAGTTTTCCATTACATTATATGGTACAATCAACGATGTTGTTTGAAAGTACAACTTCTCCTGCTAAATACAAGCTCTCACATGGCCATATTGACAAAAAATAAGAAAGTTATGGCTCTTGGAAGAAGGGCAGAAAAAACAGAAAATGGCCTGGGGGTGAAGGGGTTAAAAGGGAAAGTTCAAAAATAAAATAATAACAATTTTTAGAGAGACAAAAAATTAACTGAATAACATGGAATCCATGTATTCAATTTTGCCTAAATACAAATTCACATTTAATGAGCTGTGATGATCACTCTTTTTAATTTTGTTAAAAAGTATAGAATGCCATTTTATTTTGGTTATTGCTTAGCATAATGGGTTATCAAACAAGAAATACACACTAGAATTGCTTATCCTCCAATGAAGAAAATGGACTTTGAGTCATCTCAGGCTTCAAGCATTGGAGTCACTGCTGCCTGACCTTGTTTGCCAAATGTAGTTATTGTAGTTTTTCTACACACTAGTTCTTAAAAATAGTTTTACTAATAATGTTTACTAGCATTAAAGGGGTTTTCTCACAATCCAAAGTTAATTTTAAGCAACAGATCTTGTAATAATAATAAGTTCTACAATTAAATGTGTTAAAAAAATGTTCCTGTCCTGAGATAATCTTATAAATGTGCCCATGCTGTGTACTGTGTAATGGCTGTGTCGGACCATACAGGAACATTGCGCATACCACATCTCCTGGGCAGGTGATGACGCAAAATAAAGTATACAGTCATTACAAAATGGGATCGAAATTAATGATTCTTTTTGTGAGATGAAACATTTCACTACCTGTTTTTAATCTATGTTTTACCTGAAAGGAAGAAAAAAATAATTTGTGATCCCCTGCTGTTCTATCTGTATACTTTTTTTTTGCTTCCTCTCCTGCCCAGGAGCTGTGGTATGGTCAGACCATGTTCCTGCATGGTCAGACACAGCCATTACATAGTACAAAGCAGGGGCACATTTATGGGATAACTTATGAGATTTAACTCCTAATGAATTAACTTTTAGTTTTTAGTCCAAGTGGGTGTTATCAGAGTTTTCATTGGGTGTGTGTAATTCTGACCAATCAAAAGCAGGCAGCAATAGAGCAGATAAAGAACACACCCATTGTTAGGGTTCGATTTCCCGCTGCTGCACAAGGGGAGTCTCGAACCCATCCCGCTGCGGTCTCCCATTCATCTCCGGCCGCAGTGGAGCCTGCTCAGCAGAGATGTCAGTCCAAGCATCTTGCCCACTCCACTACTGTGCAGTGACTTGCTGCTGCCTTTCATGGATCTGCTATTATAGCCAGTGCTGGAGCAGACGTCTTTGGGACAAAGTCCTGCGTTTTCCCTTCTGAGCATGCCCAGAGTGAGATCTCTCATTGGAGATCAGGGGTCACATGTTCAGGTGCTGCAGCGGCTCCTATTGGTCCGCCAGGAAGGTCATGTAGCTACATGTGTTTTGTAACAGTTTCTCATTGGTCCTTGTTCCTGGAAGGTCCTGTAGCTGTTGCTATAAAAGGGTAGCATTCCTGGGCCGCCATGCGCTAATATCAACCATTGTATGCTATGCGCCAGTGTGGTCATGTGTATGTGTGGATAGGGACCCAGCTGAAATAAGCCACTAGAATACCGACTTAATCGGTGAGGAGTTTGGTATGGTAGCTGGTCAGGGTCGGTGTCCTAGATGCCCTAGATTACCGGCATAACCGGTGAGGAGTTTTGATTGCCATATTCAGGGTCTGGCGTTCAGACGCCATAGATTGCGGGTGACTCCCGCGAGGACATTAGCACATGATCACGCTTTATGTACGCTTAGCACTTAACTGTGTACCTGAGAGCCTTACAGGACACAGTGCTTTTTCTCAGCGGCCCTGTGACGTAACAGGGTTCGCTTTCAACGCTAGTCAGCGCCCTAGCGTGTTTTCTTTGCCACTCAGTTGTGTCTAGTGAGTGCGCACACATCGCCATATAGCGCTGCGGCTCTCCTTCTAGCGGCTCTGTGGAGTAACAGAGTTTGCATTCATTGCCACAGCGCATTAGGGCGTTTATGTTGGCGGCTCTGCGGGATAACAGAGTTTGCTTCTCGCGCCATTTTTACTAGCAGCAGGCTCCGCTTGCACGGTGGACCCCGGGCTGCGAACGCACCTTTCTACATTATATATTTGGTGTGTTCCGCAGACCCATAACACCCATAGAATAGCTTAAGTTTCTCAGTGTGTGAGATGTAAGGATACAGCTCTGATCTCTTGTTCTAACCTTCTGTATGAGTCAGTGTATGGGGAGGGGCAGTGCAGCAGAGTTCAGCTGTGTCACATTACAAAACCTTCTATCAGATCTCCTGATTACTGAGTGTATCAGTTATGTGTGCATCGGAGTAAATGCCATTCACTAGGCAGTACAGAATGATAAGCTTGTTATTTTGATTTTTACTTTATGATCAAATCATGCTAGGACTGAAACATGTACAAATACTTACAAGAATTATAAAAAAAATCTGATAAGACTCAAAAAAAAAGTTACTTCTTTTGTTATAAGAATTGTAGGAGATAATGTAAGTCATCTTAACTTATAAGTTGAATTTAACATGGCTTGTTCCTGACTAAAATTTTCTGCAGTGCTTGGTGTTTGAGCATTGGATGTGAGCATAATTAAGTCATTCTTTCCTGGTACTGAGCTGGAACATACTCTATATTGGGTTTGATGAGAATACATCCAACTGCCACCAGTATTTGAACAAATCTTGTAACTTTCCTTCAATTCATTGACTTCATCTCTGTATTTTTGCCATTTCAAGATGGTGAAGACAATTAAGGTATTGAGAAATATACTTAAAATTATGCAGATTGCAATAACCAAGTAAACATTTGTATCAGAAAACTCATCAATTATTCCCTTTGACTCATAGTTATCAAACATCACTTCTCCAGATTCCACAAAGGAAATGATGATTTGAGTAACTGAAGTCATAACTGGTTTCCATGGTCTTGAGCCACCACTTCTAGTCTGTATTCATCATTATCTGCCTCTGTCAAGGAACATTTTAAATATATTTCTCCAGTTTGCTTAGTGATGGAGAATGGTGCTTCCTACCAGATCTTTAAAATGATACAGCATCCAAGCATTGTAACCAGAATCTTGATCTACTGCTCTTACTTGAGTTACTAGGTTTTCAGTTTATGCTGACTTTGGAGTTTTAAAAGTCCTTGCATAAAAAGGAACAAATGTAGGGGCATTGTCATTGATGTCTTCAATGAAAATATTTAGTGTCAGATTGGAGCTTAGTGAAGGTAAACCAGCATCAGTGGATTTTATGTAACAACAAAAATGATTAATTTGTTCATGATCAAATGAAATTAAAGAAAAAACTTTTCAATTTTCCAGATTAATGGAGAGTTATGAATATATTGGAATTCCAAAAATTATTCCATCATTAATAGAATATGTGGTAAAGGAATTCTGACCAACATCTGGGTCAAAAGAGGATGCTATGCAGACATGTAATCCAGGTGGATTATTTGCTTTAATAAAAATTGTGTCCACTGGCTGATAAAATTGAGGGGCATTATCATTTACATCACTAATGCCAATTTTAATTATTTTTGAAGTTGACAGAGTTGGGGAACCTTCATCTGTAGCTACAATGAGCACTTCATATTCATCTTTTCTCTATCTAAATGTCCAACCACAATCAGTGAAAAGTCTCCCATGAAGGCTGGGTTTATTTTAAAGGGCACAGACCCAGTAATGTGACAGTTAACTTTTCCATTTAATCCTGAGTAGTGTTGAGCGATATTGCTCGATATCTAAAAATATCGTATCGAAATTGTATCGCCGATAGCACTAAATATCGTCGATATCCGATTTCGATACCGGAAGTCCCATGTAAGTCTATGGGAACAAAATATCGCAACAAAAAAAACCATTTCTTTCGTTGTAAACACAAAATATACACACATAGAATACATATATATATATATATACATGTCATTGTGACATATATATATACATATATTTATAGTTTATACACTTCTACATAGTAAAATCGACTCTAATTCAATTGCCGGGTAAAGACGTGACATACCCCATAGAAGTCGACGGGCTCGGTGCCGAGTACCCCGAAAACCTCTGGCTCTGTGCGACTCAACTTGGGCGTCACGAACAGGATTCTGTAGCTCGCTATAAGCGAGTCCTGTGTGCCTGAATTGCACTGGTTTTGTGCTTGAGAATTGCTAAAATCATCAGAGAATGTATTTGCCATTTTTCCGCCATATCTGCGTCACGACGAGGCACTGGTGAAGAAGAAGGGCGTGCTCTTCGTGGGTGTCACTCACTCAGTGGCGTGAAAACGATGGCCGCCCACTGTAAATGGTACTGCAATGTAACATCGTGCCCCACAGCTCTGGAGTTCCGCCTCCTCATCCTCCTCAGTGTGCGGAAACTAACACGAAGGTCCCGCCTCCCTACAAAAGAGGGGCCCTCTCCAGATATGACACATGTGACTTGGCAGAGATGGCTAATGGACACGACGAGCAGAAGTGGGAAGGGATGGAGCAGTCAGAGCTCTCCCCCCACGGAAGCGACCCGATCGCCACAGAATCACCGTTGGGCACCCGGCCTGGAAACCCTCCTACGCTGCAAGAAGCGGCGGATACCCTAAGAGGCCTGGCCCAGCACCGGGAGGAGGTCGCCAGGATGGAAGCCAGCTGGCGTGCCTAAAACTAAACTTGGAGCGGCGCCAATCCCTCTTACCTGAAGTGTCTGTACCGGAAGGTGAGGCACCCGTTCTAGTAGAGGAGTCCTTGCAATGTGATCCGGTTGACGTTGTCGCAGTGGAGGCACCCGTTCCTGCAAAAACCGCAGCACCGTCAGCAGCACCCCAGATCCCGCTGTCTGCCCCCGTCGCTGAGACAGAAGAAGCGACACCCGTCCTCATGGAGGAGGCCGCGCAGGCACCAGAGCACTACCTGCCTGTACCGGAGCCCCGACTGTCATCTGATTTAGAGCCGTCTGCTTCCTCCGCAGGGGAGCGCCGCCAGGACTGAGGGGCGACAGGAGAGCTGCCGCAAACCGGATACTGTAAGCTGCAGTGGAGTGGTGGAGACATGGAGCAGCTGGTGGAGGAGAATTTCAACCGGCGTCAGGAGGAAGAGTGGAGACGTTGGGAGCGGGAAGCAGAGCGACAAAGGGAGCAGCGAGAATCCCTAAAACTTCGCCAACGTCACCTGGAGAAGGACCGGGCAGATAAGGACCGGATGAGAAAGGATAAAGGAACCCTGAGTGAGCCGCGGCGTAAGGGTGCAGTACGGAGCTTTAAATTGAAAGGTGGTTGGGGCTTCATCAAGGAGCCTGGACTTTATTTAGAAGTCTTTGTGACCCTGCGGGACGTGGAGGCTCACCTCCCAGAAGGACACCCGGGGAGGGACCTGTTGCCAGGAGACTTGGTGACTTACACACCGACACTGGGGTTACAATGGGTGGTACGCCCTAAATGTTACCAGGTGCGACCCCTACTCCCCAGTGTGTCAGGAACCTGTGAGACCCTCGAAGCCTTCAGCCTCCCACATCCAGGCCTCTGCAAAAGTGCCCACCCCACGCCGTAAATCTCCCCAGCCTCCCTCAGTGGTCTCCTCAGCAGCCCCAGCTATGGACATGATAAGTATAGCTGGCCCGTACCCGGCGCCTGTTAGGCACCCTGGGGTTCGTACAGTCCGGGACATAGGGCTCCAGACCCGGAGGGAGATGAAAGAGGTGGCCACACAGACCCAGATAGCGGGTCACGACGTCACTGTACAGGCCACACGACGTCATCAGGTCCTGGTGGTCCTTGGTGCCTCGGATGTTTGGCAATCTCAAGAAGAGTACCAGGTGGTACCTGGAAGAGGCCAGCCAAAGAAGTCTAAATAACCCGGACAGGGTCCCTGCATGTAAATAGTTAACTTGTTTATGTACCCGGACGGGTGAATGTTCCAAAAAAATTTTTTTAATTTAATAAAAAAAAAAAAAAACACAGTTTTCATTTCTTTTATTACTGTCTCATCCTGCTGCGACGCCATCAATCTCCTGTAAAAAAATGAAAAAAAAAAAAAAAAAAAGTATACCACCTGACCGACGCAGTCCATAGTAACGACTGTCCCACGACGATCCAGCTCTGCTACATCAGAATGACAGGCAGAGCCTGTCATCCCGGCGCAGCACAGCTGATTACCTGCTTCCCCGGCGGTGACGTCATCGGACTGACTGCTTTACGGCCGGGATTACCCTGCAGTCACTGCAGTTATCGCGAAAAACTGCATGTGACCGACAGGGAGAAGATAATGGCGGCCATCAAGCAGTCCAGGACGTGACCGCCGGAGATCTTCTGCCAGGTAAGTGCCGCTGACTCCTGACAGACCCGACCGACGGACACTCACAGTGACAGTGACAAATCCGATTCCGGTATTCGATAAGACGAAAATATCGAAACGAATTATCGAAAGGCCGATAGAGCTAATATCGGCCGATAGCCGATATTTGCATTATCGTATCGCTCAACACTAATCCTGAGCAATTCTTCCAACAAAGGTGCCATGCTTGGATTCCTCTGGGATGATATAATGCAGCTGGCATAAGACCATATTCCAAGACATGTGTAGCAATAAGAATTGGATTAAAATGCTTCTTGCTTGATATTCCTCTCTCTGAGTGATCATTGCTTAAAATTTGAAAGAATCAAGTGATAATTTCACCAATCAATAAGGCACTCACACTGACTGAACATGCCAGGATCTGAAAAAAAAAAATCTATCATGGCCGATCTCAAAGTGTACAATTGCAGAAGACTATATTTAAGCTTCATCCTTTTCCCTTTATTAGGAGAGGAGTGACATCTAGTGCCTGACTTATATTTTGCATCTTAAATGTAAGTATTTAAAGTAAATTTTTGTTCCTTTTGCTTCTATTATTAGAACATAGTAAAGAAGTTTATTTTTTAATTTTTTTTGCTAATTTCCCTATTATTTATTTTTATATCTGTATAAAAACTGCCTGCCAACTCTTGCACAATTTTTATATCCGTCTATAATTATTATTATATAACATAACAAACATTATCAAGATCTTCAAATGAAGCAAAAATTAGCTTTTCATATAACAGTTTGACAATGTGTGTTAATTTTTTAAAGAAGTTGTTCAATTGTATTCTTAACAGGAAACTACCTATAAGTACCCAAATACAAGAAATTCTGTACTAATATTTTTCCATTAATGCGGTTTAATTAAATACAATTCGATTAAAATACTAAGATGTAAAATAAAAAAAAAATAAAATATTTAAATATCTAAAACATGTTTTCAATAAATAAATAAAGTATGATTTACTAAATCAAAATATTGTTGTGCACATAAATAAGTTAAAACATCACCATATGATTGTTAAATATTTTTTATAGAAGTAAAAATAAGCATTATTATTTTTATTTGTTACTGTTTTTAAAGAAAATATATTTTTAAAATTGATACAAACAATGAAATCTACATAATATTTTCTCGAGTCCTTTATAAACATTTCTCTTATTTCTAAAAGTTAAATTTTAATTCTACACATGCCTGTATCGGAGATTAATTAAAAATTATAACTCATAAATATAAACACCTATATAATCCAAGTAAGTAAAGTATTGAATAATAAGCTTAAAGACCACACTAGAAAGCAAAAGTTTTTAACATTTCAAATAAAATTGCAAGAGATAAAGTTGAAATCTTTATCAACATCATCATTATCAACATTATCCATTCTCAAGTGTACTCTTTGGAAATTTTCATTTTTATGTGTTTTATTCATATTGTATTTGATATAAATTTTGTAAAACTTAAAGATAATTCTTTCTAAAAATATGGAAATAATAGAAAAAATGTGAGACCAAAAAATTACCTTATACGTGCATCTATTTTTTATATATACAAGGAAAGCAAGTTATTGCTTAATATGATAATGTTAATAAATATGTGTATGCCTTTCTGAATTTATTAAAGACTTCCGTTTTTAGTGTATTTAAATTCTTACAAAAAATAATTTCATGCTTTTCCTACAAGCATTTTTTCAACTTTTTGTCATTTTTATTTTATTACATATTTAATATGCATTATATATGGTGTTTTTCAAGTCCTATAGAGAAGCTTATGGTGAAATTAACCCCAAAAAATTATATCTAAAGTTGGTTGCATTTGAAAAAAAAACATAAAAATCCACATAATAAAACTGGTTGGATGTTTTGTATTTTAGATTTTTAAAATGCTGCTTATATCCAATGAAAATCATGTTTTTGAACTTCCTACTAAACAGAGTCACAGGTATGAGTCAGTGATATTAAAGCCATGAAGCTAGATGTCCCGGCGACACTGACAACAATTTATGCAATGCTTCCAGTTAATTCTCTTCAGTTCCGTGTTTCACATTGAATTAATTGATCTTTATTTCTCTTATGTTATATACAGTATTACTTTCCTAGCAAGCTTTTCTATGTACAATTAGCAGTGAAAGAAAGTAGATTACTAAAATATTTAGACTTGAGAGTCCGCAGTGGTTGATACCTTTGAATGGATAACTGAAAAGATGGTAACAAATTGCAAGCTTTCGAGACTACTCAGGTCTCTTCATCAGGCAAAGACTAATACAACATCTGAAGAATCACATATTTATACACAAGAGGACACAGGAATAATGCAATAGGTAAGACAAGTGACGTGAAGCAGAACTGTCTTGTGTATAAATATGTGATTCTTCAGATGTTGTATTAGTCTTTGCCTGATGAAGAGACCTGAGTAGTCTCGAAAGCTTGCAATTTGTTACCATCTTTTCAGTTAGACATTAAAAGGTATCAACCACTGAGGACTCTCAAGTCTAAATATTTTTCTATCTACTGGCTAACACGGTACGAAGATACACATCTTTCCTATAGTAGATTACTAAATGATTTTTATAGCTCTGATACCTTAAGAATACTTTACCAGGATGGCTAGTTTTATTCACAGTTTCATTTAAAAACTTTCTTCTAAACTTAATACCTTGAACACTATCAAACATAATTTATAAAATTTATAGCAGACTATTTACATATTATTATAAAAAAAATCATTATATGAGTTTATTACCATACTGAACTTTACGGTTCCATGGAGAACTAGGTAAAAAGCATTTAGCTTTTCGAGCCTTATATTGAGTGTGGGATGCCTATAATGCTTGCAGCTTGGCCCTGTTATTTACTTTTGGAATAATAACCTTGAAATGGAAATACATACACTACCGGTCAAAAGTTTAGGGTCACTTAGAAATTTCCTTATTTTTGAAAGAAAAGCAGTTTTTTTCCAATGAAGCTAACATTAAATGATTCAGAAATACACTCTATACAGTGTTAATGTGGTAAATGACTATTCTAGCGGCAAACATCTAGTTTGTAATGCAATATCTTCATAGGTGTATAGAGGCCCATTTCCAACAACCATCACTCCAGTGTACTTATGGTATTTTGTGTTCGCTAACTGTGTAAGAAGGCTAATAGATGGTTAAAATACCCTTTAAAACCCTTGTGCAAGTATGTTAACACACCTGAAAACCGTTTGGTTGATTAGAGAAGCTATAAACCTGACCTTCCTTTGAGCTTGTTGAGAATCTGGAGCATTACATTTGTTGGTTCCATTAAACTCTCAAAATGGCCAAAAAAAAGAACTTTCTTGTGAAACTCGACAGTCTATTCTTGTTCTTAGAAATGAAGGCTATTCCATGCGAAAAATTACCAAGAAACTGAAGAATTCATACAATGGTGTGTAGTACTCCCTTTAGAGGCCCCGCTGCACAACTGAGCAACAAGACAAGTACATTAGAGTCTTTAGTTTGAAAAATTGACGCCTCACAGGTCCTCAACTGGCAGCTTCATTAAACAGTACACATTAAACGCCAGTGTCAACATCTACAGTGAAGAGGCGATTTGGGGATGCTGGCCTTCAGGGCAGATTGGCAAAACAAAAGCCAATATTCCTCTGTCCAATGTCTGTGTTCTTTTGCCCATATTAATCTTTTCCTTTCATTTAAGCCAGTCTTAAATATGGCTTTTGTTTTGCCAATCTGCCCTGAAGGCCAGCATCCCCAAATCGCTTCTTCACTGTAGATGTTGACACTGGCGTTTAATGTGTACTGTTTACTGTTCAATTTTTCAAACTAAAGACTCTAATGTACTTGTCTTGTTGCTCAGTTGTGCAGCGGGGCCTCCCACTTGTCTTTCTTCTCTGGTTAGAGCTTGTTTGTGCACTCCTCTAAAGGGAGTACTACACACCATTGTATGAATTCTTCAGTTTCTTGGTAATTTTTCGCATGGAATAGCCTTCATTTCTAAGAACAAGAATAGACTGTCGAGTTTCACAAGAAAGTTCTTTTTTTTTGGCCATTTTGAGAGTTTAATGGAACCAACAAATGTAATGCTCCAGATTCTCAACAAGCTCAAAGGAAGGTCAGGTTTATAGCTTCTCTAATCAACCAAACGGTTTTCAGGTGTGTTAACATACTTGCACAAGGGTTTTAAAGGGTATTTTAACCATCTATTAGCCTTCTTACACAGTTAGCGAACACAAAATACCATAAGTACACTGGAGTGATGGTTGTTGGAAATGGGCCTCTATACACCTATGAAGATATTGCATTACAAACTAGACGTTTGCCGCTAGAATAGTCATTTACCACATTAACACTGTATAGAGTGTATTTCTGAATCATTTAATGTTAGCTTCATTGGAAAAAAAATGCTTTTCTTTCAAAAATAAGGAAATTTCTAAGTGACCCTAAACTTTTGACCGGTAGTGTATTTGCTCTCAAATAAATTTGAAAAAAAAATACAATTTGGTTTAATAGCTTCTTTTAAAATATTTTTAAATTTAGTTTTTGCTATATTTTCAAAGAGCATAGGGATACTCAGAGATGAACTTTTCCCAGCTGCTTTTCCGGTATAGTTACAAACCCAAGGGGAAGACAAATATCAGTCTTAACTAGTAAAGGTAATTTTGCTATAAAGTAAAAAGTATTTCTTGACATTTCTCTTGACAACTATTGATCCATAGATCAATATTCTATTTTACTTTATTACTACAATAATTAATTAGGAAAATGTCCTTTTTTTAACAAAATCTGTCTACATGTTCTTAACAAAAAATGACTTTCTGTTGTCTCTGGAGTCTATAAATAGGATAAGGTATTGCAGAAATAAAGACAAAGATAATTTTTCGTATACAATCATATTTGGTTTGTGTGGGGGAACCTTTCTCACTGTGGAGAGTGCAAAGTTGGTGTAATGTGACTTATAAGCCCTGAAATGCTTTTCTAGGAGTATTTTCATATATACATATGCATGATTATATTCTAACCTAAGAAATGGCTACAATAGGGATTTATAAAGTGATAAAATACTTGCTGAATGGAAATCTATGCCTCTTCAGTGTCTTGTAACCTTTGGATACAGCACATTGGCATTGTACGGTTTCTTGCAAAACTATTGACACCCCTTGGCTTTTTACCTATTTTGTCACATTACAACCTGTGTTTAAATGTTTTTGTATTCTAATTTGTGTGTGATGCACCAGCACTAAATAGTCTAAGTTGGTGTAGTGAAGTGATAAAAATATAGGCATAAATTAAATGTATGGGATCAAATAACTGCAAATTGGCATGTGCATATGTAGTCACCCCTATTGCTATGAAGCCACTAAAAAATTCTGGTGAAATCCATAACATTTATAAGTCACATTTTTAGTAAAAGGAAGTCCACCTGTGTGCAATCTAAGTGTCACATGGGGTTTCAGTGTATACACACCTTTTCTGAAAAGCCACATTGGCTGCAACACTATTAAGCAAGAGGCACCATTAATTAAACAACACCATGAAGACCCAGGGATTTCCAAACAAGTAAGGGACAAAGTTGTTGTGAAATACCAGTCAGAGTTGAGTATTAAATTAAAATTTCAATCTCTGATAATTCCTCAATGCAATATCAAATCCATTATCATTAAATGGACAGAACATGGAATCACAACAAACCTGCTAACAAAGGCCTGCCCACCAAAATTCTCAGCCCAAGCAAGGAGGGCATTAATGAGAGAGGAAGCACAGAGACCAAAGATAACCCTGAAGGAGCTACAGAGTTCCCAAGCTGAGGCTAGAGTATCTGTCCATATGATCACAATAAGCTGTACACTCTATAGAGGTGGCCTTTATGGATAAGTGGGCAGAAAAAATCCATTACTTACACATAAAAATTGTAAGGCTTATTTTGAGTTTGCCAAAAGACTTAAGAGACTCATCAAATGTATGGAGGAATGTGCTGTGGTCAGATGAGACCAAAATTGAACTTATTCCCCATCAAAGCAAACACTATGTCAGGTGCCAAACCAACACAGCTCATCACCCCAAGAACACTATCCCCACAGTGAAACATGGTGGTGGCAACATCATGCTGTGGAGAAGTTTACTGCAGCAGAGACAGAGAAAGTGGTCCAAGTCGAGGGGGACATGGATGGTGAGAAATACAGGGATATTCTTGACCAAAATCTATTTCAGTCTGTCACTGATTTAAGACTGAGACAGAGGTTCACCTTCCAACAAAACAATGACCCAAAGTATACTGCTAAAGCAACATTTGAGTAGTTTAAGGGGAAAAGTGTAAATGTTTTGAAGTGGCCTAGTCAAAGCCCAGACCTTAATTCAGTTGAGAATCTGTGGTCAGACTTGAAGATTATTGTTCACCAAATGAAACCATCTAGCTTGAAGAAGCAGGAACAGTTTTGCCTTGAGGAATGGGCAAAAATCCCAAGTTATGGAAAGCTCATACAGAATTATCCAAGGTAACTTGCAGCTATAATTGCCGCAAAAGGATAATGTACACAATGTGACTTTAGTGTGGTGCATATTTATGCACACCGAATGTTAGGTGCCAGAATTCTCCTACTGCACAGGGAGGATCCCGGGCCGTTTCGCGCAAGCGACGCTTCTACGGGTCAACCCGTAGAAGCGTCGCTTGCGCAAAACAGCCGTCGTCAGCTCTTGCACACTCATGTTCTCATACTCCAGGCCATCATGTTTTAATATGGACTAATAAAGACAAGCATTTTCACAAGACTGGTGAGTGCCACCTAATTTTTCTTCAAAGTCGGATTTGCTATGTTGCTGTTTTTCTTGGTGTGCACCCGAATCCTTACTGGTGCTGTCCTCTTTTTTCTGCTGAAGCATGGCAATGTATGTATTACTACATCATTACATTTACTTTCAGTTATTACACCTAGAGCAGATCCTTCTCAACAGCAGACCCAATTAAAAACTCTACTGCACACCCACATAAAACTGCAGTTTTGCCCTATAATATATAACCCTATCTTTGCCAACATCATTCGCCATTAAAATAATTCAGCCAATAACACATTTAAAACAGTATTTACCAGATATTGCAAAAATAGGCAACGCAAAGTGTTATCTTCTTTAATAAAACATTTTCATTTTTGCATTATTCATATAAAAAGGTTAACGAACGATAATAGTCTCAAGAGACTTTTTTGAGTTTAAACATTTGAACAGAAACTCAGTATGAAATTTAGATTGTCATTACATGTTATTTGCACGTTATATTTCTACCCTGGAAAATCATGGCAAATAATCCAATAAAGTATTATTTCAATAGCAAATGATTTACAAAAGCCTATATACTTTCTATTCAATGGCAACCTTGTATTAATATTCCACCTATTTCATAAAAATCAAGTACAATTGTTTCATAAAAGAATGGTGATTGATTGTGACATTATAATTTTTTAAAACAATCAGTATGATGTCATATTTACAAATAAAACTCCACCTAAAGCTGTTGCTGTCCTAAAACTGTCAGTCTTTACCCTAAAACCTTTTAAAAAGATAGTAAGATCAGCATTTTGTTAAGCCATCAAATGCATTATAAAAATCCCTGTATGATAAATATAATGGTTTGGCAACAATCTAAGTTTTGAAAAAAGCTGAGAATGAAACATCAAGTCTAGGAAATTTACTTACCCAAGTAAGGATCAAACATTTATTTAGTTGGAATCCAACGTACGGTAACTCGCATCAAGGAAAAAAAATTAGCTGGTACCCTAATGACTCAATAGGACTGCTTATGAATGGGGAAGATGGGATAGAGGCTATTTTTCCCCAATATTCATGGACAGTTCAGATTTGACATACATGATTTTAAAAACAGTAGTTCATGTGATGAATAATTCACGTTAAAAAGGATAATCATATTGTAATAGAAAGTGTTGAAAAATGACAGAGAAGGGCTAGAAGGAAACATTTCAAGAAGATATCCACAGAAAAATTGCAATTGAAAGGAGCAAAATCAGCTAAGTTTAAATTGGTCATTTTATCTTCATATACAGTATTATCAATGTTGCTCAGATATCAATTTTATCATTTTTGTCCCTCTTACCATTTTACTTTATATAATACTATTCTAGATGTGAAAAGGTTCTTAATGTCTCTCACTATTTTTAAAAAAAAGCTTTTTTCCAGTTTATCAGATTTTTCCAATACATAACATGGCAGACCCTCCCACTGTTCAATTATATGAGACTATTTCTATAGCACCATGCGTTTCATTTCAAGAACAAATTATACAAAATAAAAAATATTTTGTTAAATGTTGAATCTGAGTCAAACAACTTGATTGTCAATGGATCTAAAAGATTTGTAAAAACAAAATTCCTTTTTTAGCCCTATGTTCATGTTCTTGATACGGTTAAGGGGGCTTATAGATAGAAACTTGTTTGAATTACTTAAACCATTCTACAAAAATACATGAACAGAGATATTACCTTTCCTAAAAAAAATCTAGATCTCGTAATCCGTTCCGCAAGCAAGTTCTGTTGCCCTATTGAATTAGGGGTTTTATATTCTTTTGAACAAACACATCTTAAATGATGGTTCTACACATAAAAACTTGCTTCCGACCCCACTTTTTGTCTTTCAGAACAAATTAAGCACCTTATTAGATAAAGATTAGTCTTTAGGAGTAGTGTTGAGCATTCCGATACCGCAAGTATCGGGTATCGGCCGATATTCGCGTTATCGGAATTCCGATACTTAATTCCGATACTTTTTCAATATCGTATACCGGAATCGGAAGTTCCCATAATTCTTTGAGAGGCAATGTGATTTTAGTCAGCCAATGAGGAATCCTACGAAGTGTGGGCACATCCTGTAATGCTGCGGTCATCTTAACTAATGGCATGGCTGTGATTGGCTGCTGAAATGATGTCAGAATGCACTATAAAAGGCGCCGCCGCCATTTTAGCGTCACTGTGCTGTGAATTCAGATAGGGACAGAACGCTACTCTGCTGACTCTGAGGGACAGTTAGAGATTGCGATTTAGTGTACTGTGCTGTAGGCAGGCTATCACCAACCGCTGTGTAAAGCTTCCTTTTGCCTGCAGTGTTGTTTTAACAGCTCTGCAAGGTGTGTGTGAGTGCAGGTGACGCTGCAGTTTGCTCTGCATCCAACGCTGTCTGTAGGCATCTGCACGTGTCACTCACAGACTCTTTTTTTTTTTCTTTAGTGTAATTCTAGCTGCTCCATTCAATAGAAATTATAGTGTGATGCGCTTCCATCCGTATAC
>JARQOD010000004.1:40433662-40475107 GCA_033576555.1 Oophaga sylvatica
AATACCTGGGCAGTGAAAAAAAATAACATTTTTACCTCAACATATGTGCGTACAAACTTTACCCAAGGGAGAAAAATTTTTGGGGACCCCATACAGAGCCTCAAGTGCTAGAGAGCAAAAACCCCCCCTTTTCCAATGCCCCATTTTGGAAATTATACCCCTGCAAAATGAAACCCCTAAGGGGGTTTTTATGCACACGGGGCTCAGAAAGAAGAGGCATTTGAATTAAGGAGTGCAGAATTTCCCATTTTTTTTTGGGGGGCAATGAACCAACTTGTTTTTTCCAGACCTTTGTGCACCAGTAATGTGAACCCTCCTATTTGAAATAGCAGATGAAGGACCTGATTGGGGACTTCTTTTTTGGGGATTCATTTGAAGCTTTTATTGAGAAAATTTTTCAATCATTGGGATCACACTTCCAGGCCTCATGCTGAGCACATATTTGGGGGTTTCATTATCTAATCTCCGGTGACATGACAATTGAAACCCCCGAGGCATCCAATCATATTTTGAGGCACCAGAGTTTCTCTGGACTCGTCTGGCCTCTTTTCCGCTGTTCTCCTTTTAGAGGTGCACAAAACTAGTGGACTTAGTTTTTGAGCACGCCTAAAAAAGACAGAAGCAGTGCCCCCATCTCCCCAAATTATAGGAATCTTATCCTCATTCTGTTGAATCACGTATTTCAAGATTTACATGGAAACCCAGGTGTAAGAGCTCAGTGTAGACGCAGGATAAATTTGTGCTGAGCTTGCTGCGATCTTTGGAGGCAGAATGAACAAATCCACAGCAGGGGAAGAATTGTTTTTATTATTTTTTACGCCATTCCTCATGTGGTAATATATATTAGGCGACTTTATTCTTTTGGTCAGTGCGATTACAGTGATACCAGATTTATATCCATTTTTTATGTTTGGCTGCTGTCACACACTAAAAGACGCTTCACCATATTTTGAGAACTATAATTTTTCCATATTTCGGCCCAAAGAGACATGTTAGGGCTTTTTTTTGAGGGACAAGCTGAGGTTTTTATTGGTACCATTTCGGCACATGACATTTTGATTGCTTTCTATCTGATTTTTGGAAGACAGAATGAACAAAAACCAGCAATTCAGGAATTGTTTTTTTTTTTCTTTTCTTTTCCTCTGTTCTGCTTGTAGTAAAATTGATAAGGCAGTTTTATTCTGGTCCCTGCAACTTTTCCCGTGCCTCTCAGCTGTCACAGACAGCTGTTGGCACTGAATTTTCACTGCATGTTTACACTCAGTGACAGTTTAAATGCATGACGGACACAGTCCGTCATGGTGTTGGAACTGACCACCAGGCCATGATGGACTGTGTCCGTCAATGGACGTTAAGAGTGTTAATGGGGTTCGGGTATGTTTGTCAAATTTGTTTGGTGAACATGTTCGCGAACATCTGGACGTTCGGTAAATCGAACCGAACCTTAAAAGTATTGCTCATCTCTACACATAAGCAGCCAGATAAATGTTATAGAAGATCAAAAAGTGTGATGACAATGTTTTATCAACTAATTTTTAATAATAAACAGCTTTACAAATATGTTATTAATTATACGGCTTCCTAGAAAGAGTATGAGTGGAAAATGACAAGAGACAATTATATTAATTGGTAACTAGCCTTGCTGTATGCTTTTCTTACAGTTATAAAGTTAAACAAACCCTTTATCATCCTAATATGATCCAAAGTCCTTCAATAAAGAGTTTTAGCTACCTGTTATGCAAAGCATTGTTAATTGTTGTTAAAGTCAATATTGGTTATGAGCAACAGACCGTAAAAGACCTTTACTGTGTCCCATGACAATTACTTGGATAAATATTGTGCGGGTGAAGAGAAATTAGAAATGTCCTATTTCAAGTATGTTGTTCCACATTTCTCAGTTTCTACATAATAAAACTGTATAAGGTACAGTTAGCAATTTTCACATTAAAACGTTAGTCTCCTGACTTGTTGCTGGAATACTCAAACATAGCACCTTCACAAAGCAGTCCTGCAGTCACTGCTGCGCTGCAGCCTCTGCCCACTCCCTGAATTGAACAATATCAGTGACTTTCAGGGGCTGGGCCAGTCCGTGTTGTACTGAGCATGCGTTAGTTTGTCAATTCTGATGGATGCCTCAATAGATTGTTGTCACTGTGTGATGTGCACAAAGACAGTGTGCTCTCTCGTCGACTCTAAT
The DNA here is from genome assembly GCA_033576555.1 of Oophaga sylvatica. Lineage (NCBI taxonomy): Eukaryota > Metazoa > Chordata > Amphibia > Anura > Dendrobatidae > Oophaga > Oophaga sylvatica. The sequence continues at coordinate 40,435,860 of JARQOD010000004.1, forward strand.
CAGAAGTCGGCAGCAGAGTGCAATGTCAGTGCACATTCTAAAAGAATGCCTGGTGTGCACAGGGCAGTGCCACCCCCTGAAAATGACATCACTTGCAGGGTTGGTGCTGATCTCTGCATGCCAGGTAATCCTCTTACAATGTGCACTGGCAGTGTGCTTTGTTGTCAGCTCATTAGTATTTATCAGAACCAGTGAGAGAGCACAATATAATTGTGGACATTGCATAGCGACAAGAGTCTACTGAGCAACCTTCAGAACTGACAACTGATGCATGCTCAGTAGAGCAGGGACTAGCCCAGGTCCTGAACGAAGGTTTACTGATGATGCTTCTTTTCAAGGAGGGGCAGAAGCAGTGCACTCTGCTTTGCTTTCCCAGCATGCATGAGAATTCTCAAAGAAGCATTGTTAAAAAGGAAGTACTAAAATAAAACAATTAGTGTAATTAGGGAAGGGTAGGGACTTTTTAATTAAAGCATTTTAGAAAATAGATTATATTATTGCCCAGGTGATAATTGCATCACCTGTGCATTACAAAGGGAATCCGAAGCATGAAAATGTTGGTGGGCCTTGAGGATTAGAGTTGGGAACACTGCACTAAACCATGTAAATCGACAGGACCCACTGCTAACTGCGTCCTTTGCCAGGCCGGCCCGAGAGATTACCGCGCGCTAGGCGAAACTATTTTGTTGCGCCCCTACTATTCTTGGCAGTAGATGAAAACTTGGGATATAATTTAGGAGCAAAATAAACCACAACAACAATGATTAATTAACTCTCTCCTAACTCTTTAATCTCTGAGAAGTTGTATAGGACAAATATATACAAAGTAATCAATAACACAAAACAAAAACGACCATAGGTAATTAAAATTTTTGTTTCCTTGCCTTTTTTTTTGAAAAGGATGGCACTAAGTCACCGAGATTAATTTGTTTAGCAACTTCAGATTCTATCGAAATTGTTGCCAACCCAACCAACCTCTCTTGCGTCATATTTGCCTTAAATATGTTTTAAATTAGCTTTAGTTTTGAGAAGCTTCCCTCTCCTGAGGCCACGGACACAGGCAGAGTCAAAAGAATTCTTAGAGCCACCACCAGGTTGGGGACACTTTCTTTCAAGTCAGATTTAAGCAAAAGTTCAAGAACGTCTTTTGGTGATGAATCTTCTGGAACACGTCTCGACATTGCCTGCAGTTCACCACATAGCTCTATGGCATCGATGTCTTTTACTTCGTTGTGTGTAAGAGACTTTTCCAGAGCTTTACACTTATCCAGAACAAATTTGCTTGGTTTTCCCTCAAGTGAACGGATGTGGTACAAAAATCCAAATTTCAATTCCATTTTTTTCAGCTGAGTGAACCGCTCATCAACTGATTTTATAGCAGTATCTAAGATCGCAAAGTAAAAGTTAATTTTGAAACTCTGTTTCTCATCTCTTATGGGCTCATCTTTCCCTTCATAAGAGAACTGTCTGGTTTTGTTCTTTAAACGTTTTGGCGCAGAACTTGACTCAAATTAGCTGGTATGCCAAGCTCTTCTGCGATTTCCCTCGCATCAACTAACAGCTTCTCAAACTCTTCATCGCTTCTTAATGATTGCAGATATTTCTTTGTTTTGTCAAGGTGTTGAGAAGCAGCAGCTAAATCGAATTCTTGTGACTGAAGTAACTTACTTGTCAAATTGATTTCGTACAAAATGTTGAACCGTACTAGAACAGATGTAACAAAAGAAAAGGTTCCAACTTGTTTAGCAAGACCTTGAGCTTCTAGTCAGGAGACATTTCCAGAGCTTCCTGTGAGACTAATATTTTCTGCTATGTCCATTAGGGCATCATGGACTTCGCTCAATTGTAACGGAGGGGGCCAGAGCATCAATTCTACTTTCCCACCTTGTTTTGCTTAGAGGTTTTAGACTCAGAGATGGCAAATGACACACGAGTATTTCCCCAACGCTGAGTTGACAAAGAGAAAAATACGTAGAGATTTTGAACTAACAGGAAAAAAGTTGTCGCTCCAAAACAACATTTAGCGGCATCGTTGACGACTAAGTTTAGAGAATGGGAGCTGCAAGGCACAAAGAATGCACGTGGGTTTATGTCCAAAATTCGTCTTTGTAGTCCAATGTTTTTTCCCTTCATGTTCTTCATGTTGCTCCCATTGTCATAGCCTTGCCCTCGTAAGTTGTCCACAGAGAGCGACAGTTCTTCAAATTTGTTCAAGACAGCGGCTGTCAAACCACCTCCAGTTGTATCAGAAACAGGAATGAATCCCAAGAAGTACTCTTTAATTTCAAACTTTTTGTCTTCTGATGTGGAAACAAACCGAATAATGATAGTCATTTGTTCAACATGAGACACGTCAGAAGTACAATCCAGCACTACAGAAAAGTATTTTGCAGTTTTGACATTGTCAAGAATCTTTCCTGAATACCATTACTTAGCAGTTGAATCATCTCATTCTGTATTGTTTTTCCCAAATAATGTGCATGAATCTGTTTGTCCCGGATTTTCCGAATGTGCTCACACATGACGGGATCGAACATAGCCAAATACTCCACAAATTTCAAAAAGTTCCCATTATTAGATGCAAACAATGCATCATTTGATCCACGGAATGCTAAGTTTTGCGTACCTAGTACCCTCACTAGAGCTATCAACCTTTCTAAAATTTGATGCCAGTATTTTTCTTGCTCTTCAATTTTGCGTAAGTGTTCTTCGTCAATGGTCTTGTTCATCTTAAGTCTATTTTCGAGTTCCTTCCATGTTTGAAAGCTAATCATGTGATCTTTGCTTTTTCGTGGCTGGCTAAAATAGCAGATATGTTTTTTTCCCGTCATTTACACCATCAGTACCTAAGGCTGAGCGTTTGATGATTCTTAGTTGAAGTGATGAGTCTGGAAACAACGTGCAGCAAAACCAAAAAAATTAATTTTTCTGAATAGAATACGTTAGCCAATTGCGTTCAAGACTTTCACCATTGACAAGACGACGTTTATAGTGAACACAAGAAAATTTTCTATGATTAGTGTCCAAAGGAAAATCGAAATCTTTAACTTGTGTGGGGCCGAGTTTTACTACATGTAGGCGTAAGTCATCATTGATTACGGTCCACATAGCGGGATCATCCGAATAGTCTTTGCATAGTATTTCTATAGATGTACCAGCCTCCATGTCAGTACTGGTACTTTGATCAGATCTACCACCAGATATTGATGGTTGTAGTTCACTATTTTCAGCATGAGAAACAAATTCTATTTCCACATTCGATATTTCCGAGGCAACAGAAGCCTGTTGTTCCAACGTTTGGAATTCCGCGTCTTCATTTCTATTGCTTAGATATTTAAAAAATGACCCTTTGATTTTTGAAAGTGATTTCTCCTCCTCAGCTTTTCTTTTACGGTTCTGAAACCCCGAAAGTTTTTTCTTCTTATCAGCCATGACTCGTCACAACACACAGCATTTACCTAAAAGTTAACGCGGCGATTAAAATTGTTATCTGAACATTATATAATATGATTTTACTTTTAAGACAAAAACCACAAATTTCTTTAACAATTTCCATTGTTTCCAATATTTTTGAAAATCAAAACAATATACCTACCTCGTAGCACCTAACACTTTAGAACCTAGGCCAAAATTTACTAAAAACCTCCTATTTTCTATTTGCATTCATGAAACCTCATGGAACAATGAATCTAATGAATATACAAAATAACAGCAATGGCTCACATGATAAAGCATGCAAACAGTAGAAACATACCTCGAAAATATTATAATCGCGTGCGCTGATATGCAAAAAACGTAGATACTATCTCCCTTGCCTTAGCTGGCCTGACTGACTGTCCAGGCAGTCTACGCCAATGCGTCAAAACAGACTCCTCCCACTAGCCGCATCGACTGCTGATGACATCTATCAATATAATCGCCAACTAGTACCTAGTACCTAAAGTCCAAACTACGTATAAATAGGCCATATGGTACACCTACCTTTTAAGTATACGTATTTTTTTCTCTCGGGCGCCCCTTAAGGCTACTTTCACACTTGCGTTTTTTTGCGCTGCGTTTCGAGCGCACATGAAGCGCATTAAAAAAACACATGAAAACGCTTGTAAACGCTGCAATATTTAGTCGAATCAGCATACGCATTTCGACAAAAAAACGCAGCGTTTGTCTGCGATTTCATGCGTTTTTGCATGCGTTTGCGTTTTTTTGGTGCATGCGTTTTCTATTTGTCACATTATCATCTCTGCCTCCATCATCTCTGCCTCCATCATCTCTGGCTCCATCATCTCTGCCTCCATCATCTCTGTCTCCATCATCTCTGCCTCCATCATCTCTGGCTCTATCATCTCTGGCTCCATCATCTCTGCCTCCATCATCTCTGTCTCCATCATCTCTGCCTCCATCATCTCTGCCTCCATCATCTCTGGCTCTACCATCTCTGGCTCCATCATCTCTTTCTCCATCATCTCTGTCTCCATCATCTCTGCCTCCATCATCTCTGTCTCCATCATCTCTGCCTCCATCATCTCTGGCTCTATCATCTCTGCCTCCATCATCTCTGGCTCCATCAGCTGTCTCCATCATCTCTCCCTCCATCATCTCTGCCTCCATCATCTCTGTCTCCATCATCTCTGCCTCCATCATCTCTGGCTCCATCAGCTGTCTCCATCATCTCTGCCTCCATCATCTCTGGCTCTATCATCTCTGGCTCCATCATCTCTGCCTCCATCATCTCTGTCTCCATCATCTCTGCCTCCATCATCTCTGTCTCCATCATCTCTGCCTCCATCATCTCTGGCTCCATTATTTACAGAAAAATCACGTGCGTGCAAAAGCGCTGATGAGCGCAAAGCCATGCGCACGCCAGCGCCCCCATAGACTGCAATGTTATTTTTGCGCACGCGTTTTTTTAAAGCGGTTGGGCGGAAAAAAAAATGCAACATGTAGCGTCTGGCGCGTATGGACGTACACCGGGAAAATGCGCAGCGCACGACAAACGCACATGAACGCATGCAAGCGCTAGACCCTGCGCCCGCCATGTTAAAGATAGGGGAACGTTGCGCATGCGTCCGATAGCGCAAGATGCACTGCGCAAAAAAAAACGCAACTGTGAAAGTAGCCTTAGTGTAGTGTGTGCATTTTTGGTTGTTTGCTTTGCTTTGCCAATATTTGAAAACTTAGGAGCAAAATAAACGCGCGGGATCAAACACCTGTCAGCAGACGATGCAAACGACTCATGTCCGTAGTTTAGCACCTCCTTTCCGTGCGTAAATTGAAACTCAACGGTTTTTTCTTTTAAATTTATGGTAAAAAATTTATGTACACTTTTCTTTCCATCCCTAAAACTTTTTGCCTCTTGAAAAGATTTTTTATAATTTTTTCTATTTTTTCTCTGGCGCCCCCTTAGGGTCAGAGCCCTAGGCGGCCGCCTAGTTCGTCTATACGTTCGGGCCGGCCCTGTCCTTTGCTATGGTAGACCAGAGAAATCCTAGACAAGCTTGATGAGAGACAAGTCCTGAGATACTGCAGGCAATTGTCATTTCTCTCTGTGATGTAAACCCTGCCAGTGCATAGCATAAGTGGTTAATGCAATATTTTCCGGGGGTTGGTTAAGTTATCAATAAACTTTATATTTAAATTAAATGTTGTCCTTGTGTGGAAAATATATGCTAAATCCAAACATGGCATGAGCAATGGACATGGTTGGGCATTAAAAAAAAAAATAATAATATCACAGATAAAAATGTGTTATCCGCTAGCAACAGCAGCACCCATGGCACTGCTAATAGTGACTGTTTCGGCAGTAGAAATACCAAATGCAGCTTACAAGCAGCCTTCTTTGCCTCTGGCAAGTGTATTAGGCCACGTTTACACAATCAGTGTTTGGTCAGCATTTTACATCAGTATTTATAAGCCAAACCAGGAGTGGATGAAAAATACAGAAGTGGTGACGCGTTTCTATTATACTTTTCCTCTGATTGTTCCACTCCTGATTTTGGCTTACAAATACTGAGGTAAAATACAGACTAAATACTGAGTGTGTGACTGTGGCCTTAGTTTTAGAATACAAACCTGGTGACCAGTTCACTTTAAAGGGAACCTGTCAGCAGTTTTGACTGATATAAGATCCGTCCACTGCCATTCAAGGCTTATCTACAATATTCTATAATGCTGTAGATAAACCCCCGATCCGACCTGAAAGATAAGAAAAATACGTTTTATTATACTCACCTGGGGGCGGTCCAGTGGGGGTCGCAGGTTCAAGTCTGGCGCCTCCTATCTTCTTGTGATGCTGCCCACCTGCTTGCTTCACAGGCTCCCTGGCTTTGCGCTCCTGCGTAGGCGCACTGATCTGCCCTCTTGAGGGCAGTGCAAAGTACTGCAGTGCGCAGGTGCTGGGAAAGGTCAGAGAGGCCCAGCGCCTGTGCACTGCAGTACTTTCCTCTGCCCTCAACAGGGTAGAGAAATATGCTTCATGGATTTTGTACTTCTACATGTCCAAGGTCACCAAAATTGATGCCCGACCACTTAGACTGTACTGCCTTTTTCAAAAGAATGGTGAGTATTCAGACTTAATGGAAGATTAAGACTATTACTGCATTTGGAGTGAATTTTCACAAAAGCACCCTGATCAGGATTGTGAATTAGGGCAAAATTGTTTAAAATTATCAAAACAAAATTTTTGGAATACCTAAAGTGATTTTATTTTAAGTATTTGAAATGTGTTCCCTCATATGTGAAGATTTTGCACAGTGGATAGTTACTGATCATATGTATAACAATTATGACCCCTCTTCGTTTCTTACAATACTTCACCACGAGCATGGCTCTTGCACAGGGTAGGTCAGAAAAGGTAGAACTGTTTAAAATTAAAACAATTTTCTTTAGTGAAATTTTCTTTAAAAAATTTACCGATTTTTCTAAAATTGCTCAAATTTTTTTCTACATGCAGCTACACAATGTTCTCTACCATTACACTACACAGCAAATACATAATATAATATGACCTTAACATAACAAAACACTATATACAAAGACCAATGATACCACGATAAACCTTCTACTACATGTTGACTGAAATACATTAACCTGTTACTAAAAAAAAACAAAAAGAAAAAAACTATTGAGAGAGCAATATCAAAACTTTATAGTGACAGTATGTTGGTAGATACCAGTCCCACAGAACATACATGTGATTATATTACAGTTATACTGTACTGTAGATGGTACCTTACAGCTGATGTTCTTTCTGATTTGGGTAGCTCACTTTTCCCGACTTTTCCTTCTGGTCTAGGCCAACATGACAACTTCTTCCAGCCATGACTTATCTGCAGAGATTACAACAAAGACACATTTGACTTCTTGCATTTCTAGAACCGTTGCCAGTCATTCCCAACCTATTCAACCAACCATTCACTCCCCATTCTGCATGCGCTTGCACCATGGAACAGTGACCCTAATATGTAAAAAGTTGTGTCATTACAATGATTACTCCTTCTCCCAAAAATTAAATAGTGTCCCATAGAAATTATTAGTGCCTCTACTGTTCTATCCAGAAAGGCCCCATGGGTTCATTTGAAGGATATAATATCCCAAGTGCCCCCTTCCAGCAACAAATACTTTTGAGTGTCAACTTAAGGCTGAGGTCTAAGGGGTAAGGTTTCTCCTTGTGGAGAGTGACATACCAGCTCTGGCTTGTCAAAGTAAGGAGGCTTATTCGTCATGCAATGCTCCTCTGGGAAATTTAATATGCAAATTGCCTCTTCAGAGAAAAAGAGCACTTGAACTCTATAGCGCCACCTGTTGGAAGTAGCGATCCCACAAGTCACAATCAACCCTTTAACAAGACTCGTTAAAGGATTGATTGTGACTTGTAGGATCGCTACTTCCAACAGGTAGCGCTATAGAGTTCAAGTCCTCTTTTTCTCTGAAGAGGCAATTTGCACTTAAGGCTGGAGTCACATGGATGTAAAACTCATGCGATAATTGCATCGCACTGCATGGACTGATTAATTAAACCCAAACCATGGGTAACACTTCTTGACATAGTTCCAAAGTGGAACAGGGCAACTCACTATATAATGGTAAATCACGAAAAAAGCAGAGCATCTAGCCCAGAACAAGTATGACAAAAGAATAGAGTAAAAAATATATATATAAACTTTATTGAAGAATACTAAAATGTTCACAATAGTTAAATTCAAGACACAAGATAAGATGAGTGAGCAAGTATGAACACCTGTAGCACATGTATTAGCGCACCCAAATCCACAATAAGTCTCATAATTATAATCACCAAATAAATAGGGAAATAAACAGAATTCCCGGACAGGGGGAAATTGAAAGCGGACACTAACCCTATCTTAAAGTGATACCCATAATGGGGCGGTATATTTCCCTATCAATAATGTTGATCGGCCCCCTTAATAATAGATGAGACCCAGATCTTTAGGCAATATTAAATGACCCAAAAAGTAGCAGTGCCGAATAGAATTCTATGTCAAGCACCTCCTATAAGAGTGCCACATTGCTTAGTGGAAATAGGTGCAAAAAGTGCATACCCATATTTGGGGAATTGCGCTATGTCAGGTACGTGCCCCGACGCACATTTCGCTCCTTAGCTTCCTCGGGGGGCAGTGTGGACAATAGTGCTGTTTCTATATTATATAATGACATGCTCAGCTGTTGCAGATTATCGTTGAGGAGCGGCACATGCGCAGACTGCTACAGAAACACAGACCGCATCACTTCCGGTGCTCCGATGACAGACCGGGTCTACAAGAGATAAAATGTCTGATCCGATGGTTCCCACCTCCATGTTTAACTCCAAAGGTAGTTGCTCGACTGATGTTACGGCAAGCAAGACAGGACCCACACGGAAAGCAGCCCTGTCTCTGTACACCAGCACCAAAATGACAGCGTGGATTTATTGTAGCACGGATCATGTGGTGTACTTAGCCACATGTCCATGTGGCCTTAGTTACGTTGGCCTCACCTCACGGGAATTTCATGTGAGGGTGAGGGAACACGTTCGGGGCGTACAGGCGGCCAAAGAAGTGATCGATATTGACTCCCTAAAAACGATCCCTCGCCACTTCCGGCTGCACCACAAGTGCAATCCGAGTGGCCTGAAATTTATAGGTATCGACCGTGTCCGTACTGGTATCAGAGGTGGAGATACAAAACGCATTCTGACGCAGCTAGAGTGTAGATGGATCACTGTTTTGAATACAATGTCCCCAAATGGTCTAAACGAGAAACTCTCATATGCCTGCTTTTTGTAGAGTACGACTGGATATCCATTTCCTTGTTTTTATTATGTGCTGGTTTTAACTTACCTTTATTGTTCACAGATATCATTCTCTTCATCCTCCCTTTTTTGTTGATTCGTATGATGCTCGGCTTTGGACCATTGAATTGAGGATCTCCCAGTGGATCTACGTTTGAATTCCGTGGGAGCGACTCTTGGGACTTATTATTGCCTGACTTTTTTGAGTGAATTGTGGTGTTTTTTACATTTTCATCTTGTACTTATTACAAGGTGATATATAATTAATAGATGTGTAATAACGCAAATTGAGTTTTTTCAAATGTTAGCATTACTTTTTTTGACATAGTAATGATTATTATGCACTCTTTAGGTTATCCTGACATTTGAGGCAATCAAACCAGAGGTTATTTATATTGATAATCATCCCTTTTACTTATGCCACTAATTTAAATGACCCAGGGATGTGCGCATTGTTAGTATCTATACGATAATTACCCGTCGCTTGATGCCATCAACCAAATGGCCCCCATGGATGTGCGCATGCGCACACGGCAGCGCCAGACCGCTTCGCTGAAGGTCTCCCAAAGATGACGACCGGGCCTACTGAATTCACAGGAAGTTTTTCCTTGACCCGGTCTGTCATCGGAGTACCGGAAGTGATGCGGTCTGTGTTTCTGTGGCAGTCTGCGCATGCACCGCTCCTCAACGATAATCTGCAACAGCTGAACATGTCATTATTTAATATAGAAACAGCACTATTGTCCACACTGCCCCCCGAGGAAGCTAAGGAGCGAAATGTGCGTCGGGGCACGTACCTGACATAGCGCAATTCCCCAAATATGGGTACGCAATTTTTGCACCTATTTCCACTAAGCAATGTGGCACTCTTATAGGAGGTGCTTGACATAGTATTCTATTCGGCACTGCTACTTTTTGGGTCATTTAATATTGCCTAAAGTCTGGGTCTCATCTATTATTAAGGGGGCCGATCAACATTATTGATAGGGCAATATACCGCCCCGTTATGGTATCACTTTAAGATAGGGTTATGTGTCCGCTTTCAATGTCCTCCTGGCCGGGAATTCTGTTTATTTCCCTATTTATTTGGTGATTATAATTATGAGACTTATTGTGGATTTGGGTGCGCTAATACATGTGCTACAGGTGTTCATACTTGCTCACTCATCTTATCTTGTGTCTTGAATTTAACTATTGTGAACATTTTAGTATTCTTCAATAAAGTTTATATATACTTTTTACTCTATTCTTTTGTCATACTTGTTCTGGGCTAGATGCTCTGTTTTTTTCGTGATTTAGCACTGCATGGACTGGCCTGACACCTCTCCTGACCTGAACAAGACAGCGTGATGGATTACAGTCATGGCCAAAAGTTTTGAGAATGACACAAATATTAATTTTTACAAAGTCTACTGCTTCACTTTTTCTAATAGCAATTTGCATATACTCCAGAATGTTATAAAGAGTGATCAGCTTAACAGCAATTACTTGCAAAGTCAATATTTGGCTAGAAAATGAACTTTATCCCCCAAAACACATTTCAACATCATTGCAGCCCTGCCTTAAAAGGACCAGCTAACCTCTTTTCAGTAATTGCTCCATTAACACAGGTGTGGGTGTTGATGAGGACATGGCTGGAGATCAATCTGTCATGATTAAGTAAGAATGACACCACTGGACACTTTAAAAGAGGCTGGTGCTTGGCATCATTGTTTCTCTTCTGTTAAACATGGTTATCTCTAAAGAAACACGTGCAGTCATCATTGCAATGCACAAAAATGGCCTAACAGGGAAGAGTATCGCAGCTAGAAAGATTGCACCTCAGTCAACAATCTATCGCATCATCAAGAACTTCAAGGAGAGAGGTTCCATTGTTGCCAAAAAGGCTTCAGGGTGCCCAAGAAAGACCAGCAAGCGCCAGGACCGTCTCTTAAAAGTGTTTCAGCTGCGGGATCGGGCTACCAGCAGTGCAGAGCTTGCTCAGGAATGGCAGCAGGCAGGTGTGAGTGCATCTGCACGCACTGTGAGGCGGAGACTCTTGGAGCAAGGCCTGGTCTCAAGGAGGGCAGCAAAGAAGCCACTTCTCTCCAGAAAAAACATCATGGACAGACTGATATTCTGCAAAAGGTACAGGGAGTGGACTGCTGAGGACTGGGGTAAAGTTATTTTCTCTGATGAATCCCCTTTTTGATTGTTTGGGACATCAGGAAAACGGCTCATTTGGAGAAGACAAGGTGAGTGCTACCACCAGTCTTGTCTCATGCCAACTGTTAAGCATCCCGAAACTATTCATGTGTGGGGTTGCTTCTCAGCCAAGGGAATCGGCTCTCTCACAGTCTTACCTAAAAACACAGCCATGAAAAAAGAATGGTACCAGAATGTCCTCCAAGAGCAACTTCTCCCAACCTTCCAAGAGCAGTTTGGCGATCAACAATGCCTTTTCGAGCATGATGGAGCACCTTGCCATAAAGCAAAGGTGATAACTAAATGGCTCAGGGAACAAAACATAGAGATTTTGGGTCCATGGCCTGGAAACTCCCCAGATCTTAATTCCATTGAGAACTTGTGGTCAATCATCAAGAGACGGGTGGACAAACAAAAACCTAAAAATTCTGACAAAATGAAAGCATTGATTGTGCAAGAATGGACTGCTATCAGTCAGGATTTGGTCCAGAAGTTGATTGAGAGCATGCCAGGGAGAATTGCAGAGGTCCTGAAGAAGAAGGGTCAACACTGCAAATATTGACTTGCTGCATTAACTCATTCTAACTGTCAATATAAGCTTTTGTTACTCATATGTTTGCAATTATATTTCTGTCTGTGATAAAAACATCTGTCAAACACACACATAAAAACCAGAGGGCAGCAGATCATGTGAAAATATAATATTTGTGTCATTCTCAAAACTTTTGGCCATGACTGTACTATGCAGAGGTCAAGCTCAGGTCAGGAGTGCAGATAGCCAGTATGAGTTTTAGAGTTTTTAGGATGGGATTCTCGCACGTGAAATACGGCAGTGTGTCTCTGGCATAAGCTAACAATGCCCTCTACAATTAAAAATAGTAATGGACTTGAGTGCCACTTTCAAAGTTAATAATGTTCTAATTTTGAACAAATAATGCCCTCTGAGTGCTTACATATCTCTGTACATACAGAATGATTTTACCACAGCTCCCTATACATAATATGATGGCCCTCAAATCCCTTTAAATATAGATATTGAAAACCCCAGAACTCCTTATATATAGTAAAATTTCTACAAAGCCCCCCCGATATACACAATATGAGGTACCCACAACTCCCTATTAGAGTTGAGCGATACTTTCCGATATCCTAAAGTATCGGAATCGGAATGGTATCGCCGATATCACTAAAATATCGGCGATACCCGATACCGATACCGAAGTCCCATGTAAGTCTATGGGAACAAAATATCGAAATAAAAAAAAACCCATTCTTGCCTTGTTGGTTAATTGTACATGAAGGAAAACAAGAAAGAGTAATGTAGAATGTATTGGGGAAGGTTGAGGAGACATTAAAGGCATAGATGTTTAACCCAATCAAATGGAATAGCATAAATATTTTTTTTTTTAAAGATGTTCGGATTGACGAAGAAATTGACAATGTTAACGTTTTTTATATTTTGGCAAATATGTATATTACACAACTTCCATGCTCTTCATCTTCACCTTTTTAACTTTTCACACACTTTCTCCTTCATAATCTTCTGCAGCATCATCTTTTTCATCAAATTATTCTTCATCTTCACCTTCTTTATCTTCTTCTTAAACTTCTTGCTATTCATCTTTGTTAACATTACTCATATTCTTCTTATTAAACTATTATTCTTATTCATATTCTGCTTCATCTTCTTCATCATATTCTTATTTGTGACAGAGAATCCTGTACTTGTAATCTGTCAAAGTATGAATTTTTCATCCTTCCGTTCTTGCTGTCACAAAAGATTTAAATTACAACAGTATTTGTCCGTGTTCAGTTTAGCCTGCAGCAGCAGGCATTTTCCAGGGGCACCACGAGGAGGAACGGACTCACCCCCATACACTGCTTAGTCTTCTTCTGCTTAGAATTTAGAGCATATATTTTGCTCTTCATTTTGGTCTTATACTTCATGTTCTTCTGCTTTTAGATCTTCTGCTTATTGTTCTTGTGTCTCTTGTTCCGTATCTTGTATTTGTAGCACAATCTTGTACCAGCTGATGTTACTGGGACACGGTTACTAAGCAGGAGATACCTGTGCTCCAAAGCACTACCAAGGACCAGCAGACGTTGCTGGAACTCGGATACCGAGATGGAGGCACCTAGGCCAAAGGCACTGCGGAGAACCAGTTGACGGTACTGGAACCCGGAGGGGCAGCAGAAGGAAAAGAGCCAATGGCACAACCGAGGACCAGCTGACGTTACTGGGACACGGTTACTAAGCAGGAGGTACCTGTGCTCCAAAGCACTACCAAGGACCAGCAGACGTTGCTGGAACTCGGATACCGAGATGGAGGCACCTAGGCCAAAGGCACTGCGGAGAACCAGTTGACGGTACTGGAACCCGGACGGGTAGCAGAAGGTACAAGAGCCAATGCAAGTAACGAGGACCAGCTGACTGTGCTGGAACCCGGAGGGGCAGCAGAAGGAAAAGAGCCAATGGCACAACCGAGGACCAGCTGACGTTACTGAACCCCAGTAACACAGGAGCAAGTGTTGACTGTGCTAACAGCACTTCCGAGCAACAACTGGCGGTGTTGGAGCCCAGGGTCAAGGAGGATGTTTAAATACTAGATCAAGTAATTTCCTTGTTACCTGTCAATTTTAAATGTCTATACTTCAAACAAGAGAAAGATAACCTTTACTACCATAAGATGATGATTTCATTTAAACTAATATCTAGATAAATAAAGAATTGACAAACATAAACACATACATTAACATGTTGAACAGCAATGCAAACCACAAAATAAATTAGTTAAGGAATCTGCTATACGGTTGTACATAAAAGCATACAAGTACATATCTGAATCCATTAATGATGGATAAGTAACAGTATGTACACCATTTTTATTGTATAGACAATGAATGTCTGACTTCAAAACATCATCAGCATTGCAAGTTATCTGTGACATTACTAAAATGTTACATTTGCTGAATAATGTCACTAAACAGTTTATACAAAATTATACAATTTCCATCATGTAATACTCATAATATGTGGCAATAATCATGTTTATTAACAAACATAACCTTTAAAAGTGCATAGTGCATAGTGAAAATTGCTATTTATGCCTGACTGTCGACTTGCAAGCATGACAACGGATAGATAAGGTATATATAGATGAGACTGCATAGCCACAGATGGTGAATGGCGATGTAATACTGTACCTCAATAAAGTGTGCGTCACTACTACATAATTTTTTTTATATAGCTTTATAAACAGGGTACGTGATGTATGCTTGCGCCTTTGTTTGACGCACAGACTGCCTTCCTGCTGAGACGCGTTGGTAGTGAACAGTTTGTGCAGTGTCACTGTAGTCTGAGGTTTTCCTTTTTGGAGTGCAGATCACGCTCCAGTTAGTTCTTCAACCACTGCTGGTTGTAGTCTGCTGAGCGTGTGTCACTGGCACATCCTTGAAATTTTTCTCTAATTGTTGCTGCTCCATCTATACAAATAAATAAAATCTATTAGTGTGACGCGCTTCCATCCGTATACAATACATTGGTTGCAAACACTATAGAAGTACACAAAGGGGCCTTTCACACTACTGAACATTGTGTGCAGTGTTCACTGCAGTCTCTGCGGAATAACCACACTTAGGCCTTATAACTTTTCAGACTTTCTTTATCAATCTACCAAGATGAAGAAGGCAGGGAGTAAGGCACGTGGTCGTGGAGTTTCTTCAGGGAGAGGACGTGGGGATTCTGTGGCTGCTGCGGCCCCCAGTGACACAGCATCCACCAGTTTTCCCCGGGCCGTGAGCGTTCCTTTATGCGCACTTTTGTAGGAGCTCGGAGTACCCCCCTGCTGCGGGAAGAACAAATTGAAGCCGTTGTTGTTTGGATCTCAGCCAATGCATCGACTTCAATTGCTTCCACCTCCTCTCAGGACCACAGCACTGTTGGGCAACCATCTGTCTCTTCACCGCCTGGCAAATTGCCCAGGCAGTCAGAGAGTTCTGTACAGGAGCCAGCTGAGTGTCTGCTTCTGTTCTCATAATCTATTGGCTTGCAAACAGGGGCCCAGCCAAGCAGCATTCTGTAATGTGAAAGAGGGAGTATGCAGTGATGCGCAACAGCTGTGTCTCTCTGAATCTGAAGAGGCGGGTGAGACAGTGCCGATGGTCAGCACACCGCAGAACGCATCTGATGATGATGATGAGACCCAGGTGCCAGTTTCTGTTGAGCATGGTGCTGGCCAGACCACCCAACAGCAGGTGTTGGAAGAGGGTAGTGGAGATGATGAGGTCCAATACCCAACATGGCATGAAGAACAGGAAGGTGGTGGGAGCAGCTCAGAGGAATAATAATAATATTGATTTATATAGCGCCATCATATTCCGCAGCGCTTTACAGTTTAGCAGTTTCAGAACACAAGTCATAAGTAACAACGTTAACAATACAATAATTTAAGCTAAATAAGTCGCCCCTGCTCGTGACAGCTTACAATGTACAATGAGATGGGGGAGATACAAAGTATAGGTGTTTATATACAATGGTGCATTTACAATGATGTTCCAGCCATCTTAAGGGACTGAGGGATGGAGATAGTGAATGGGCTAGAGACACACACACACTTACACAGAATACATAGAATGACTTTGATTAGTGAATGTGATAGGCCGCTCTGAACAAATGTGTTTTGAGGGAGCGCCTGAAACCATGCAAATTGTGGATAGTCCTAATTTCTTGGGGTACAGCATTCCAGAGGATTGGCGTAGAGCGGGAGAAGTCTTGAAGTCGGGAGTGGGAGGTACGTATTAGTGCAGAGGTTAGTCGAAAGTCGTTTGCAGAGCGCAGCAGTCGGTTAGGCCGATAGATAGAAATGAGGGAGGAGATGTAGGAGGGGTGCTGCACTGTGGATAGCTTTGTGGCTGAGAACCAGTACTTTGGTTGAAAGCTGGGAGAGGCCTAGAGAAATGGTTAGTGATAGAAGGAAGATAGAGGAAGACATTGCCCCAACGGTACAAACAGAGGGAGAGTTAGGCTGCAGACTCGGTTGCCTGTAGCCTCCAGTTTGGCACCTGTTCGGAGCAGTTGTCTTCCAAAAGTCAAAACGTACGCTCCCAGGACTTGCACTGCGTGGTCCTTTTTTCACACACTTGCACATGATATTTGCTATGTGAAATGCAAGCTGTGTAATCAAAAATTAAAAATAGCTAAAAGTGTCAGTCACCTCAATACCACAAATATGTGGAAACATGTGCGGACAAAGCACGTAGTTGAGTTACAAAGACACACTGGAGATGTAGGCCAACCTACAGCAGCACCTACATCTTCAGGTTGTGTTTAAGCCTCTTCATCGAGCTCACACACAGCTGGTTATGCTTCCTCACAGGATCGCCATGGAAGAACCTCGGCCACTGTTGTCCAGAGACAAACTGTTATTCCACACACAGCAGCAAGTTCCCTGTCATCCTCACACTCCCAGGCCACAAAACAGCCAGCGGTAGCACAGGCATGGGATAAAAGACGGCCATACTCCGCAAACCATGCACGAGCACAGGCTCTGAATGCTGGCATTGCAAAACTCCTGTCCCTTGAAATGCTGTGATTCAGGCTGGTGGAGACAGACAGTTTCCGTAACTGAATATCATTGTCAATCCCACAATACAATGTGCCAAGCCGATTTCATTTCAGCAGGCAAGCCGTCCCTGGTCTGCAAAAGCATGTTGAGGGAAAAATTAAACATGCGCTACTAAAAGCCCTCAGTAGCAAGGTCCACCTGACCACCGATGCGTGGACCAGTACCCATTGTTATGATCTGCTACAACCAGTAAGGAAAGAAGGGAATTCTGTCCCTACAATACAACTAAGCTGAATCCCTACGATGTAACGGGGAACCTGATCCTGCGACCAGACCCGCTAAAGTCCTCATCTAGTGTGAACGAAGACCTATAGTTGCGAGGGAGTAATCCCTACAAGATCTAGGGACTGGAGAAAAGGTGGACACCTCCTAACATAAATTGTAGCATGGATAATTAAACAGAAAAATAAATACTTTGTGATCCTAACATCAAGCAAAACTCACAGATTAAGGCACCTAAGCACCCGGCTAGCTTAACAGTAGATAATACAATGAAGTCAAGCAAAGCCAGAAGGGCGGAGCCAGACTAAATAGGGAAAAAAGGTCATGTGACCAGCAAACTGAAACAAAACCTAACAAGAGGGTTCTAACACCCATGGCCAGGGACAATACCTTTCCCTCACTGCCCATTGGGTCAATGTTGTGCAGCCGGGTACTGATCTTGCGAGTGGCGCTGTACGTGTTCTGCCAACTCCAAGGATTGCAGGAATCAAGTCTGTACACATTGATTCCTCCTCCTATTCCAGTTCCTCAAAATCATCGCTGCAGGAGCCGTCACGGTCTACCTCCACATGGACCCGTGAACGTTTACCTGTTGCGACCGATATGAGCACAGCCGTGTCCAAATGTCAACAGGCCATCCTGAAATTAATTTCCATGGGGAATCTTAGCCACACAGCGCAGGAGCTCTGTAATGCCATAAAGCAGGAGAGCGACGTGTGGTTTTTGGAAGAGAATCTACAGGCAGGCTTGGTAGTGTGTGACAATGGCCGAAATCTGGTGTCAGCTCTGGGCCTTGGCAACCTCACTCACATACCATGTCTGTCATATGTGCTCAACTTGGTCGTGCAGAGTTTTTTGAGGGACTATCCGGATCTTGATGCACTGCTGCACAAGGTCCGCCTAGAGTGCGCTCACTTGCGACGTTCCAGCATGGCCAGATCGCTGATTGCAGCTCTGCAACGCAGATTTCACCTTCATGAACATCGCATTCATATGTGACGTACCACCAGGTGGAATTCCTCGTTACATATGTTGGAGCGGTTGTGTGAGCAGCAGCCAACAGTAATGGAGTATCAGCTGCATCAGGCGCAGTCAACTCGCAATTTGCGGCGTTCACACTTCACCACTACTGAGTGGGCCTCTATAATAAGAATAATAATATTATTTATTTATATAGCGCCATAATATTCCGCAGTGCTTTACAGTTTAACAGTTTCAAAACACGAGTCATAAGTAACAACGTTAACAATACAATAATTAAAGCAAAATCAGCCGCCCCTGCTGGTGAAAGCTTACAATCTACAATGAGGTGTGGGAGATACAAAGTACAGGTGTTTATATACAATGGTGTTTTTACAATGATGGTCCAGCCATTTTAAGGAAGTGAGGGATGCATGGAGATAGTGAATGGGCTACACACACAGAATTACACATAGAATGACTTTGATTAGTGAATGTGATAGGCCACTGTGAACAAATGTGTTTTGAGGGAGCGCCTGAAACCATCCAAATTGCGGATAGTCCTAATTTCTTGGGGTAGAGCATTCCAGAGGATTGGCGCAGCGCGGGTGAAGTCTTGGAGTTGGGAGTGGGAGGTACGGATTAGTGCAGAGGTTAGTCGAAGGTCGTTTGCAGAGTGCAGCAGTCGGTTAGGCCGATAAATATAAATAAGGGAGGAGATGTAGGGGGGTGCTGCGCTGTGGAGAGCTTTGTTGGTGAGAACCAGTAATTAGAATTGGATCCTATAATGAATGGGCAGCCACTGCCAGTGTAATGAGTGGCGAATAACTCTATGAAGGATATCTGCCACGTTTTGCGTGCGATTTGATGAGTCAACGCGGATGGCGAGTGCAGATGATGCACTAGTCAGCCTGACTGTCCCCCTTATCTGCCTGCTTCAAAAAACACTGCAAGCACTAAGGCATGAGGTTTTGGAAGAGGTGGAGGATGAGGAGTCACAAATTCCATCACCTTCTGGACAGTCAGCGCAACGTGGTTCCTCACAAAGGGCTGGAGGACTTTCAAAGTACCATGCTGTATCAACAATTGAACCTCCAGAGTCGCTGTCTATATTTTCATAACCATTACAAACTTTTAATGTATTTACAAAGCACATAATGTACATTTTTTGTCTTCCTTTTGTAATGCTATTGTGTTTCCATAAACTGATGTTACAGAATTATGATACAAAGTTTTTAAATTTTGAGTTTTAAATTTTGTAAATTTATATGTATTTGAAGGACTTTGTGAGGAGGATGAGGAGGAGTCAATGGAGGAGGAAGACATCGCTCCAGAGGGAGGTAGACAATGCTCTAGTCAGTATGTAGACCAAGGGTGGGGTGATGCACAGCAGGCGGAGATGACGCCTCTTGCAGGGGACAACGTTTCTTGGCCAGTTGGGAGTCTGCAGCACATGGTTGATTTCATGCTGCAGTGGCTGAGAAACGACCGCCGCATCGAACACATTCACACCACGTCTGATTATTGGGTGTACACCCTCCTAGACCCTCGCTACCGGGACAACTTACAAAGCCTCATCACACCGTTGAACCGGGAGCGTAAAATGCGGAAGTACCAAGACACACTGGTGCAATCCATAATGTTCTCCATTCCAGCCGAGAGCACTGCTGCTGCTACTGATTTACAAAGCAGCTCTGTGCGTCGAGGCAGTGGAGACAGCTCTGCAACAAGAGGGAGCACAAGCAGCGCCTCTGCACAGGGCAAGAACAGTATGTTCCAAATGTGTCGAAGTTTTGTGGCAGCGCCACCAATGTCTACACCATCCGAGACGGCTCCAGTCAGCAGGAGGCAACATTTCCGTAAGATGGTGACAGACTACATGTCTTGCCCTCTCAGTGTACTCCCAGATGGCTCTTCCCCATTCAAGTTTTGTGTCTCTAAGCTGGATACATGGCCAGAGCTTAGCCAGTATGCATTGGAGGTGCTGGCTTGATCTGCTGCCAGTGTATTATCGGAGCGCGTCTTTACTGCTGCAGGTGGTGTACTAACAGACCGTTGCATGCGACTATCCTACGATAATGTAGAACGGCTTACTTTTCTGAAAATGAACTAGGCATGGATCTCGCCTGAATTTGCCTGTCCGGTTTCAGATTAACTAACTGGTTGGCAACGTTTTCCATGTCTCCTGTTATGTTCATCTTTCTACCACCTGAGCTATACTCCCTGGGCTACAACACTGCCAGTTGCTGCTCAGAAGTGTCGTGTCCACAGACCAATACACAAGCTATAGTGATAGTGGGGTTCAGTAACGCCTGCTGTTCCCCTGCTGTGTGTCCGGCAAAAATTACTGCTACCTAGCTACACATGTTTAAAAAAACATGACATGTTAAAGTGGCTAGTGCTACACATAGATATCAGGCTACACCCTTATTTCTAAGCTGTAAACAAGTGAAACGTCAAATTTAAAACCATTCAATGATTAGTGTTGGTAACAAATCTGTAACTAAATAATTGTGACATATTATGGCAGATATCCACATGTCTAACACAAATGCTAACACAAAAGCATACTTATGCTATAGGGTACTGATGGTGAACCTTCTCACTCCATAACTTTGACCAATCCAACTCACATCATGCCTCAAATGCTGCAATGTTGGAAGTGCATAATGTGGGTTGAACTTTGACAACAGCTGCAGTGCGAAGGTTATCCTTCTGTGTTCTTGGCTTTTAAATAAAAGCATACAAGTAAATATAATAATACATTGTTGATTAAGGGACATGATGTACACCTGTAATATTGTGCAAACAATGGATGTAGGACTATTCCTCTTCAACATTACTTATATTTGTGTCATTTGAAAAAATACATATTTTAGTTAAAAATTAAAAACCCATGTTCAGTAGCTGTGAAAGGCCCGTTTGTGTACTTCTATATTGTTTGCAACCAATGTATTGTATACGGATGGAAGCGCGTCACACTAATAGATTAGATTTATTTTAAATGGAATGTAGCAGAACCAATTGGAGATAAATGAAAAGGATGAGCCACTGAGACACGCTCAGCAGAGTACAAGCAGCAGTGCTTGAACATGTAACTGGAGCGTGATCTGCACTCAAAAAAAGTAAAAAACACAGACTGAAGTGAACACTGAAACACAACTGTCCACAATCTGTGAAAAGCTCCTTTCTGTACTTCTATAGTGTTTGCAACCAATGTATTGTATACGGATGGAAGCGTGTCACACTAATAGATTAGATTTATTTTAAATGGAATGTAGCAGAACCAATTGGAGATAAATGAAAAGGATGAGCCACTGAGACACGCTCAGCAGAGTACAAGCAGCAGTGCTTGAACATGTAACTGGAGCGTGATCTGCACTCAAAAAAGTAAAAAACACAGACTGAAGTGAACACTGAAACACAACTGTCCACAATCTGTGAAAAGCTCCTTTCTGTACTTCTATAGTGTTTGCAACCAATGTATTGTATACGGATGGAAGCGCGTCACACTAATAGATTAGATTTATTTTAAATGGAATGTAGCAGAACCAATTGGAGATAAATGAAAGGAATGAGCCACTGAGACACGCTCAGCAGAGTACAAGCAGCAGTGCTTGAACATGTAACTGGAGCGTGATCTGCACTCAAAAAAGTAAAAAAACACAGACTGAAGTGAACACTGAAACACAACTGTCCACAATCTGTGAAAAGCTCCTTTCTGTACTTCTATAGTGTTTGCAACCAATGTATTGTATACGGATGGAAGCGCGTCACACTAATAGATTAGATTTATTTTAAATGGAATGTAGCAGAGCCAATTGGAGATAAATGAAAAGGATGAGCCACTGAGACACGCTCAGCAGAGTACAAGCAGCAGTGCTTGAACATGTAACTGGAGCGTGATCTGCACTCAAAAAAGTAAAAAACACAGACTGAAGTGAACACTGAAACACAACTGTCCACAATCTGTGAAAAGCTCCTTTCTGTACTTCTATAGTGTTTGCAACCAATGTATTGTATACGGATGGAAGCGCGTCACACTAATAGATTAGATTTATTTTAAATGGAATGTAGCAGAACCAATTGGAGATAAATGAAAAGGATGAGCCACTGAGACACGCTCAGCAGAGTACAAGCAGCAGTGCTTGAACAAGTAACTGGAGCGTGATCTGCACTCAAAAAAGTAAAAAACACAGACTGAAGTGAACACTGAAACACAACTGTCCACAATCTGTGAAAAGCTCCTTTCTGTACTTCTATATGTTTGCAACCAATGTATTGTATACGGATGGAAGCACGTCACACTAATAGATTTGATTTTTTTCTAATATAATGGAGCTGCACCAATTCCACTAAATAAAAAAAAAAAAAAAAAAAAAAAAGTGACACGTGCAGATGCCTACAAACAGCGGTGGATGCAGAGCAAACTGCAGCGTCACCTGCACTGTCACACACACACCTTGCACAGAGCTGTTAAAACAACACTGGCAAAATGAAGCTTTACACAGCGGTTGGTAAACTAGCCTGCCTCAAGCACAGTAGTACACAAAATCGCAATATCTAACTGTCCCTCAGAGTCAGCACAGCAGCGTTCTGTCCCTAACTGAGTTCACAGCACAGTGACGCTAAAATGGCTGCGGCGCCTTTTATAGTGCATTCTGACATCATTTCAGCAGCCAATCACAGCCATGCCATTAGTTAAGATGACCGCATCATTACAGGATGTGCCCACACTTCGTAGGATTCCTCATTGGCTGACTAAAATCACATTGCCTCTCAAAGAATTATGGGAACTTCCGATTCCGGTATACGATATGGAAAAAGTATCGGAATTAAGTATCGGAATTCCGATAACGCGAATATCGGCCGATACCCGATACTTGCGGTATCGGAATGCTCAACACTACCCATTACCAATCTTCTACTGTCAACTTTTCATACTTTATTGCAAACTCGAGCTGACACTTCTTACGACGATATTGAAGTCGAAGCTTCTTCACTTTTTTGGGGCCACTATTCCAAACTTGTGTAACAAGTAGAGTTGAGCGATACTTTCCGATATCCTAAAGTATCGGAATCGTAATGGTATCGCCGATATCACTAAAATATCGGCGATACCCGATACCGATACCGGAAGTCCCATGTAAGTCTATGGGAACAAAATATCGAAATTAAAAAAAACCCATTCTTGCCTTGTTGGTTAATTGTACATGAAGGAAAACAAGAAAGAGTAATGTAGAATGTATTGGGGGAGGTTGAGGAGACATTAAAGGCATAGATGTTTGACCCAATCCAATGGAATAGCATTAATTTTTGTTTTTTAGGAAATACGTTCGGATTGACGAACAAATTGACAATGTTGTTAACCTTTTTTCTATTTTGTCAAATATGTCTGTTTCACAACTTCCATGGTCTTCACCTTTTTAACTTTTCACACACTTTCTCCTTCATAATTTTCAGCAGCATCATCTTTCTCATCAAATTATTCTTCATCTTCACCTTATTAATCTTCTAAAACTTCTTGCTATTCATCTTTTTGTTAACATTACTTATATTGTTCTTATTAAACAGTTATTATTCTTCATATTCTACTTCTTCATCTTCTTCCTATTCATCCTTTTCATCATATTCTTATTTGTGACAGACATTCCTGTACTTGTAATCTGTAAAACTCTGAATTTTCATCCTTCCGTTCTTGCTGTCACGAAAGATTTTAATTACAACAGTATTTGTCCGCGTTCAGTTTAGCCTGCAGCAGCATCAGGCATTTTCCAGGGGCACCACGAGGAGGAACGGACTCACCCCCATACACTGCTTAGTCTTCTTCTGCTTAGAATTTAGAGCATATATTTTGCTCTTCATTTTGGTCTTATACTTAATGTTCTTCTGCTTTTTGATCTTCTGCTTATTGTTCTTCTGTCTCTTGTTCTGTATCTTGTAGTTTGTCTTAACCTTCTTTGTCCTGTTGGTGATGGTACAAAAGCCAATGGAAGTAACGAGGACCAGCTGACTGTGCTGGAACCCGGAGGGTCAGCAGAAGGAAAAGAGCCAATGGCACAACCGAGGACCAGCTGACGTTACTGGGACAGGGTTACTAAGCAGGAGGTACCTGTGCTCCAAAGCACTACCAAGGACCAGCAGACGTTGCTGGAACTCGGATACCGACATGGAGGCACCTAGGCCAAAGACACTGCGGAGAACCAGCTGACGGTACTGGAACCCGGATGGGTAGCAGAAGGTACAAGAACCAATGAAAGTAACGAGGACCAGCTGACTGTGCTGGAACCCGGAGGGTCAGCAGAAGGAAAAGAGCCAATGGCACAACCGAGGACCAGCTGACGTTACTGGGACAGGGTTACTAAGCAGGAGGTACCTGTGCTCCAAAGCACTACCAAGGACCAGCAGACGTTGCTGGAACTCGGATACCGACATGGAGGCACCTAGGCCAAAGGCACTGCGGAGAACCAGCTGACGGTACTGGAACCCGGATGGGTAGCAGAAGGTACCCATGGAAATTAAAGTTGAGGCAGCAGGACTGTTTGCCGTTCACACAGCAGGGGAACAGCTGACATTACTGAACCCCAGTAACACAGGAGCAAGTGTAGACTGTGCTAACAGCACTTCCGAGAAACAACTGGCGGTGTTGTAACCCAGGGATGAGAAGAGAACATGGTGGAGGCAGCAGGACTATTTGCCGTTCACACAGCAGGGGAACAGCTGACATTACTGAACCCCAGTAACACGGGAGCAAGTGTAGACTGTGCTAACAGCACTTCCGAGAAACAACTGGCGGTGTTGTAACCCAGGGATGAGAAGAGAACATGGTGGAGGCAGCAGGACTATTTGCCGTTCACACAGCAGGGGAACAGCTGACATTACTGAACCCAGTAACACAGGAGCAAGTGTAGACTGTGCTAACAGCACTTCCGAGAAACAACTGGCGGTGTTGTAACCCAGGGATGAGAAGAGAACATGGTGGAGGCAGCAGGACTATTTGCCGTTCACACAGCAGGGGAACAGCTGACATTACTGAACCCCAGTAACACGGGAGCAAGTGTAGACTGTGCTAACAGCACTTCCGAGAAACAACTGGCGGTGTTGTAACCCAGGGATGAGAAGAGAACATGGAGGAGGCAGCAGGACTATTTGCCGTTCACACAGCAGGGGAACAGCTGACATTACTGAACCCCAGTAACACGGGAGCAAGTGTAGACTGTGCTAACAGCACTTCCGAGAAACAACTGGCGGTGTTGTAACCCAGGGATGAGAAGAGAACATGGTGGAGGCAGCAGGACTATTTGCCGTTCACACAGCAGGGGAACAGCTGACATTACTGAACCCCAGTAACACGGGAGCAAGTGTAGACTGTGCTAACAGCACTTCCGAGAAACAACTGGCGGTGTTGTAACCCAGGGATGAGAAGAGAACATGGTGGAGGCAGCAGGACTATTTGCCGTTCACACAGCAGGGGAACAGCTGACATTACTGAACCCCAGTAACACGGGAGCAAGTGTAGACTGTGCTAACAGCACTTCCGAGAAACAACTGGCGGTGTTGTAACCCAGGGATGAGAAGAGAACATGGTGGAGGCAGCAGGACTATTTGCCGTTCACACAGCAGGGAACAGCTGACATTACTGAACCCCAGTAACACGGGAGCAAGTGTAGACTGTGCTAACAGCACTTCCGAGAAACAACTGGCGGTGTTGTAACCCAGGGATGAGAAGAGAACATGGTGGAGGCAGCAGGACTATTTGCCGTTCACACAGCAGGGGAACAGCTGACATTACTGAACCCCAGTAACACAGGAGCAAGTGTAGACTGTGCTAACAGCACTTCCGAGAAACAACTGGCGGTGTTGTAACCCAGGGATGAGAAGAGAACATGGTGGAGGCAGCAGGACTATTTGCCGTTCACACAGCAGGGGAACAGCTGACATTACTGAACCCCAGTAACACGGGAGCAAGTGTAGACTGTGCTAACAGCACTTCCGAGAAACAACTGGCGGTGTTGTAACCCAGGGATGAGAAGAGAACATGGTGGAGGCAGCAGGACTATTTGCCGTTCACACAGCAGGGGAACAGCTGACATTACTGAACCCCAGTAACACGGGAGCAAGTGTAGACTGTGCTAACAGCACTTCCGAGAAACAACTGGTGGTGTTGTAACCCAGGGATGAGAAGAGAACATGGTGGAGGCAGCAGGACTATTTGCCGTTCACACAGCAGGGGAACAGCTGACATTACTGAACCCCAGTAACACAGGAGCAAGTGTAGACTGTGCTAACAGCACTTCCAAGCAACAACTGGCGGTGTTGGAGCCCAGGGTCAAGGAGGGTGTAGGCAGAGGCCTAGTATGAGACGTTTGAAGTTGAAGTTGTAGTTAGCAGCAGTAATTTTTGCCAGACACACAGCAGGGGAACAGCAGGCGTTACTGAACCCCACAAACACATCAGCGATTGTTTTCATCTGTGCATCTAACACTTCTGAGCAGCAACTGGCGCTGTTGAAGCCCAGGGTCAAGGAGGGTGTAGGCATAAAATATAGAGTTATTGCCTTGTTACGTGGCCATTGCAAATGTATGTACTTCAAACAAGAATAAATGAAGTTTTACTACAACAATAAAATGATAAATTTCAATTACAAGAATATAAAAATATTTATACTTGACAGTCCTCTGTGGTTGATAACGTTTAATGGCTAACTGAAAATATGGTAACAAATTCAAAGCTTTCGAGACTACTCAGGTGTCTTCATCAGGCTAAGAGTAAAGCCAAAAATGAAGAATCACATATTTCTACACACAACAGGACACAGGAATAGCTAAGACAAGTGAGGGAGGGACAAGTGAGGGGAGACCGGCAACAAAAAGGAGAACAAGGATGAATTATCAGCGCCACACAATCACAGATAAATTAATGAATTTAGCTGTGGCAAAAGACTTTTGTATGCCCGGTCATAGCATCATGGATATGGAATTACTGTTATTAAAATATAACTTCAAATATGAGAAACGTACAAAGGTTTCAGAATATAAGCTCATCATGACCTTTGACACTGTTAGTGATGGAATGAATAGATCACATGGATTTATGTCATTCTATATCAATTAAGGAATCTGCGTCTATGCCCTTCCAGGGTCATGAAAACCCCAAAAAATACGCCAATGAGAGGGCAATCAAACTTTCTATCCTTATCTAGGAACTGTTCGAATATTTATGTTCATCCCTGTGAGATAATGACAGTTCTGATACACGTCACTTACTTGTCTTACCTATTGCACTATTCCTGTGTCCTGTTGTGTATAGAAATATGTGATGCTTAATTTTTTTAGTTAGTCTTTCCCTGATGAAGAGACGTGAGTACTGTAGCCTTGAAAGCTTGCAATTTGTTTCCATCTTTTCAGTTATCCATAAAAAGGTATCAACCACTGCTGACTCTGAAGTCTAAATATTTTTCTATCTACTGGCTAACACGGTACAAAGATACACATGTTTTCTAATTTCAAGAAGGAAAAATAAAGAAAATACAAATATAAACGCATATATGCACATGCCAAAAATAAATGGAACAACACAACACCCAAAAAATTGGTAACAAAATATAGTGTTGTAAATTTAAGAATAAAAGTAAATTTTTTTTTTTATGAATAATGCTTAAGGAACGCAATGTTAAACCATAACATAGTGAAGACAATGGATTTTGTAATAGTCACTCATCATCATCATCGCAAATTTTATGTGACAGTCACAGACAATTCAATTATTTAAGTTCATAAAATCGTAACTTTCTATAGCATGTATGACATGTCCAGCATGGACTCATCAATGTGATTGATGACACAATAATGTACAATAAAAAATAAGCATTTAAAAAAACATTAGGCATTGTTTGTCACAATTTAAGTGTGTGCCTGCAAGTGTAGGTGAAACAAAGGCTACGGATAGCAAAGGTATATTCTATGTCTGTATCACACAGTGGACAGCCTCTGATGGGTAATGCCGATGTTATACTGTACGTCAATAAAGTCTGCGGCTGAAATCATGCATTTTTTGCTTGTAGAGTGTTGAAGAGGTAAAAGAATGTCTGGTTGCGCAAAGCTTTATCCGTCAACACTACCTTCCTACTGTCACGCGTAGGGTAGGGTAGCGTGTGGCAATTAGCTGACTATCAAATGTGAGGTTAGGCTGCGTTATTGCGCACTAGGGACGCCAAAAAAAAGTACAGCAGTAATAATTTAATGTGTAATACTACACCTATGACAAACCAAAAAATTACGTTCCCTCTTTAACAATGTACAAGACTAACAAGCCTAATGGTTGACACTGACTTAATTGAGATACAGTATTACATCAACATTGTCCATGAGTAACTATGCACTGTGATACCTATATACCAGTATTAATTTATATCTCTTGTGGTTGTTTCAACAGCACTTGCAGGTATAAGTACCTATTGTCAGTATGCATGATGCACTTTCTAGATGTAATAATTTATTATTGGACATTATTACCATGTTTACATGCTGGCCATTTCATATATGGTGTTTGAAGTTACAGTTGGCATCAGTATGTGTATTTTATAATGTCTGTCATAAATAAAACTCGTGATGATGATGATGAGGATGTAATGATTCGTACATCCATTGAGTGCATTATCTTACAGGTACAGATAAAGTTCCTTAAAAAGCATTAATTCATAAGTCTGAAATGTACTTTTATGCATTAATTTCAAAATGTGAAGAGTAGACTATGTTTTATTTTTTGTTACCATTTCTAATAGACATGTGCAGATATGCGCTGTGATGACAAATTATTATTTGTCCATATTTGTCATAAAAATTTATCATTCTAGGCCTGCAAAACTTCACAATTTCATGTTTTCAGCATAACAAGCAGGGTGACGGCTCTTCCCTATTTGGAGCATGTTGGTCATGTGTTTTTCTGTCCATGTGTCGGGAACAGGAGACTTCTTGCCGTTGACACAGCAGGGGAACAGCTGGCGTTACTGAACCCCACTAACAGTAGAGCTTGTGTTTTGTTCTGTGGACACGACACTTCTGAGCAGCAACTGGCAGTGTTGGAGCCCAGGGAGTAGAGTTCAGGTGGTAGAAAGATGAACATAACAGGAGACATGGATAACGTTGCGAACCAGTTATTTAATCTGAAAACGGACAGACAAATTCTGGCGAGATCCATGCCTTGTTCATTTTCAGAAAAGTAAGCCGGTCTACATTATCGGAGGATAGTCGCATGCGACGGTCTGTTAGTACACCACCTGCAGCACTAAAGACGCGCTCCGATAATACACTGGCAGCAGGGCAAGCCAGCACCTCCAATGCATACTGGCTAAGCTCTGGCCATGTATCCAGCTTAGAGACCCAAAACTTGAATGGGGAAGAGCCATCTGGGAGTACACTGAGAGGCAAAGCCAAGTAGTCTGTCACCATCTGACGGATACGTTGCCTCCCGCTGACTGGAGCCCTCTCGGATGGTGTAGACATTTGTGGCGCTGCCACAAAACTTTGCCACATTTTGAACATACTGGTCTTTCCCTGTGCAGAGGCACTGCGTGTGCTCCCTCTTGTTGCAGAGCTCTCTACACTGCCTCGACGCACAGAGCTGCTTTGTAAAGCAGTAGCAGCAGCAGTGCTCTCGGCAGTAAGGTAGAACATTAGGGATTGCACCAGTGTGTCTTGGTACTCCCGCATTTTACGCTCCCGGTTCAACGGTGTGATGAGGCTTTTGACGTTGTCCCGGTAGCGAGGGTCTAGGAGGGTGTACACCCAATAATCAGACGTCGTGAGAATGTGGGCGATGCGGCGGTCGTTTCTTAGGCACTGCAGCATGAAATCAACCATGTGCTGCAGACTCCCAACTGGCAAAGAAACGCTGTCCTCTGCAAGAGGCGTTATCTCTGCCTGCTCTGCATCACCCCACCCTCGCTCTACATACTGACTAGAGCGTTGTGTACCTCCCTCTGGAGCGATGTCTTCCTCCTCCATTGACTCCTCCTCCTCATCCTCCTCACAAAGTGAGCCCTGCCCAGCCCTTTGTGAGGAACCACGTTGCGCTGACTTTCCAGAAGGTGATGGAATTTGTGACTCCTCATCCTCCACCTCTTCCAAAACCTCATCCCTTATTGCTTGCAGTGTTTTTTGAAGCAGGCAGATAAGGGGGACAGTCAGGCTGACTAGTGCATCATCTGCACTCGCCATCCGCGTTGACTCATCAAACGCACGCAAAACGTGGCACATGTCCTTCATAGTGGCCCACTCATTAATGGTGAAGTGTGGACGGCGCAAATTGCGTGTTGATTGCGCCTGATGCAGCTGATACTCCATAACTGCTGGCTGCTGCTCACACAACCGCTCCAACATATGTAACGTTGAATTCCACCTGGTGGATACGTCACATATGATGCGATGTTCAGGAAGGCGCAATCTGCGTTGCAGAGCTGCAATGCGCGATCTGGCCATGCTGGAACGTCGCAAGTGAGCGCACTCTAGGCGGACCTTGTGCAGCAGTGCATCAAGATCCGGATAGTCCCTCAAAAAACTCTGCACGACCAAGTTGAGCACATGTGCCAGACATGGTATGTGAGTGAGGTTGCCAAGGCCCAGAGCTGCCACCAGATTTCGGCCATTGTCACACACTACCAAGCCTGGCTGGAGATTCGCTGGCAAAAACCACACGTCGCTCTCCTGCTTGATGGCATTCCAGACCTCCTGCGCTGTGTGGCTTCGATTCCCCATGGGAATTAATTTCAGAACGGCCTGTTGCCGTTTGGCCACGGCTGTGCTCATATCGGTCGCATCAGGTAAGCGTCCACGGGTCCATGTGGAGGTAGACCGTGACGGCTCCTGCAGCGATGATTCTGAGGAACTGGAGTAGGAGGAGGAGTCAATGTGGACAGACTTGATTCCGGCAATCCTTGGAGTTGGCAGAACACGTACAGCGCCACTCGCAAGATCTGTACCCGGCTCCACAACATTCACCCAATGGGCAGTGAGTGAAAGGTATCGTCCCTGGCCATGGGTACTGGTCCACGCATCGGTGGTCAGGTGGACCTTGCTACTGACGGCGTTTAGTAGCGCATGTTTAATTTTTGCCTCAACATGCTTTTGCAGACCAGGGACGGCTTGCCTGCTGAAATAAAATCGGCTGGGCACATTGTATTGTGGGACTGCCAATGCCATTAATTCACGGAAACTGTCAGTCTCCACCAGCCTGAATGACAGCATTTCAAGGGACAGGAGTTTTGCAATGACAGCATTCAGAGCCTGTGCTCGTGGATGGTTTGCCGAGTATGGCCGTCTTTTATCCCATGCCTGTGCTACCGATGGCTGTTTTGTGGCCTGGGTGTGTGAGGATGACAGGGAACTTGCACCTGTGGGTGGAATAACACTGTGTCTCTGGACAACAGTGACAGAGGTTCTTCCATGGCGATCCTTTGAGGAAGCCTTACCAGCTGTGTGTGAACTGGAGGAAGAGGCTCCAACAGGAGCTGAAGATGTAGGTGCTGCTGTAGGTTGGCCTACATCTCCAGTGTGTCTTTGTAACTCAACAAAGTGCTTTGACCGCACATGTTTCCACATATTTGTTGTATTAAGGTTACTGACACTTTTACCTCTTTTAATTTTTTTAAAACACAGCTTGCATTTGACATAGCAAATATCATCTGCAACTGTATCAAAAAAGGACCACGCAGAGCAAGTCCTGGGAGCGCCCGGTTTGGCTGTTGTAAGAGAACTGCTCCGAACGGGTGCCAAACTGGAGGCTACAGGCAAGCGAGTCTGCAGCCTACCTCTCCCTACTGTTTGGACCGTTGGTGCAATCTCTTCCTCAGAGCTGCTCCCACCACCTTCCTGTTCCTCACGCCATGTTGGGTCTTGGACCTCATCATCTCCACCACTACCCTTTTCCAACACCTGCTGTTGTTGGGTGGTCTGGCCAGCACCATGCTCAACAGAAACTGGCAACTGAGTCTCATCATCATCAGATGCGTTCTGCGGTGTGCTGACCATCGGCACTGGCTCACCCGCCTCTTCAGATTCAGAGAGACACAGCTGTTGCGCATCACTGCATACTGCCTCTTCTTCACATTCCAGAATGCTGCTTGGCTGGGCCCCTGTTTCCAAGCCAACAGATTCTGAGAACAGAAGCAGAGACTCAGCTGGCTCCTGTACAGAGCTCTCTGACTGCCTGGGCAATTTGGCAGGCGGTGAAGAGACTGATGGTTGTTCAACAGTGCTGTGGTCCTGAGAGGAGGTGGAAGGTATTGAAGTCGATGCATTGGCTGCCATCCAACCAACAACGGCTTCAATTTGTTCTTCACGCAGCAGGGGGGTACGCTGAGCTCCTACAAAAGTGCGCATAAAGGAACGCTCACGGGGAAAACTGGTGGATGCTGTGTCACTGGGTGCGGCAGCAGCCACAGAATCCCCACGTCCTCTCCCTGCTGCAAATCCACGGCCTCGACCACGACCACGTGCCTTACTCACTGACTTCTTCATCTTGGTAGATTGATAAAGAAAGTCAGAAAAGTTAAGGCCTAAGTGTGGTTATTCCTCACAGACTACAGTGAACCCTGCAGACAACTGTTCAGTATCTGTGAAAGGCCCCTTTGTGTACTTCTATAGTGTTTGCAACCAATGTATTGTATACGGATGGAAGCGCGTCACACTAATAGATTAGATTTTTTTCCACTAAAATGGAGCAGCACCAATTAGAGAAAAATGTGAAGGATGAGGCAGTGACACACGCTCAGCAGACTACAACCGGCAGTGGTTGAAGTACAAACTGGAGCGTAATCTGCACTCACAAAATGAAAAGCTCACAGACTACAGTGAACACTGAAACACAAACTATTCACTATCTGTGAAAAGCTCCTTTGTGTACTTCTATAGTGTTTGCAACCAATGTATTGTATACGGATGGAAGCGCGTCACACTAATAGATTAGATTTTTTTCCACTAAAATGGAGCAGCACCAATTAGAGAAAAATGTGAAGGATGAGGCAGTGACACACGCTCAGCAGACTACAACCGGCAGTGGTTGAAGTACAAACTGGAGCGTAATCTGCACTCACAAAATGAAAAGCTCACAGACTACAGTGAACACTGAAACACAACTATTCACTATCTGTGAAAAGCTCCTTTGTGTACTTCTATAGTGTTTGCAACCAATGTATTGTATACGGATGGAAGCGCGTCACACTAATAGATTAGATTTTTTTCCACTAAAATGGAGCAGCACCAATTAGAGAAAAATGTGAAGGATGAGGCAGTGACACACGCTCAGCAGACTACAACCGGCAGTGGTTGAAGTACAAACTGGAGCGTAATCTGCACTCACAAAATGAAAAGCTCACAGACTACAGTGAACACTGAAACACAACTATTCACTATCTGTGAAAAGCTCCTTTGTGTACTTCTATAGTGTTTGCAACCAATGTATTGTATACGGATGGAAGCGCGTCACACTAATAGATTAGATTTTTTTCCACTAAAATGGAGCAGCACCAATTAGAGAAAAATGTGAAGGATGAGGCAGTGACACACGCTCAGCAGACTACAACCGGCAGTGGTTGAAGAACTAACTGGAGCGTGATCTGCACTCAAAAAATCAAAACCTCACAGACTGCAGTGAACACTGAAACACAACTATTCACTATCTGTGAAAAGCTCCTTTGTGTACTTCTATAGTGTTTGCAACCAATGTATTGTATACGGATGGAAGCACGTCACACTAATAGATTTGATTTTTTTCTAATATAATGGAGCTGCACCAATTCCACTAAATAAAATAAAAAAAAAAAGAGTCAGTGACACGTGCAGATGCCTACAAACAGCGGTGGATGCAGAGCAAACTGCAGCGTCACCTGCACTGTCACACACACACCTTGCACAGAGCTGTTAAAACAACACTGGCAAAATGAAGCTTTACACAGCGGTTGGTAAACTAGCCTGCCTCAAGCACAGTAGTACACAAAATCGCAATATCTAACTGTCCCTCAGAGTTAGCAGAGTAGCATTCTGTCCCTTACTGAGTTCACAGCACAGTGACGCTAAAATGGCGGCGGCGCCTTTTATAGTGCATTCTGACATCATTTCAGCAGCCAATCACAGCCATGCCATTAGTTAAGATGACCGCAGCATTACAGGATGTGCCCACACTTCGTAGGATTCCTCATTGGCTGACTAAAATCACATTGCCTCTCAAAGAATTATGGGAACTTCCGATTCCGGTATACGATATGGAAAAAGTATCGGAATTAAGTATCGGAATTCCGATAACGTAAATATCGGCCGATACCCGATACTTGCGGTATCGGAATGCTCAACACTACTAAGGAAGCTTAAAAATGGTTGTAAACATAAGTTTAAAAAGAACAATGGTTTGCTAAATGTAATTTTATAGATATAGACATATAAACAACTAGATAGTAATTTATATGTATAAATATATATATATATATATATATATATATATATTATATTGTATATATATGGTTAGAAAAAAGTTGGAACAGCACATGCAGTCCAGTCAAGTGGATGCATAGGTCTCCCGGAAACTGATCCATATACTTGCCAAATTATATAGGAATAAAAAATGGGAAGCAGCACTCCAAGTTTAGCAAAAAAAAGAAAGAGTGGACTTTATTAGGCCCACATGGCATGGAGCAACGTCTCAGCTTCCAAAAGCATTTTTCATGCTTTTGGAAGCCCGAACGCTGCACCACTCCATGTGGGCCTAATAAAGTCCACTCTTTCTTTTTTTGCTAAACTTGGAGTGCTGCTTCCCCTTTATTATAATTCATATATATATATATATATATATATATATATATATATATATACAGTACTGACCAAAAGTTTGGACACACCTTCTCATTTAAAGATTTTTCTGTATTTTCATGACTATGAAAATTGTACAGTCACACTGAAGGCATCAAAACTATGAATTAACACATGTGGAATTATATACTTAACAAAAAAGTGTGTAACAACTGAAATTATGTCTTATATTCTAGGTTTTTCTAAATAGCCACCTTTTGCTTTGATGACTGCTTTGCACACTCTTGGCATTCTCTTGGTGAACTTCAAGAGGTAGTCACCGGAAATGGTTTTCACTTCACAGGTGTGCCCTGTCAGGTTTAATAAGTGGGATTTCTGGCCTTATAAATGGGGTTGGGACCATCAGTTGTGTTATGCAGAAGTCTGGTGGATACACAGCTGATAGTTCTACTGAATAGACTGTTAGAATTTGTATTATGGCAAGAAAAAAAGCAGCTAAGTAAAGAAAAACGACTGGCCATCATTACTTTAAGAAATGAAGGTCATTCAGTCCGAAAAATTGGGAAAACTTTGAAAGTGTCCCCAAGTGCAGTTGCAAAAACCATCAAGCGCTACAAAGAAACTGGCTCACATGAGGACCACCCCAGGAAAGGAAGACCAAGAGTCACCTCTGCTTCTGAGGATAAGTTTATCCGAGTCACCAGCCTCAGAAATCGCAGGTTTACAGCAGCTTAGATTAGAGACCAGGTCAATGCCACACAGAGTTCTACCAGCAGACACATCTCTACAACAACAGTTAAGAGGAGACTTTGTGCAGCAGGCCTTCATGGTAAAATAGCTGCTAGGAAACCACTGCTAAGGACAGGCAACAAGCAGAAGAGACTTGTTTGGACTAAAAAAACACAAGGAATGGACATTAGACCAGTGGAAATCTGTGCTTTGGTCTGATGAGTCCAAATTTGAGATCTTTGGTTCCAACCACCGTGTCTTTGTGCGACGCAGAAAAGGTGAACAGATGGACTCTACATACCTGGTTCCCACAGTGAAGCATGGACGAGGAGGTGTGATGGTGTGGGGGTGCTTTGCTGGTGACACTGTTGGGGATTTATTCAAAATTGAAGGCATGCTGAAACAGCATGGCTACCACAGCATCTTGCAGCGGCATGCTATTCCATCCGGTTTGCGTTTAGTTGAACCATCATTTATTTTTCAACAGAACAATGACCCCAAACACACCTCCAGGCTGTGTAAGGGCTATTTGACCAAGAAGGAGAGTGATGGGGTGCTACGCCAGATGAACTGACCTCCACAGTCACCAGACCTGAACCCAATCGAGATGATTTGGGGTGAGCTGGACCGTAGAGTGAAGGCAAAAGGGCCAACAAGTGCTAAGCATCTCTGTGAACTCCTTCAAGACTGTTGGAAGACCATTTCCGGTGACTATCTATTGAAGCTCATAAAGAGAATGCCAAGAGTGTGCAAAGCAGTCATCAAAGCAAAAGGTGGCTACTTTGAAGAACCTAGAATATAAGACATAATTTCAGTTGTTACACACTTTTTTTGTTAAGTATATAATTCCACATGTGTTAATTCATAGTTTTGATGCCTTCAGTGTGAATGTACAATTTTCATAGTCATGAAAATACAGACAAATCTTTAAATGAGAAGGTGTGTCCAAAGTTTTGGTCTGTACTGTATATATATATATATATATATATATATATAATATACATATACATACATACATACATATATATATGTATATATATATATATATATATATATATATACACACAGTGGGTACAAAAAGTATTCAGATCCCTTTAAATTTTTCACTCTTTGTTTCATTGCAGCCATTTGGTAGATTTAAAAAAATCATTTTTTTTCTTATTAATGTACACTTCAGACCCCATCTTGACTGAAAAAAAGAGAAATACAGAAATTTTTGCAAATTTAACAAAAAAAGAAAAATTGAAATGTCATCATGGTCATAAGTATTCAGACCCATTGCTTAGACACTAATATTTAAGTCACATGCTGTCCATTTCCTTGTGATCCTCCTTGAGATGGTTCTACTCCTTCATTGGAGTCCTGCTGTGTTTAATTAAACTGATAGGATTTGATTTGTAAAGGCACACACCTGTCTATATAAGACCTCACAGCTCACAGTGCATGTCAGACCAATTAAGAATCATGAGGTCAAAGGAACTGGCCAAGGAGCTCAAAGACAGAATTGTGGCAAGGCACACATCTGGCTAAGGTTAAAAAAATATTTAGAGTTGAGAGTCCTCAGTGGTTGATACCTTTTAATGGCTAACTGAAAAGATGGTAACAAATTGCAAGTTTCGAGACTACTCAGGTCTCTTCATCAGGCTAAACTAATACAAAATCTGAAGAATCACATATTTATACACCACACAGCACAGAAAAAATGCAATAGGTAAGACAAGTGACGTAAAGCAGAACTGTGATTATGGGAGATAGAGATGAACATAAATATTGGAACAGTTCATAGATAAGGAGTGTGAAAGTTTTATTGCCCTCTGATTGGGGTCTGGTAATGTTTTGTGATGTTTTCACAGGGTCTTTGGAGTAAATTCCTTAATTGATGTAAAACATCATAAATCCGTGTGACAGGTTCATTCCAGCATTAAGAGTGTCAAAGGTCACCATCACCAGACCGATAGGATACCAAAGCTCATCAGTTCCAAGATGTCCACCCATTTCTTCTGATACATGTTGGCACCAATGACATGGCAAGGAAGGACCTACAGACAATCTGAAAAGAATTTGAAGAGTTGGGGAAGAAAGTAAAGGAACTGGATGCATGGGTAGTTTTTTCTTCTATCCTTCCAGTAGACGGGCATGGCACCAGAAGATGGAATAGGATCCTTGATGCGAACAACTGGCTAAACGATGGTGCAGACAGCAAGGATTCAGATTCCTGGACAACAGTGTGAATTACCTGTATGATGGACTCCTCACTAGAGTCGGACTACACCTCAACAAACCTTGGAAACTCACATTCGCCAGACGACTTGCTACACTCATCAGAAGGGGACGGGAAGAAATATGTTAGACATGAACATGAAGCCAGAAAATATGCTGATGAAGGATATGAGGTGCGGCAAAGAAGACCCAAGACAACATACTCGGAAGGAAAGTAAGAACATTTCTAGAACAATCCACAGAGAGGAGATTGGAACAAAACAAAATCCTCTAAACTGCATGCTCGCAAATGCCAAAAGCCTGACAAACAAGATGGAAGAACTAGAAGCAGTAATATCTACAGTAACTATGACATAGTGGGAATAACTGAGATATGGTTAGATGAAATCTATGACTGGGCAGTTAACTTACAGGGTTACAGTCTGTTCAGAAAAGATCGTAAAAAACAGAGAGGAGGAGGGGTTTGTCTTTTTGTAAAGTCTTGTCTAAAGTCCACATTAAGGAAGGATATTAGCGAAGGGAATGAGGATGTCGAGTCCATGTGGGTCGAAATATATGGAGGGAAAAATAGTAACAAAAATCTCATTGGCGTCTGTTACAAATCCCCAAACATAACAGAAATCAAGGAAATCCTACTACTAAGGCAGATAAATGAAGCTGCAACCCATAATGAGGTCCTTGATATGGGGGACTTTAACTACACAGATATTAACTGGGAAATAGAGACCTGCGAAACCCATGAAGGCAACAGGTTTCTGCTAATAACCAAAAAAATTATCTTTCACAATTGGTGCAGAATCCAACCAGAGGAGCAGCACTTTTAGACCTAATACTAATAGAACTGACAGAATAACAACTCTGCAGGTCGTCTGGCATCTAGGAAATAGCGACCACAATATTATACAGTTTCACTTGTCTTTTGCTAGGGCGACTTGTCAGGGAGTCACAAAAACACTGAACTTTAGGAAGGCAAAGTTTGACCAGACTAGAGATGCCCTTAATTTGGTTGACTTTGACAATGTCCTCAGAAATAAGAATACAGATAATAAATGGGAAATGTTTAAGAACATCCTTAATAGGCACTGTAAGTGGTTTATACCTTGTGGGAATAAAAGCACAAGAAATAGGAAAAACCCAATGTGGCTAAACAAAGAATGTAAGAGGGGCAATTGACAGTAAAAAGAAAGCATTTAAACTACTAAAGCAGGATGACATCATTGAAGC
>JARQOD010000004.1:40475207-40493016 GCA_033576555.1 Oophaga sylvatica
TTATTGCCATTACACATGTTTAGTTACTGTATGTGTATTGGAACAACGCAAAAAAAGAGAAAAAAAAGCAAATTGGACATCATTTCACACAAAACCCCCAAATTGTTGGCAACCTCAGGATAGTATTTGGTTGCACACCCTTTTGAATAAATAGCTGTAATCAATCGCTACCTATAACCATCAACAAGCTTCTTACACCTCTCCACTGGAATTTTGGACCACTCTAAAGGTACTGCCACACTAAACTATCCCACTAGCGATCACGATAACGACGCATACTAATGCGATCGCTAGCGGGATAGTTTCAATATCGCTAGTAGCGGCTTAATTTAGCGATGTCGTTAAGGACGCTATCGCGGTTAGCGATCTCCTTAACGACTTTAGCGGTACAAAAATACAGCTAAATCGCTAAAAAAAGGTGCCACACTCAGCGATATATACTTACCAGCGGGGCGCCGACGATAAAAATAGGGTCCGGAACGATGAGAACGACGAGCGAGATCACAGCAGGATCTCAGCAGGGGCCACGTCGCTGGTAGATGCCGCACACAACAACATCGCTAACGGGATCGCTAAATAGGGACGTTTTTTAGCGATCCCGTTAGCGATGTTGTTTAGTGTGGCATACCCTTTATATTGCAACCTGCTCCAGGTCTCTCACATTTGAATGGTGCCTTCTCTCAACAGCAATTTTAAGATCTTAAGATTTCTTCACAGGTGTTCAATGGGAATTAGATCCAAACTCATTAATGTCTACTTCAGAACTCCAAAGCATTCTGTTTCCATCCATTTCTGTGTGCTTCTTGAAGTTTGTTTGTGGTGATTCTCCTGCTGTAAGACCTATGGATATAAACCCAGTTTCTGATACTGGGCACTACATTGCGACCCAAAGTCCTTTGGTTATCCACAGATTTAATGATACCTTGCACACAGACAAGGTACTCAGTGCCAGAGGCAGTAAACTAACCCAAAAACATCTTTGAACCTCCACCATATTTGACTATAGGTAGTGTGTTCTTTTTTTGTAGGCCTCATTCTGCTTTTGTAAGCAGTAGAAATATATGCTTTACCAAAAAGCTTCTATCTTGAGCTTTTTTCAGAGGTATTTTGGCTTACTCACATATATTTTAGCAAACTGCAGTCTAGCTTTTTTATGTTTCTATGTCAGCAGTGAGGTCCTCCTGGGTCTCTTGCCATAGCGTTTAATTTCAATCAAATGTTGATGGATAGTTCGCTCTGACAGTGATTCAGCCTGAGCTTGCAGGACAGCTTGAATTTCTTTGGATGTTTATTGTGGCTGCTTACTTCTCATCTGGACTATACTGCATTGTAAACTTTCATCACTTTTTCTCAGCCGTCCAGAGCCATGGATTGCAAACTTCTTGATTGTGTTGCGCACCATGTACAAGGGAGGAACATTAAGATCTCTAGAGATGGACTTGTAACCATGAGATTGTTGATATTTTTCAACAATTTTGTTCTCAAGTCCTCAGACAGTTCTCTTCTCCTCTTTCTGTTCTCCATGCTTAGTGTGGCACAAACAGACTTAAAATGCAAAGATTGAGTCCTTGTGTCCTTTCTATCTGGTTTCAGGTGTGATTTTCATATTGCCAACACATGTTACTTGCCACAGGTGAGTTTGAACGAGCATCACATACTTGAAACAAGTTTAAACAAAATTTTGGAAAGGTGCCAACAATTTTTGTCTGGACAATTTTGGGGTTTTGTATGAAATGATGTTGAATTTGCATTGTTTTCTCTCTTTTTTTTGTGTTGCTCTACTATACATAAAGGAAATTAATATTTGTATAACATGTGTAATTGAATTAATTTTTGGGGAGATATACTTCATTTTCGGTAACAATTTCAAGGGTGCCAACACTTTCGGCCATGACTGTATTATATTCGTCACATTTTATATTACTTTGTCAATACAATTGTTTATTTGCCCTCCTACTCAGTAAATTATTCTCTTTTCTATGACATGACGTAATTAAAAACTGACTAGCTTACTTATACGCTTTGTGTAGAAACAGGATGTCTTTTTTTGCCTGCATAAGTCATCCCCCTCTTCAACTCCTGACCCAGCTGCTGCCTGCTCCCCCCTGTTAGGGACTTTTACAGCGATAACTCCTGCCGGAAAAAAAGACTTCCTGTTTCTATGTAGAGCTTAGAAGGAGTCAGCCTGTCTATTTTTAATTTACATGATGCCATAGACCCAAAGGAAAAGAGAAACATTTTTTAAAAAATGAGCAATTCTAAGTACACAGTGTGATATAATATGATGACTGCAATATATCAGGAGGATAAAAATTTTGGAGGGAGTGTGTTGGGGTTAGCGGATCTCATCAAATATAAATTAATAAGGTGCGATCACGACCCGGGGTCCACCGTGCAAAGATGGAAAACTACTGCTATAGAGTAATGGCGGATCACACGGCAAGCATGCACCTGAACACTACTGCATTAACTCCATGCAGTGTGAACCGAACGCTCAACACAAAACTCTGTTAACTTCACAGAGAGAAGGAGCTAAGGGTTGAGCTCGCTCTGCACTCAACCCGTGCCAATCGCATATGTGGCTGAAACAGACGCAGAGTCAAAAGAAAAATACTAGGCTGACACTAGGTAACTACAACAAAACCCTGTAGAACTCACAAGGGAGCAAAAAGGCTCTCTGGTTGGACTTGCTCTGTAACTCATCTGGGCTAACCGCACAAATGAC
Organism: Oophaga sylvatica; assembly: GCA_033576555.1. Taxonomy (NCBI): domain Eukaryota; kingdom Metazoa; phylum Chordata; class Amphibia; order Anura; family Dendrobatidae; genus Oophaga; species Oophaga sylvatica. The sequence goes on from JARQOD010000004.1 coordinate 40,477,933, forward strand.
CGGATACAGATGCTGGAAGCCAAGTGGCAAGCAAAATACTCTAACTGGTTCTGAGCTGAACAAGGTCACAACACACACACGTGCAGTCAGAGTGGTAGCATATCCACTCACACACACCAGCACAAATGATACTAGCGTGCTTGCGGGCCTCATCGTGAGCCTTTTAAAGCCAAAGCTCCACCCCAAACACTCACACTGACATCGCCCGCGGGCCAATCCGGAGCTGCCACATCACCAGAGCAGATGACGTCCGAGCACCAATGAGAGGACGCCACCTCATGGACAAGCTCAGCAAGTTGATCTCTAGACTTAGACTCTAGAGCTTCCGAACGTCGCTGCCTATCGCTGGTTACCATAGATTTGGCTGGAGAGCCAGCAGTAACCAAACGAACAGCACAAGTCTGAGCAAGATGCTAGGACCGACATCTATGCTCAGCAGCACCCGCAGACAAGGCTTGGAATCTACCCCATGCAGGGGGAGAATCCTGGCACCTAATTGAGTGCTTCTTTAACATCCACAAAAAAAGAATGTGATAGAAAATGCTACCCGAGGAGCAGCTACTGCAAGCATTGTATGAGAAATTTCTACAAACTACCCATAAAATGTTACAACATTATCGAAAACCAACTGCTTTATTGCTAAAATTAAACTAATTAGTACAAAGATATCAGAAGGCAACTCAACTTCTTTTATCAAATATTTTTTTGTTAACAATTTTATCTAGAACTTTTTTGGATGAAAACAACAATAGTTTCCAATAATGTCAAAACTCTTATCCACTTTGCCACATGAAAAAAATGATATGTGTAATGAATGTGCTAGAGATGGTTTCTGAGCAGAGGCTCCCTCTGGTGGTTACAGACAGTACTGAACCTTTCAGCGAGGAGTGGCAATCAGGAATCACGGACTGGTCTGATATAAGGGAGGTTCCCTCCCATGATGGTTGCCGGTGATCAATTGTTCTTGTCTCAATTGTGGTTCCTGGTTCATTTGGAAGTTTGCTGGAGTCTTGCCTGCATCTCCTGCTTTCAGATAAGATATTTTTTTGCTTTTCTTTTTGTGCTTGTTTTTTGCATTGCTTTCTGCACTTTTGTGGAGGTCAGCCAGGTCCCCTCCTGGGGCCTGAGCTCCTCACAGTTTATCTGCAGCCACTGTTATTTGCTCATTTGCTTTTTCCTGTTTTTTCAGCGGCTGCTGCTTGGTTTTGTTCACACTGAGATCTGATTTAGCGGGTGGCGAGATCGTGTGATCTCAGTATTTTTGTAATCAGAATTGTTGGATTTTTGTAGGGTTTTCTGGGTTGCAGAAAGTAATCTCTCCTTTCCTATCCTATTTAGTCAGCTTGTGGCCCCAGCGTTTGCTCAATCTATTTTCTGCCTATGTTTGTGTTTTCATCTTGTCTAATCGCCATTATATGTTTGGGGGCTTCCTATTTTCTTTGGGGATCTGCTCAGGGGCAGATAGCTTTCATCTTTCTGCCTTTAGGTGTAGTTATCTCTCAGGCTGTGACGAGGCATCTGGGATCAACGTGGGAGCGCTCCACGGCTACCTCTAGTTGTGTCATTAGTTTAGGAATCTGCAACCCATCAGTTACCAACATCTCAGGTGTTCTGCTGCCCTGCTGTTGTTCCTGTCCTCCTCAGCTACCGAAACACAACAGTATCACCGGCCATAACTGAAAATTATATGGTACTCACAGAAGGGAAAAATAGTGTGGAAAGAAAAAAGTTGTCAGAGTTGTCAGAGATTTTTTTTTCTGTCTGTTGCATTTTTTCCATCTTTTTCTCTGGGTGCTGAAGAGGATTTTTTTTCTTTCAATGGAGTTTGCACAGTTGTCTGGCCGTGTGGATCAGCTTTCCACTGAGATTCGGAGTATTGCTACCTATCTTGCTAGGTTGCCGGTTGTGGAACCTAGGATTCCCATGCCAGATTTGTTTTTGGTGGATCGTGCTAAATTTCTGAATTTCAAAAATACCTGTAAGTTGTTTTTTGCCTTAAGGTAAGTCCTCAGGTAACGCAGCACAGCAGGTTCAAACTGTCATCTCTCTCCTGCGCGGTGATCCTCAGGATTGGGCTTTTTCCCTGACACCTGGGGATCCTGTTATGAATGATATTGATGCATTTTTTCTGGCTCTGGGGTTATTGTACAATGAACCTAATGTCACTGATCAAGCTGAAAAAACCTTGTTGGCATTAAATCAGGGTCTTGAAGACGCTGAGTTGTACTGTCAGAAATTCCAAAAGTGGGCAGTCCTGACCAAATGGAATGATGATGCTTTGGCAGCCCTTTTTCGAAGGGGCTGTCAGAGAATGTAAAGGATGTTATGGTGGGATTCCCTGCTCCCTCTGGTCTCAATGATTCTATGTCATTGGCTATTCAAATTGACAGACGTTTGCGTGAGCGCAGAGGTATGCGTGAGATAGTGTTGCCTTGTGATCCAGCTTCTGAGCCCATGCAGTGTGATAGAGTGACTTATGGGGCTCAGCGTCATGAGTTTCGAAAGCGCAATGGGTTATGTTTCTACTGTGGTGATGCCTCTCATGCTATTTCAGTCTGCCCTAAGCGGGGAAGACGTTTTGCACGCTCAGTTGTCTTGGATAGTGTTCATACTAAATTTCTGTTGACTGTTACCCTGATTTGCTCCCTGTCCACATTTTCTGCTCAGGCTTTTGTTGATTCAGGAGCAGCTATTAACCTGATGGATTTTGACATTGCCAAACGTTGTGGGTTTCCCATGATACTCCTGCGGAAGTCTATTCCCCTACTGGGCATTGATTTTACCCCTTTGACGGAGAATAAACCCCAGTTTTCTACTCAGGTGATAATGAGGGTTGAACCAGATCATCAGGATTGTTGCAAATTTCTGGTGCTGTATAATCTGCATGACATTATTGTACTAGGTTTCCCTTGGTTACAGTCTCATAATCATGTTTTGGATTGGAAATCTGTGTCTGTGACCAGTTGGGGCTGCCAATGTGTTAATGCCGACACTCCTGTTTTTTCTGCCTCTCCCAAGTCTCAGGATGTTCCTGACTTTTTGACTGATTTTTCGGATGTATTTAGTGAAAGTAAATCTGCATCTTTGCCCCCTCACAGGAGCTACGATTGCGCTATTGAATTAGTGCCTGGTGGTAAATTTCCTAAAGGTCACCTTTTTAACTTGTCTGTACCTGAACACGATGCTATGCGATCTTATATCAAGGAGTCATTGGAGAAGAGTTATATCAGACCATCCTCTTCACCCTTGGGTGCCGTTTTATTCTTTGTGGCCAAAAAGGATGGTTCATTGAGGCCGTGTATTGATTATCGTCTCTTGAATGAGATCACTGTGAAGTATCAATATCCATTACCCTTGATTTCTGGCCTGTTTTCCAGGGTGAAAAGTGCTAGTTGGTTTACCAAGCTTGACCTCAGGGGGGCGTATAACCTTATTCGCATTAAGCACGGGGATGAATGGAAGACGGCGTTTAATACCCCAGAGGGGCATTTTGAGTACCTAGTGATGCCCTTTGGGCTCACTAATGCTCCTTCCATCTTCCAATCCTTCATGAATGATATTTTCAGGGATTTTGTGGATACATTTCTGATTGTTTATTTGGATGATATCTTGATTTTTTCCAATGACTGGGACTCTCATGTGAAACATGTTCGGACTGTGTTCCAGATTTTGAGAGAAAATGCACTGTATGTGAAGGGATCAAAGTGTCTTTTTGGCGTACAGAAGGTCTCATTTCTGGGATTCATTTTATCTCCGTCTGTTATTGAAATGGACCCGGTCAAGGTTCAGGCCATCTGTAATTGGGTCCAACCTACTTCATTAAAGGCTCTTCAGAGATTTTTGGGTTTTGCCAATTTTTATTGTAAATTTATTGGTAATTTCTCCGGTATTGTTAAACCATTGACTGATTTGACCAAAAAGGGTTCTGATGTGGTGAATTGGCCTCCTGAGGCAGTCTCTGCGTTTCAGGAACTTAAGCAGAGATTCACTTCTGCTCCTGTTCTACTGCAGCCTGATGTTTCTCTACCGTTTCAGGTGGAGGTTGATGCCTCTGAAATTGGGGCAGGTGCCGTTTTGTCCCAAAGAGATCCAGAGACATCTAAGAGTAACCCTTGTGCCTTTTTCTCTCGAAAATTTTCTCCAACTGAGCGTAATTATGACGTGGGTAATCGGGAGTTATTGGCCATGACGTGGGCCTTTGAAGAGTGGAGACATTGGCTGGAAGGAGACAAACATCAGGTGGTGGTCCTCACGGACCATAAGAATCTGGTTTATCTCGAATCAGCCAAGCGACTTAATCCTAGACAGGCCAGGTGGGCCTTGTTTTTCACACGTTTTAATTTTGTGGTTTCTTTTCTTCCTGGCACTAAGAATGTTAAGGCGGATGCCCTCTCGAGGAGTTTCTTTGCGGACTCTCCTGAGTTATCTGATCCTACTGTTATTTTGAAAGAGGGTGTAGTTCTTTCCGCCATCTCGCCCAATTTGAGACTGGCCTTGGAAGGGTGTCAGGAGGATAAACCTGAGCGCTGCCCTATTGGGAAATTGTTTGTCCCAGACCAGTAGAAGAAGAGTGTGATGTCTGAGATTCATTGTTCCGTGTTGGCTGGTCATCCCGGGATTTTTGGTACCAGAGACTTGGTGAGTCGGTCCTTTTGGTGGCCTACTTTGTCTCGTGACGTCAGTGAATTTGTGCAGTCCTGTGGGACTTGCTCTCGCTCCAAGCCTTGCTCTCGCTCTAGTGGTTTGTTAATGCCATTACCTGTGCCCAAGAGGCCATGGACCCATATCTCTATGGATTTTATTTCCAACCTCCCTGTTTCTCAGAGAATGACCGTTATCTGGGTAATCTGTGATAGGTTTTCCAAGATGATACATCTTGTGCCATTACCTAAGTTACCTTCCTCCTTCGAATTGGTGCCTTTGTTCCTTCAGCACGTGGTTCGGTTACATGGCATTCTGGAGAACATTGTGTCTGACAGAGGAGTCCAGTTTGTTTCCTGATTTTGGAGGACATTTTGTTCTAAACTTGGTGTTCAATTATCTTTCTCCTCTGCTTTTCATCCTCAGATCAATGGACAAACCGAGAGAAGAAACCAGACCTTGGAGACTTATTTGAGATGTTTTGTGTCTGCTGATCAAGATGACTGGGTCTCTTTTTTGCCTTTGGCTGAGTTTGCTCTTAATAATAGGGCTAGCTCTGCCACCTTGATGTCTCCATTTTTCTGCAATTTTGGGTTTCACCCTCGATTTTCTTCGGGACAGGCGGAGGCTTCTGTCTGTCAGGGTGTTGACTCTGTTGTGGAGCGAATGCAGCAAATTTGGGACCAGGTAGTGGAGAGGTTGTCTCTCTCTCAGGAGAAGGCCCAACGGTTTGCCAACCGGCATAGGACTGATGGTTCTCGGTTTAAAGTGGGGACTTGGTTTGGTTGTCCTCAAGAAATATCCCTATGAGGGTTGCATCTCCAAAGTTTAAGCCCAGGTCATTGGACCTCATAAGATCATGGAGATTCTTAATCCTGTTTCCTTCCGTTTGCTTCATCCAGGGACATTTAAGATCCATAACGTGTTCCACAAGTCCTTATTGAAGAGGTTTGTCGAGCCAGTGGTTCCTATGGCTGTGCCTCCTGACCCTGTTTTGGTTGAAGGCAATCTGGAGTATGTGGTTGAGAAAATATTGGATTCTCGTTTTTCTAGACAGAAACTCCAGTATTTGGTTAAGTGAAGAGGTTATGGTCAGGAGGACAATTCTTGGGTGTTTGCTTCGGACATCCATGCTAGGAGACTGATCCGTGCCTATCACCGAGCTCATCCTGATCGGCCTGGTTGCACAAGTGAGGGTTCGGTGACCCCTCCTCAAGGGGGGTACTGTTATGAATGTGCTAGAGATGGTTTCTGAGCTGAGGCTCCCTCTGGTGGTTACAGACAGTACTGAACCTTTCAGCGAGGAGTGGCAATCAGGGATGACGGACTGGTCTGATATAACTGAGGTTCCCTCCCATGATGGTTGCCGGTGATCAATTGTTCTTGTCTCAATTGTGGTTCCTGGTTCATTTGGAAGTTTGCTGGAGTCTTGCCTGCATCTCCTGCTTTCAGATAAGATATTTTTTGCTTTTCTTTTTGTGCTTGTTTTTTGCATTGCTTTCTGCACTTTTGTGGAGGTCAGCCAGGTCCCCTCCTGGGGCCTGAGCTCCTCACAGTTTATGTGCAGCCACTGTTATTTGCTCATTTGCTTTTTCCTGTTTATTCAGCGGCTGCAGCTTGGTTTTGTTCACACTGAGATCTGATTTAGCGGGTGGCGAGATCGTGTGATCTCAGTATTTTTGTAATCAGAATTGTTGGATTTTGTAGGGTTTTCTGGATTGCAGAAAGTGATCTCTCTTTTCCTATCCTATTTAGTCAGCTTGTGGCCCCAGCGTTTGCTCAATCTATTTTCTGCCTATGTTTGTGTTTTCATCTTGTCTAACCGCTATTATATGTTTGGGTGCTTCCTATTTTCTTTGGGATCTGCTCAGGGGCAGATAGTTTTCATCTTCCTGCCTTTAGGTGTAGTTATCTCTCAGGCTGTGACGAGGTGTCTGGGATCAACTTGGGAGCGCTCCACGGCTACCTCTAGTTGTGTCGTTAGTTTAGGAATCTGCAACCCATCAGTTACCAACATCTCAGGTGTTCTGCTGCCCTGCTGTTGTTCCTGTCCTCCTCAGCTACTGAAACACAACAGATATGTCAGTGAGGCAGGATTGAGAGAAGCGATCATTTTCTGTAAAGGTGTTTCTATGTCTGCATCTGTCTCTGACTAAGAAGCAAAACTACTTAATTTTGTACTTTTTTCATACACTGTCATTTTGAGAACAGGAAATTAAATAATAATTGACATGTGTTTCATTATGGCACATACTTCAAGTTCAACTACAGGTAAAACACTACCATATTTTGGCTGGTAAGGTCCCAGTGAAAGTTCTTCCAATTTGTCAGGTGAAGGGATCCAATAAAATACCAGGATAGTAAAAATGTATTGTCTTAAAAAATAATTTTGTAAGGGAAAATATAGAATTTCCCAAATATTTTGCCTTGGAAGGGTACATATAGTGGCACATGGAGTGCATATGGATTTTTGTATAAAAAACAAAGGGATTTCATTACATACATGGTCAGAATCTGTATTGGTTTTACTTAAAGAAACAGTTTCAAATATTTAAATCCCTATATGTAAATAAATGTGTATTTGATGTGATGTAAGTGCAATAATATACTTAACTATCACTGTCTTCTCCAGTTAACAAAGTCACTGTGGTCCTCCTCATGTGACTGCAATTCCGAGTTGCTAGATTGTACTAGGGTTTATGTGTGAGCTGGAAATCACTTTTATAATGTAAGTCTATAAAGTGTCAGAATAAGGCTCCATAGACTTTCATTGTAAAAGCAACTTCTGGCTCATAAACCTCAGTGATAACTGAAGAGTCAGAATTTTAATCATGTGAGTGAGGAGAGGATAAGAGTGGTGATGAAACCAGGGAAGATGGTGATCAGTAAGTATATTATTGCACTTTCATTACACTACACACCTATTTAGACAGGCATAGTGAATACAAACCTTTATTAGGAGTGCTTCCTCAATGATAATCGTACTACCTGACTTTTTCTCTTTATTCAATTTTGCAAACAATGCAGTGAATTTCAGGCTGTATTGCTCCTAATGACAATAAGGTATCTTTAAAAGAACTTGAAAAGGTGAGTGAATGAGCCTGCAAGTGCTGAGCTCCAAAGTGTACTTAATTCTAAAGTGTGTAATTTGAGATTTGGTGATTTTGGATTAGGAGATTTTAGAATAGAATGACTTTTATTCACTGATTGCATTGTATAATTTCCTGCTTGATATTTGCATTATCCCCATTAGTGAAATGAGCTCCATTATTGATAATACCATCCAGGGTACATTTTGTCGCAACTACGCAATCTACCTAGATGTTTCAGGGTGCATATTTCTGTGTCATATGTGTACATGTTGTACATTTGGAAGCCCAGGTACCAGATCTAAATGATCAGCCAGCTTGCAACAATGAGATCCATTGAAAGCATGGAAAGGAATTTATTACTTACTGAACAGGTGCTTGCTGTGGTAGATGTGAAAGATGAACATGGAGTTGCAAGATAATAACTCAGCTACCTGGGTGATAGAAGTTGGGGCAAACACAAATGTGTTACAGAGTCAAGTCCTGATCTGGTACACCTCGACAAGTTTTCTAAGTTGACAGATGACAGGCATACTAGTACAGTAGTAGCATTACTACAGCAAGACATATCCAATGAAAGTCAGGGAAATATCTGCTCAAGTAAGGAGGAGAATAAAAGTGTGTGTCAGGTCTGATATTTGCAGGTAGTGGGGTGATTAAATTTTTATTTGAACATATAGGACAATCTGAGACAAAGGCCATGACCATTAAACATCATTTTGTCTTCCAGATGCTCAAATTCAACATTGCTGATCTGGTTTATAGATTACTGGGAGGGACTCAGTAGCCTGATGCACATTGCCACCAAAAACAAAAATAGATAGATGTGAAAGGTCTACTAAACTTAAGCAAGGCTAATTATCATTGGCAAAAGGACTATTTAAATACAATAAACTATGACAATGTCATCAAAAATAAATATACACAAACCAATTTATACAATTTTATAAAAATCCTGAAGAAGTATTTTGCACAATATATACCTTATAAGAATAAACAAGATAGAGATGGGAGAAAGCCACTATGACTAAATAGAACAATAAAGGCACAATAAAGGACAAAGAAATAATGTTTAGAGAATTAATACAAAGGGATAATTATTACTAGTCATTAACAATGAACAAAGTATAAATAGAAAATTAAATTGTGCTCCACAGGTTCTTAATGATTAAGATAGAAAAGATTCCCTGCTAAAAAAAAGTAAGACTAATTTAAAAATAAATTTCAGCTACATAAACAGTAAGATTAAAAAGCGAAAATGTTCAACCTCTCAACATAATCTGGATGAAATGGAGGAAGAGGATGTGGGAACGGCCAATCTAACAAATTACTTCTTCTCTACAGTATGTACTCCGGAAAATCCAATGATAAATTTACTTAGGTAAAACATAAATTCTCTTTTAATTGTCACCTGCCTAACCGAGCAGGAAGTACGGCAACATCTCAAAAACACTAAAGTAGAAACATTGCTAGGTCCAGACGGTATACACCCCTAAGTAGTCAAGAAATTAAGTAATGTAATAGTCCATTATTTGTAACAGTTATTTGTTCCATAATAACAGGATTTGTACAACAGACTGTCACAGGGCAAAAGTGTCAGTATTCAAAAAGGGATCAAAAACTGAACATCAAAACTATAGAAAGGTAAGATTGAACTCAATAGGTAACAAAATCATTTATCTGTTTAATAAATGCTATCATGTGGTATCTAAATAAAAATAAACTCATAACCATTAGTTTATAAGGCATTAGACCTGTCAAACTAGTCTGATCAGCTTCTATGAGGAGGTTAGTTCCAGACCGGACCTGGGTAAAGCAGTGGATATAGTGTATCTGGTATTGTAAAATACATTAAACATGGTGCCACATAAAATGTTTGTACATAAAATGAGAACAGTGGGACTAGGAGAAAGTATGGGTAATTGGGTTAACAACTGGCTCAATGACAGGAAAGAGAGGTTTTCACTATTGGTGCACACGCTGACAAGGTTAACAATGGAATGCCACAGTGTCAGTATTGTGCCCTTTTCTTTTATTATTTTTTATCAATAACCTTGTTAAAGACATAAATAATAGAATTTTAAAAATTACAGCTGATACCAAGTTTTGAATGCTAATGACAATAATAATTTAATAATTATTATAGAAGGATTTGAAGTGGAGACTTAAGCCCATAAGTGGCATTTGAAATTTAATATAGACAAAAGTAAAGTCATGCATGTGGAAAAAAATACAATTATGTCCAAGATAGAAAAACACTCGGTAAAACTGACTGAAAAAGACTTTGGTGTATTGTTGGACAGAAAATTAAATTTTAGAGGTTAGTACACATCAACTTCTGCAACTGTACAAACAATCATGGCCAACATGAAGAGAGGCATAGATGCTCATGAGAAGAACAAACTTTTGCATCCATGCAAGTCACTAACCAGGCCACACTTGGAAACTGAGCTAGAGGAGGTGCAGAGAAGAGCGACCAAGTATATTAAGGAAATGGGTGAACTTTAGCACAAATATAACATTAGATTTGAAATTATTCAATTTTAAAAAATCAAGGCTTATCAGCGATCTTATTTCAATGTACAAATATAAGGAAGGACAGTATTTCTAATATTCTTTATACATCTGGGCCTACAACTGTGACAAAATTGTATCTAGGGCATCCTCTTCATCTAGGGGAAAGAAGATTGAATTATCAAACTTTCTGTCATATTATGCTTTAATTATCCATTTACTAAACAAGTTCAAGAATAGTATGCGTGCCTTCCTCAAAAAATATAACACTATTTTCTAAATAAAGAATATATACAAAAAAAAATATAACACTAAAGGTAGTGACTTCAGTACCAGATTTTGTGAATAAGAAATTAGTCTGTTATACGTAGAGACAGGAAGGAAACATTCACCTAATACATTGAAATTTGCACTTGCCTAATAGGGTTTTTGCAATCCTTTGGATAAACAGAGATGTTCTTGCTTCCAAACATAATGGAGCTCCGACAGCATCCCAACTTTGTACAGTTCTTTAATCTTTATTTTCTTTTTACATATTTTTAAAGCATAACATATTTTAAGTATTAAAAGTACAAAAGATACAAAAAATTTTTTTTAAAAAAGCTAAATATTATTTCATTGTAAAACTAAAATTATTTTATATCATCAATCTTACCTTATAGGAGGAGTTTAACAATGCCGGTTGTGAATTGACTTGCTCTTCATTCCCTGGTGTCTGACAGTTATTTGGTGTGAAGACAATTAAGTCACTTTTAGGTCTAAATGAATTAGAACTGATGTTATACTGAGTGTGTTGGGAATACATCCAGCTCCCTCCAGTGTTGGAGCAGATTCTGTAATTTTCTTTTAGCTCATTGACCTCATCTCGGTATTTTTGCCATCTTAACACAGTGAACACAATCAGAGTTATAAGAAAAATACTTGAAATGATGCAGATTGCAACAACCAAGTAAACATTTGCATCAGAAAATTCATCACCATTCCCCTTGGTCTCTTGATTATCAAACTTCAATTCTTCTCCAGACTCCACCACAGATATGATGATTTGTGTCTCTGTCATCATGACTGGTTCACCATGATCCTGAGCTACTACATGCAATCTGTACTCATCAATATCAGAATCTGTAAATGACCGTTTCAAAGTGATTTCTCCAGTCTGATGTGCAATAGTAAATGGAGATTTTCCAGATCCTCCAAGATCTTTTAGCTTATAAAATGTCCAAGCGTTGTATCCAGAATCCGGATCTACGGCCTTCACTTTTGTTATCAGGTGTCCAGGTTCTGCTGATTTTGAAGCTTTAATAGTTATTTCAGAGTGAAGTGGTGTGAATGTAGGAGCGTTATCATTAATATCCTCAATGAATATGTTTAGAGTCAGGTTGGAGCTAAGGGCTTGCAAACCAGCATCAGTGGCTTTTATGTGACACTGGAAATATGAAATCTGTTCATGGTCAAATGAAACTAAAGCAAAAACCTTTCCATTCTCTGGATTAATGGAAATGTAGGAAGAAATAGGAATTCCATCAATTGTGCGTTCCCTAATTGAGTATGAAATGAATGAGTTTTGCCCAATATCTGGGTCAGAAGCTGATGCTTTATATATATGAGACCCTGGTGGGTTGTTCTCTTTAATAAATATTGTGTCTGTTGCCTGGACAAATCTTGGAGCGTTGTCATTGGCATCACTTATATCAATCTTCAGAGTTTTTGAGGTAGACAGGGATGGAGAACCTTCATCTCTTGCGGCAATTGTAATTTCATATTGATCTTTAACTTCTCGATCCAACGGTCCATTCACGGTCAAAGAAAAATCACTCATGAAAGCTGGATTTACTTTAAATGGTGAAGGCTCAGATGTAATGTAGCAGTGGACTTTTCCATTTGATCCTGAATCTTTATCATGGACACTGATGATGGCAACTGTTGCCCCCTGAGGAGAATTTTCAGGAACAGGAACTGATAACGAGGTCACTGTCATCTCAGGAGGGTTGTCATTGACATCTACAACTGTCACCAGAACTTTGCAATGTCCAAAATGTTGATAATCTCCAATGTCAGTAGCTTCAACTTGGATTTCATACATATTAACAGTTTCAAAATCCAATTTACCTTTTACTCTTATTTCTCCTGTGTACTTGTCTAACATGAATGCTTCCTTTGCTTCTCCTGAAACCATATGGCTAAAATCATATAGTATTTCTCCATTTTTCCCAACATCCAGATCAGTAGCATTCAGCTTAAACACTAAAGTCCCTTCTACAGCATTTTCATTAACACTGCATTGGTAAAATGGCTGATCAAACACAGGAGCATTATCATTAAAGTCTTCCACAGTAACAACAATACGTGTGGTGCCACTTAGCCTTGGTTTGCCTCCATCATAAGCTGTAAGGGAGAGATTGTGAACAGACTGCTTTTCTCTGTCTAAATTTTTTTTCAGCACAAGCTCCAATGATTTGATTTGATTAATATATTTTTGGAAATCCAAAGCAAAATAATCACTTGCACTGAGCTCATAGTTGGTGATAGAATTTGTTCCAAGATCTGGATCTGAAGCTATGTTCAATGGGAAACGAGATCCTGCATGTTTTACTTCTGATATGACAAGATTAGTCACACTGGAGGAGAATACCGGACTATTGTCATTGATATCTTCTATTTCTACATCTACACGATACATCTGCACAGGCTTATCTACAATAACCTGCAGAGGAATTATACAGAAGGGTGTATTGGACACAGCACTTCTCTGTCTATTGTCTCTTTAACAAACAGGATTCCATTCTGCAGATTAACCTGGAAATATTCCTTCTCATCTCTAGAGACAATATGTAACATTCTGGAATTAATCTCACCTATATCCAGTCCAAGATCCTGAGCAATTCTCCCGACAAAGGTGCCATGCTTGGATTCCTCAGGATGATATAATGCAGCTGACTCAGGACCACATCCCATGATATTTGTAACAAAAAGAAATGGACAAACCTGCTCCGTGCCTGATGATCCTGTCTCTGATTCAGCATTTCTTAAAATCAGTGAAGGTAGAGGTGATGATTTGTCCAGTAATAAAGGCACTAATGCTGATGGAAGCTCGAAGAAATTGGGAAAAAAAATCTGTCATGGCCGGAATCCCTGCTGCAAGAATTTAATTTAATGATGGAGAAATGCATTTCCTCTTTCCTTCCTGCTATTAGTTGGTGAGGAGTGCCATCTAGTGCTAAATATTTAGACTGCATATCAGGTATGTCTGTATTTTTTGTTTTAGAAATAATTTGAACATATTTTTTTATATTTGATGTTCATAACAATATTATCAAAAAACATAAAAAGCAAATACATTTTATAAAGGAATCATTGGTAGTTTACGCAACAATTAAAGATTCCATTTTGCATTAGCCATGTTTTGATTATTTTTCTATTGGACTAACAGAATCAATTTTATTTTACATTTCTTTTACCCCCTTCATGCTAAAGCCAGTTTTAACCTTCCTAACCAAACCAATTTTTTCACTTCTGACCCTGTGTCAATTTATAGGATAATAACTCTGGAATGCTTGAACAGATCCTTGTGAATCTGATATTTTCCCATGACATATTGCACTTCATGAAAGTAGTAAAATTTGTTCAATATGACTTGTATTGATTTGGGAAACTATCAGAAATTTGTCAAATTTTGAAAATGTTGCAATTTTCAAACTTTTATATTTTATGCCATTTAACATAAGTTAGTATACTAATTTCTACTTTAGAACAGAACAATTTTTGAAACGTCATTTTTTTATTAGGAAGTTAGAAGGGTTACAAGTTGACCAAAAATTACTCATTTTTACAACAAAATTTACAAAGCCATTTATTTAGAGACCACATCATATTGAAGTGACTTTAAGGGGCCTATATGACAGACAATGTTGAAAATTTACACCAATCTAATAACTGTGCCCTTCAAGGTGATTAGAACCACATTCAATAAATTTATTAAACATTTAGATTATTTACAGGACATAATTGAATGTGGAAGGAAAAACTGAACATTTAACATTTCTCACAAACATTTTAATTTAGATCCAAATTGTTTTATTTTTACACAAATAACAGAAAATGGACCCCAAAATTTGTTGTGAAATTTCTCCTGAGCATGCTGACACCCCCCATGGGGAAAAACTTTTGTTTGGGCACAAGGCAGGGCTCAGAGGGGAAGGAGCCCCATTTGACTTTTTAAATGTAAAGCTTGCTGGAATCAATAGTGAATGCCATGTCGCGTTTGGAAATTTCCTGATGAGCCAAAAGAGTTGCAACCCCCTACAGTGACCCCATTTTGGAAACCAAACCCCTCAAGGAACTATCTAGAAATGTGTTGAGCATATTGAACCCCCAGGTGCTTCACAGAAGTTTATAAAGTTCAGCTGTTATAAAAAATCACATTTTCCCAACAAAAATTTTCTTTTAGTCCCATCTTTTTATTTTCACAAGGGAAAACAGGAGAAATGCACCATACAATTTGTTGCACAATTTCTCCAGAGTATGATGATACCTAATATGTGGAGGAAAACTACTGTTTGGGTGCACGGCAGGGCTCGTAAGGAAGTAGCAGCATTTTTTCTTTTTGAATGCAAAATTTGCTAGAATTATTAGATGCCTTGCAGTGTTTGGAGAGCCCCTAATGTGCCTTAAGAGTGGAAATCCCACACAAGTGACCCTATTTTGGAAACTAGACTCCGTCAGGAAACTTATCTAGATGTGTGGTGAGCACCTTGGAACCCACAGGTGCTTCACAGAATTTTACATTGATTTGTGAAAAAGTGTTGTTTTAGTCCAATTCTATTCATTTTACAAGGAAGCA
>JARQOD010000004.1:40493116-40605559 GCA_033576555.1 Oophaga sylvatica
ATTCCCGGGTGTTCCGTCCCCGCGGGCCCCCAGATCCCGGCTTCTTCCCCCGCAAACAAAATGGGGGCGCATGCCATGCGCCCCCCGACTGTTTGGCGGCAGATAAAATTTTTTTTTCATTCATTCTTAAAGTAATTTTGATACTGTGATAAACATCACATGATCAAAATAAAAAAAACAGTACATAACCCCCCCATTTTATACCCCTTATTAGGGACATATAATAAAAAGTAGAAATTATATTTTTTTCATTTTTCTGTTAGGGTTAGGGGTTTAATTAGGGTTAGGGTTAAATTAGGGTTAAGGTTATAATTAGGGTTGGGTTTCATTGGGCGGTTTCACACACCCCGGTTTTCGCCTAACGGCGCCCCCGGCTTTGCCGCAGCGCCGCATCAGAAAATCTGATGCCCCTGGTTTTTTGATTGACTTGCTTTAGCGCCGGATGGGCCCATGTCAATGCTTTGCATCCAGTTTTGTCCATACGGCGCAAATTACATTGCGGCGGCCGGACAAAACGCTGCATGTAACGTTTTTTTTGTTTTTGCCGGAGGTTTTCTGATGTCCCGGGCATCAGAAACCATCCGGCAAAAACCGCTGCGGCCGCCGGCGGCGCATCGGGTTTTCTGATGCGGCGCTGCGGCAAAATGGGGGGGGCGCCGACAGGCCCCGTGGAATGTAAAAGCAGCCTTAGGGTAAGGGTTATAATTGCGTTAGGGTTGGGTGGGTTCATACTGCGTTAGGCATCCCGTTAGACGGCTGCGTTAACCCCGCGGTAACGGGGTGTAACGCAGTCCGTTAACCTGCCATTCACCCCCATTTGGGGCGCATCCGACGCATGCCGTAAATCGGAATGCGTTTGCACTGCCATCATTAGTGAAGCCTCGGACGCGGGCTGCAGCTTTTGGGCTCCGTCACCGCTAGCGCAGAGATCATTGCTGATTCCTCTGCCTAGGGGTTAGCATAACGATCGCGTTTGCTATACCATTACCAGCCTCAACGCTATTGTTGAACGGGCTGGTAAAACGCAAAATGAACCTAGCCTTAGGGTTAGGGTTAAATTGGGGTTAAAATTAGGGTTAGGGTTACAATAGGGTTAGGGTTATAATTGAGGTTTAATTAAGGTTGGTTACAATTAGGGTTGGAAATAGGGTTGGGATTAGGGTTGGGAGGGTTAGGGGTGTGTTGGGAAGGGGGGATTTAGAATGAGGGATTTTCCACTATTAGGCAAATCGGGGGGGTCCAAACACTTGGCGTTCAAAAAGTCAAATGGCGCTCCCTCCCTTCCGACCCTGCCGTGCGCCCAAACAGTGGTTTACCCCAACATATGGGGTATCAGCGTACTCAGGACAAATTGCACACCAATTTTGGGTTCTAATTTCTCCGATTACCCTGGGAAAATAAAAAATAGCTGGCTAAAAAAATCATTTTTGAGAAAAAAAATGATTTTTCATTTTCACGTCTCTGCGTTTATAAATTTCTGCGGAAGCACTAGGGGGTTCAAAGTGCTCACCACACATCTAGATAAGCTCCTTAAGGGGTCTAGTTTCCAAAATGGGGTCACTTGTGGGGTTTCCACTTTTTAGGCTCATCTGGGGCACTGCAAACGGAACATACCCCACCAACGTCTGCATTCCAAAACGTTATTACTTCCTTTCCAAGCCCTGCTGTGCGCCAAAACAGTTCCCCCCCCCCACATATTTGGTATCACGTACTCAGGACAAATTGGACAACAACTTTTGGGGTCCAATTTCCTTGTGAAAAATCAAAAATTTGGACTAAAAAATCATTTTTGTGGAAAATTGATTTTTTTTTTTCACACCCAGGCATTATAAACTTTTGTGAAACCTTGGAGTTCAAAGTGCTCACCACAGATCTAGATAAGTTCCTTATGGGGTCTAGTTTCCAAAATGGGGTCACTTGTGGGGTTTTTCCACTGTTTAGGCTCATCTGGGGCACTGCAAACGGAACATGACCCCCACCAATGTCTGCATTCCAAAACGTTATTACTTCCTTTCCAAGCCCTGCTGTGCGCCAAAACAGTCCCCCCCCCCCACATATTTGGTACCAGCGTACTCAGGACAAATTGGACAACAACTTTTGGGGTCCAATTTCCTTGTGAAAAATCAAAAATTTGGGACTAAAAAATCATTTTTGTGGAAAATTGTTTTTTTTTTTTTTCACACCCAGGCATTATAAACTTTTGTGAAACACTTGGGGGTTCAAAGTGCTCACAGCGGATCTAGATAAGTTCCATAGGTGGTCTAGTTTCCAAAATGGTGTTACTTGTGGGGGTTTCCACTGTTTAGGCGCATCAGGGGCTCTCCAAACGCGACATGGTGTCCAATCTCAATTCCAGCCAATTTTGGTTTGAAAAAGTCAAACGGTGCTGCTTCCATTCCAAGCCCTGCCGTGCGCCCAAACAGTGGTCCCCCCCCCATATATGGGGTATCAGCATACTCAGGACAAATTGTACAACAACTTTTGTTGTCCAATTTCTCCTGTTACCCTTGTGAAAATAAAAAATTGGGGACTAAACTATCAGGTTTGTGGAAAAAATATGATTTTTTATTTTCACGCCCGGGCGTTATAAACTTCTGTGAAGCACTTGGGGCTTCAAAGTGCTCACCACACATCTAGATAAGTTCCTTAGGGGGTCTAGTTTCCAAATGGGGTCACTTGTGGGGGGTTTCCACTGTTTAGACACATCAGGGCCTCTACAAATGCGACATGGCGTCCAGCCAATTCCGCGTTGAAAAAGTCAAACGGAGCTCCTTCCCTGCGACCTCTGCCGTGCGCCCAAAAAGTGGTTTACCCCAACATATGGGGTATCGGCATGCTCAGGACAAATTGCACAAAAACTTTTGGGGTCTTGTTACCCTTGGGAAAATAAAAATTGGGTGAAAAGATCATTTTTGTGGAAAAAATATGATTTTTTATTTTCACGGCTCTACGTTATAAACTTGTGTGAATCACTTGGAGTTCAAAGTGCTCACCACACATCTAGATAAGTTCCTTAGGGGGTCTAGTTTCCAAAATGGGGTCACTTGTGGGGGGTTTCCACTGTTTAGGCACATCAGGGGCTCTCTAAACGCGACATGGCATCCAGCCAATTCTGCGTTGAAAAAGTCAAACACGCTCCTTCCCTTGCGACCTCTGCCGTGGCCCAAAAAGTGGTTTACCCCCACATATGGGGTATCAGCATGCTCAGGACAAATTGCACAAAAACTTTTGCGGTCTTATTACCCTTGGGAAATTAAAAATTGGGGTGAAAAGATCATTTTTGTGGAAAAAAATTTTTTTTTTTTCACGCTCTAGGTTATAAACTTGTGTGAAGCACTTGGAGGTTCAAAGTTCTCACCACACATCTAGATAAGTTCCTTAAGGGGTCTTGTATCCAAAATGGGGTCACTTGTGGGGTGTTTCCACTGTTTAGGCACATCAGGGGCTATCTAAACGCGACATGGCATTCAGCCAATTCTGCGTTGAAAAAGTCAAACGGCGCTCCTTCCCTTGCGACCTCTGCCACGCGCCCAAAAAGTGGTTTACCCCCATATATGGGGTATCGAAGTATTCAGAAGAAATTGCACAACAAATTTTGTAGTTCATTTTTTCTTTTAACACTTGTGAAAATAAAAAAACTTGGTTCCGAAGTAAAGCTTTTGCAAAAAAAGTTAAATGTCAATTTTTTCCTTCCACATTGCTTCAGCTCCTGTGAAGCACTTGAAGGGTTAATAAACTTCTTGAATGTGGTTTTGAGCACCTTGAGGGGTGCAGTTTTTAGAATGGTGTCACTTTTGGGTATTTTCTATCATATAGACCCCTCAAAGTGACTTCAAATGTGATGTGGTCCCTAAAAAAAAATGGTGTTGTAAAAATGAGAAATCGCTGGTCAACTTTTAACCCTTATAACTTCGTAACAAAAAAAAATTTTGGTCCCAAAATTGTGCTGATGTAAAGCAGACATGTGGGAAATGTTATTTATTAAGAAATTTGTGTGACATATCTCTCTGATTTAGGGGCATAAAAATTTAAAGTTTGAAAATTGTTAAATTTTCTAAATTTTCGCCATATTTCCGTTTTTTTCATAAATAAACACAAGTCATATCAAAGAAATTTTACCACTAACGTGAAGTACAATATGTCACGAAAAAACAATCTCAGAATCAGCGGGATTCGTTAAAGCGTTCCAGAGTTATAACCTCATAAAGTGACAGTGGTCAGAATTGTAAAAATTGGCCCGGTCATTAAGCTGCAAAATGGCTCTGTCCTTAAGGGGTTAATCAGACAGTTGTTCTGCAGCATCCTTGTCAAAACCATGTTTGCACTAATCTAAGACTTCAGGATTTCAGTATACAGTCAATTGCAGCACTCCAAAGAATTATAATAAGCATTTACAATAGTAAAATGTATTCACTCATGCTCAGTGTTGAAAGTCCAATGACAAGGACTTTGTAAAACTGAGACACTCAACTTGATTGAATAAACGTTACACTTTAAGAATTCTTTGGAGTGCTGCTTTACTTACACTGTGTTCCAAATTATTATGCAAATAATATTTTCTCAGATTTTCCCAAATTACCTATATGAATTTCAGTCATTGTAATTTTCCAGTCAAATAACTATTAGAGTACAATTGGAAGGTTTTTGTACAAACTGCCTATAACAGTATATTTTTTAAAGAATAAAACACTCAAAATGCACTCAAAATGCATGTTCCAAATTATTATGCACAGCAGAGTTTTCAACCTTTTCATTTTAATAAAGAAAGATGAAGATGTGTTATGTGCAGCATCAGACGGTGCATTATCATGCATGAAAATGATCTTGCTGCGGAATGCACGGTTCTTCTTCTTGAACCATGGCAGGAAGTGCTGTTTGAGAAACTCAACATACACTATGGAGTTCATCTTTACCCCTTCAGGGATCCTAAAGGGGCCGACAATCTCTCTCCCCATGATTCCAGCCCAAAACATTACTTCACCTCCTCCTTGTTGGCGCCATAGCCGTGTTTGCATGGGGTGTCCATCAGCCAGCCATCCTCCACTCCATCCATCTGGACCATCAAGCGTTGCACGGCACTCATCGGTGAACAAAACAGTTTTGAAGTCAGGGTTCATGTATTGTTTGGCCCACTGGAGCCGTTTCTGCTTGTGTGCAGTGGATAGAGGAGGTCGACAGGATGGCTTTTGCACAGCTGCAAACCTCTGAAGGACCCACCATCTTGTTGTTTGGGGGACGTTGGAGGCACCAGCAGCTTCAAAACTTGTCTGCTGCTATGACAAGGCTTTTTTGCCGCTGCTCTTTTAACTTGACGTAATTGCCTGTAGGAAAGAGTCCTCAATTTTCCCTTATCAGCACGCACATGTGTGTACTGTGAATCAGCTACATACTTCTTGATTGTGCGATGATCACGATGAAGTGTCTTGGCAATGTTGATTGTAGTCATGCCTTGAACTAAACACTCCACAATTTGTTGCTTCTCAGCAGCCGACACATCCTTTTTCTTTCCCATTTTGGCAGAAAATGTAGGCTGCTTAATAATGTGGGACAGCCTTCTTAAGTAAGAAAAAGAAGAAGCAGTCGACAGCACTCTCAGCAGTGGGGCGCACGTACCGGGTCCAAGGAACCAACTCGGAAATGCAATGTAAGGAAAAAGATGAACAGCGCTCCATCCAGGTGAGTTCAGTAGAAAAAACTTTATTCAAGCCATCAAACACAACGTTTCGACCTGTTAAGGTCATACTTGAAAAAGACCTTAACAGGTCGAAACGTTGTGTTTGATGGCTTGAATAAAGTTTTTTCTACTGAACTCACCTGGATGGAGCGCTGTTCATCTTTTTCCTTACACAGCCTTCTTAAGTAGTCTTGCCTTTCATTGGACACACCTGCCACACTAATTAGCACTGGTGTCTGCAATTGCTTACAGTGATATAAAGAGCCCTGACACACATCACCATCAATGAGTTTAACTGACAAACAAAAAAATTCTTACCTTATCACTCCTAAACAATTTTTGCATAATAATTTGGAACACAGTATAATTGCCTCAATATAGTGCTGATTCTTCCTCTTTTCACTTGGATGGAGGAGATTTTAATATAGGTATCATTTTTATTGCCTATCCCAAATTTTCCTAAAAAATGTGTCATTCTGACTAGTAAGCTGTAATGATGGATAACTTCTGCCATGTATAATACTTACAATAGTACAATGTTTATGTGACTGGCAAAGCTAATGAAGTATATTCTGTTACACTGCTGAAAAGGTTAAAGCACTCTGGAATATTACTGTTTGGTGTCATCTGAACTTAACAATTGGGCACTGCACTAGTTAGGAACAGTGTATTACTTTTTCCTAGTGATCTCTTTTTGGCCATTAACTATATATATGCATATATATATATATATGCATCTATAAACAGTATAGTATGTGGACATATATATGCAAATTCCAGAAATTCCGAGGCATCAGAGAAATTATGTAAAGATAAAATGTTGTTAGGGGCCTGCGGAACGCACCTAATGGATATTAAGGAGAGGTGCGTTCGCTGCCCGGGGTCCACCGTGCAGGCAGAGCCTGCTGCTAGTAAGATGGTGCAAATAGGCAGCATGAGCGAACTCTGTTATCCCGTAGAGTCGCAGATGTAAACGCGGTAGCACTATATGGCGGGATGGGCGAACTCTGTTATTCCACAGAGTCGCTAACTAAAATGCTGTAGTGCTATATGGCGATATAAGCGGACTCTGTTAATTCACAGAGCCGCTGTGACAAAGACTGTGTCAAGTTAGACTCACAGGGGACACAAATGACTGCTAAGCGGATTGCAGTCTGTGGTCATGCAATCAGAAAACAAGCAATAATCTCCTCACCGGAGTAGCCGGTATTCTAATGGCATTATCAGCCGAGCCCTGAACACGTGCATACAAAATTCCTCACCGGAGGTGCCGGTATTCTAGGAGCTTATTTCAGCCGAACCTAACCACATGCATACATGACCACACTGGCGCAAGTACGTAACAGATTTGATACTAGAGCTCGGCCGTGCGGTTATGCCACCTTTTTATAGTAGCAGCTATAGGACCTTCCAGAAAAGGACCAATGAGAAACTGTTCCAGAATACAAGCACTTTCAGGACCTTCCTGGCGGACCAATGGGAGTCACTGCTGTAACCGAGCATGTGACCCCTGATCTCCAATGGGAGATCTTGCCCTGGCCATGCTCAGATGGAGAAAGTGAGGACTTTGTCCCAGGACTGCCTGCTCCAGCACTGGTTATAATAGAGGAACCAGGAGAGGCAGCAACAAGCCTCTGCACAGCATTAGACCGAGCGAGACGCTGGGACCGACGTCTCTGCTGAGCAGGCTCCACTGCGGCCGGAAATGGATGGGGGACTGCAGCGGGACTGGTTCGAGATTCCCCTTGTGCAGCAGCGGGAACTCGATCCCTAGCAAATGTAGCTTTTATTCCATCATGAAAAACGCATAGCAAAGGTAAATATTCAACCATTATTATCTGTGTGTCTGGCTTGAAGAAGCCTACTATGGCCGAAAAGTTGCATCATCTAGGGAATTTTTCATACTTTTGCCATGTGTTTTTAAGGATTAAATAAAAGCTACATTTTATCCCTACATGATTTCTCTGGGGCCTTGGAATTTCTGGAATTTGCATTACACTGGACCTCCTGGGGCGGGTCATACTGAGTCAGCAAAGAGTAGCCATTGATGCATGAGACTTGATCACTGGATTCAAATATATATATGTTATCTATTTGAAATTATATATTGGTCATATCATTGGTGTTGCATATCTGAATTATTTTTTATGTTTTAAGAACTGTTATTCTACAGATTGGTAAACCTCGATCTTTTCTCTTGGCTCCACACATATATAGAGATGAGTTTCGTGAGATGACGAGCTTTAAAAAAAAACATGATTTCATCATCATACACTGTTACGAGATCTCTTTGTTATATCCATTTATATGTGGCTACTTAGTGGTTGTGATATGTATTACAGCCTGTTGATAGTTTTGCCAGAAAGTCGAAATACTAAATTGAATTTCTTCTGAGTGAAACTACAATACTTTAAAAAATTCAAGGTATTTTAACGGTAGACTCAACTGTAAATAGAATCTCAAAATTAATTGGCCAGCTATTTATGTAAAAAATAGTTTGTAAAGTAGTAGAATTAAAACTTGCAATACACTTAAATAATATTAAGAAACATAAGCTATGTATACATTCTGATCATGTTTTGAAAGTACAAATCAAGCATACAGGTTAATGTTATTTTCTGCTTATATCACTAGTACATGTCACCATAAAAAAATATTATATTATATATAATATCAGCTTTTAGCTATCATCTTTCGCAGCAATATATATTTTTTTGTAAATGTTAAGAAACCTCAAAAATCTTAATTGGGTAATGAACTATGTTCCAGACATAGAAATGAGAGGGTAGGGAACGTACTTTCACATGTCTTGGACTCATTGTCTGTATTAGATACACTTTAAAGATGACCTGTCATCTATTAAAAAAATAGAGTTAAATACCTTATATAAACCAATAAACCTGATCTCCCCTGATTCTCCAGCTCTTTTCTGGTTTGCTTTGTGTCAGTCCAAAGCTGAAATATTCACATTTGTTGCTTTTCGTATGCAATATAGGGAATTTCTCCCTGCAGTCCATTGAAGAATTTTTTTCAGTGTCTTTTCTGGGGTTGTGCACTTTCATTCCTTTCTCCCCGACGTTGTCAATCACAACTAGGCAGCTGATGTAGCAGTCTAGACCATGATAAGCTGTGATTGGCAGCATCTGGAAGGTCGGGTTGACAGTGCACAACCCCAGAGAAGACTCTGACGAAACACCCAGTTGCAACGCATGGAGAGATTTCATGTATTGCATGCAAAAAGCAATAAATGTGCATATCTCAGCATTAGAGTGGCAAGGCGCAAAACAAAAAACAACAACAGAATCAGGGGAATTTATGGATTTTTATAAGGTATTTAACTCATTTTTTTCAGGTCCTCTTTAAGTAAAATGACTATGTCTCATTGACTTTACACGAGAAAGTATAGTTCTGATGCCGCACAAGAAAAAAACAACCCATTGAGCATAACCAGAAAGAGAAAATATGTTCTTTTCTTTGATTTACTTTATCATTTGATTTTTATTAAACCACATTCCAAAGAACCTAGGTTGGCAGAAGCATCATAAAGTAATCCACAATGAAAGGTTGGTCTATATACTAATGTTACATAAATATAAATTTTAGACTTTTCCGTTCATTTCATCAAAGAGTAAATCGAGTTATAAAGTTGTAAGCATATGAAATTTTTGCATTATTAAAAAAAAATACTATATATTTTAATTGCTGAAAAATAAATATATAGAGAATCTTTTTAAGATGTTATATTTTGTAGAAGAAACATACATAAAGATGAATAACATTAAATTAAAATTAAAAAGTTATGACAATGCAGCATATACCGAAAGTTAAATCTAATTTTGATAATATACAGCCATTACCAAGAGTAATTTTGGAGTTTAATGCATACATCTATTACATTTTATAATAACCACTTTCACATATAGTAGCTTTCTTGACAAAGAAGAATGAGTTTAACTTTGAGGAATTCTATTCAAAACAGAACCTAAGACACTGTTAGCCCTGGTGATACGAACAGCATGTTTTGTATGTACAATTTGCAATGAAATTTGAAACAAGTCAAAAATAGTGTGCAATAAACTTCCCTTATCTGTGGCCTGGGATCGGCATTATTTTCACAACTAATACGCTAATTATCAGCAGAATTAAGATGGGCTGTAATGGGAAAATAATGATCCAATATCAAACAATATATATTGGAAAGTGATCATAATAAATACTGAGTCTAAAACAACATGAAGCTAAAAAAATGAAATACACATTGAAAAATAAGATATAGACTTTCCTAGAATGTCATGATGCAGAAACATATTCCAAAATATCCCAAATTCAATAACGTTTGTTGTGTTTTGTTGTGTGAAGAGTTGACTTTCTGCATTGTAATATTTGTTAATGTGTTAGTTTAAGAAAGGCTCAATATGTACATTTATGTTATATTAGAGATATTGTAAAGTAGGAACAGCGATTTGGAATGTTGCATTCAATGTGAAGTTTAAGTAACATATAGGTTAAATAATAAAGTTCAAACAATGTAGCTATATGGAACATAAAAGTGCTCTAGTAGCTAAAATCAGTTGCATAAAAATATCCCAAAAGCCCAATTTCCAAACAAGCAAAAATGGTTTCCACCTTCAAATTATTATCAATTAGTGTAAATTCATAGTTATAGAAATAATCATATTAAGAAATCATCACTGACCTGATAGCCTTGTTGAACTCCATGGTCCTCATTGCTAACAGATTGAGAACTATTTGGAGTGAGAATTATTAAGTCATTTTTCCCTTGCATTGAGTTGGAACAAACTCTATATTGTGTTTGCTGAGAATACATCCAGCTTCCTCCAGTGTTAGAGCAAATCTTGTAATTTTCCTTCAGGTCATTGACTTCATCTCTGTATTTTTGCCATTTTAGCACAGTGAACGCAATTAAAGTAATCAGAAATATACTTGAAATAACACAGATTGCTACTACCAAATAAATATTTGCATCAGAAAACTCATCAACATCCTTTCTAAAATCCTGATTATCAAACTTCATCTCCTCTCTAGATTCCACCAAGGAAACATGAACTTGTGTTACTGCCGTCATGACAGGTTCTCCATGGTCCTGAGCCACTACCACTAATCTGTACTCATCATTATCTGACTCAATAATTTGACGTTTTAAACTGATTTCTCCAGTTTGCAAAGAAATAACAAATGGTACTTTTCCTGTCAAATCCTTAAAATAATAAGACATTAAGGCATTGTATCCAGAATCCAAGTCCGTTGCGCTCACTTTAGTTACAAGATGCCCTGGTTGTGCTGACCTTGGAGTTTTTATTTCCAGAGATGAGTAGAATGGAGAAAATGTGGGCGCATTATCATTGATGTCATTGATGAAGATATTTAGTGTCAGATTGGAGTTGAGTGGAGATAGACCGGCATCTGTGGCTTTTACGTGACATTGAAAAAATGTCACCTGTTCATGGTCAAAAGAAATTAAAGCAAACACCTTCCCATTCTCTGGATTAATGGACACATAAGAGGATATAGGAATTCCATCAATAAAACTATCAATAATTGAATATGTAATGAACGAATTCTGGCCCATGTCTGGGTCAGAAGCTGAGGCTCTGTAGACATGAGATCCTGGTGGGTTGTTTTCTCGAATAATGATTGTGTCAGCTAACTGTGAAAAATGAGGAACATTGTCATTTACATCACTAATATCAATTTTTAAAGTTTTTGCAATAGACAATGATGGAAGACCTTCATCACTTGCAACTATGACAACTTCATATTGAGCCTTAATTTCCCGATCTAGTGGTCCATTCACAATCAAAGAAAAATCCCCCGTAAATGCTGGGTTTATAATAAAAGGCAAATCATTGGAAGATATGCGGCAGCTAACTTTTCCATTTGATCCTGAATCTCTGTCATGGACACTGATGATGGCAACTGTTGTGCCCTTTGGGGAATTCTCTGTAACAGGAACTGATAATGAGGTCACAGTCATCTCGGGAGGGTTGTCATTCACATCTAAAACAGTCACCAGAACTTTACAATGTCCAACCATTGGGTGATCTCCATTGTCAGTAGCATCAACATGAATTTCATATATTTTTGTTTTTTCAAAATCAATTTCACCTTTTACTCTAATTTCTCCGGTGTGTTTATCTAGACTGAACATCCTCTTCACTTCCTCTTTTACTGTACTGCTTAGTTCATATGATATTTCTCCATTTCTTCCAAGATCCAAATCTGTAGCATTCAGCTTAAATACCAATCTCCCTTTCACAGCATTTTCAGTCACACTGCATTGGTAAAATGGTTGATCAAACACAGGAGCATTATCATTAACATCTTCCACAGTAATGATAATATGTGTTGTACCACTTAATCTTGGTTTTCCTCCATCATAAGCTGTAAGTGTCAGATTGTGAACAGACTGCTTTTCTCTATCAAGGGCTTTCTTAAGCACAAATTCTAATGATCTGATTTCATTCATATATTTTTGAAAATCCAAAGCAAAATAATCACTTGAACTGAGCTCATAATTTATGATGGAATTTGTTCCAAGGTCTGGATCATCAGCTACCTTTAATTGGAAACGAGATCCTGCAGGTCTGAACTCCGAAATTATCATATTAGTTAAACTGAAGGAGAATACCGGACTATTGTCATTGATATCTTCTATTTCTACATCTACACGATACATCTGCACAGGCTTATCTACAATAACCTGCAGAGGAATTATACAGAAGAGTGTATCTGGACACAGCACTTCTCGGTCTATTGTCTCTTTAACAAACAAGATTCCATTCTGCAGATTAACCTGGAAATATTCCTTCTCATCTCTAGAGACAATATGTAACATTCTGGAATTAATCTCACCTATATCCAGTCCAAGATCCTGAGCAATTCTCCCGACAAAGGTGCCATGCTTGGATTCCTCAGGGATGATATAATGCAGCTGACTCAGGACCACATCCCAATACATATGAAAAAATAAAAAATGGACCAGTCTGCTCGATAGGCAATAATCCTGCTTTAGTTCAAGCATTTCTTGATTTAGCAAAGGATGAATTTCTCCAATAAAAAAGACACTCAAAATAAAGATACACAAACAAGGGAAATTCTATCATGGCCGAAATTTCTGCTGCAAGATGTTCCGTCAAAGGTAATTACAGAAAAATATATAAATATAATGCTATATGTTGGTATGCAGTACCATCTAGTGTCTGCTGGCAATATTGCACTTGGTTAATGTAAATATGTTGTTATCTAATTAAGTTCTTTACATGTCTTTAATAATTCTTCATCTTGTCTAAATATTATTTAATTTATCAATATGTAAGTGCCAACATTTGAAGAAATAAGCAACAAATTTGTTTTTTTAGATTATGTTAGCATCAGAGATTCACTATCAAATCACTTTTTTAAATGAACAGCCAAGATTTGTAACCAAACCTATTAGTGATTTAAAAATGCTTTTCTTAACTTTTCTGTTGGATGCCTATGAATCTTAGGTAATATCCTTATTTGTTGCAGCTTAAAAAATGCCAAATATTATAAATGCATGGATACAGAATCAATAATGTGATGCTCTTTTGCAAATTACATTACAATTATTATAAAAAGCTTGAAAGGAATTGAAATGTTTTTTCTTAAAATTGTAAATGTTAAAACATAATAAGAAAGAATATATTTGAAATCGAGCAGAACGAATAATAACATTTTGGAGAATACAAATTTGTAAAATTTGAGTAATTTTCAATTCCTTTCAAATAAGTTTGGTCAGCTGTAATTTTATACTTTCTTTGCAGTCTATAATCACCCAGACACATAGTTCTGCATAGAAGCTACAGATACATAATTGTAGCAGAGCAGATTTCAAAGCTGCTTTGTATTCTTTTAATATTATGACACCAAATATATTGTTTTCAAAAAGGGGCAAGCTCAGCTTAGCGTTTCTTGTTATTGTCATAGACAATATTTTAACCAGAAGATTTCCATACGACTGGCAAGCCATTCAATGGAAAACTTTTTTTCTCAGTACAATTTAAAATAGTTGAACATATTCACTTTATGTATTTTTATATTAATTGAATTTTACAAAAATTTGTTAAGGTACCTCAGGGAAAATACAATAGCATCTTGATAATTAAGAAGGAGGCAATTTAATGTAGGGCACAGTAGGCTATCATAAGTAAAGCTAAGTTAACCTATGGGTCCTTAAAGTATGAGCCCATAGTTGACCCTAGAAGGAGGTACATATGAATACACATTTTAGGATCCTGCAATTAAAAATGCTGGAGAAACGGAGACAGCGCTCATATGATGATACAGCTTGGAATATATGAACAATATGGTGTAACTGGCATGTACATTTCTAGATGTTTAGATCAATTTATAGCAACGCAGAACCATTCATTCTCAATAGATTATTTGGCACTCAACACAAGGCAAATATTTGGCAGGTTATAGCTTGTATAAGTCTTCAGATTTCCAAAGGAGCTATGTAATGTGATCATTTTATAGTAACTTATTCATTCATTCAATCATCATTATTTTAGAACACGCCCTTAGTCACAGAGATATCACCAGAGTCTCATCAGAACCTATTTGAAACCATTGCAAACCAATCACAATGTACACAATTCATATTGTATACATCAAAAAGCATTATATACAAGTATATACCATCAATGTTATATTATCAATACAAATACGTTACAAATATATTTTGTCATCATGAAAATTCAAGCAATTGGACTGTTTGGTATTCATTTTAAGTATTCATTTCTCTTAAAAAACACGATATCCAAGAAGTATTGTTTCTCCTTGCGGAGATTGACATGCTAAGCATGCCGAGATGAGGAGACTTAAAGCCGAAATGCTCCTCTGGGAAATATGCAAATTGTCTCTTCAGAGAGGAAGAGGACTAGAACTCTAGCACCACCTATTAGAAGTAGCAATCCTAAAAGTCAATGTCGACCCTTTAACGAGCCTTGTCACAAGACTTAGGGTAAAAGCCAAACCAGCATCTCAATTTGCAGACACTGTGTTTCGGGGTACTGCCCCTCATCAGTGCAAAGTGTGAGATGATCTGGCTCCTCTTCCTCTCTGAAGAGACAATTGGCATATTTCCCAGAGGAGCACTGCGGCTTTAAGTCTCCTCAACTCGGCATGCTTAGCATGTCAATCTGTGAAAGGAGAAACAATACTTCTTGGATATCGGTCAGAAGCCTCTCACACAGCCAAACCAGATCATCTCACACTTTGCACTGACGAGGGGCAGTACCCCAAAACACAACCTTTGACATACTCAGTGCAGGAATGAATGTGTCGCATGGATTTATGTCTTTCTACATCAATTAAAGAATTTGCTCTTCAGACCTTCTGGGGGCATCACAACCCAATACCAGACCCCAATCTGAGGACAATAAAACTTTCACACTCCTTATCTATGAACTGTTCCAATATTTATGTTCATCTCTCTCCCATAATGACAGTTCTGCTTCACGTCACTTGTCTTAACTATTGCGTTATGTTTGTGCTGCTTTGTCTATAAATATGTGATTCTTCAGATTTTGTATTAGTTTAGCCTTATGAAGAGACCTGAGTAGTCTCGAAAGCTTCCAATTTGTTAACATCTTTTCAGTTAGCCATTAAAATGTATCAACCACTGAGGACTCTCAATTCTAAATATTTTTCTATCTACTGGCTAACACGGTACAAAGATATACATCTTTCCCTTTATCACAATGCATGAATAGATCTCAGGGCTCTTTTCTATAAATAAGGCTGTCCAATACTTTTTTATTCCGGTGTGGCATTGAAATTCCAGAGGGAAACTGATGTCAGAATTGATCTCCTAACTTTCTAAAGTATCATCCCCACACACCTGGGAAATAAGGTGAATTAGCCTTAAAATGAATAAAAAAAAACAATGTGTGCAGAATTGTCTGCTATTTCCAGCTACTGCATGGACAGAGGAATGGTGCAGTTTGATGTAATGATTTATTCTGATTGCCTTAAATGTAGTCTGGATGGATTTTTTTCTGCAATGTTGGAAATCTGGCCCTCACCTCATATGTATATATATATATATATATATATATATATATATATATACAGTATATATCCACTTGGGCTTGCATTTTCAGAATGGTTCATAAGTATTCTCAAAAGTCACTTTCTTAGGCTGAGAAGGGAGAATACTAACCATTTTGCAATTTATAACAATCACGTGAACAGAGCATGTAGTTTAAAAAATAATTAAATAGCTGATTATAATGAGAATTTTGGAAAAAAAGATAAACAAAAGCAACACTACTGGTATTCTTTCACTTACATTATCCCTTAAAAAACCCTCAATATAGAAAAATGCTTTTTTGGATTTCAAATATAACAGGTGTGTTATCAAAAAGTTTTTAACAATTTTATCATGAAGAGAAATAGGTTAATTATTTGTTATTAAAAACAGTTTTACAGTTTTTTCACCTCTTGGCATCACAGCCACATTTTGCCACATTATTTATATTACATATTTAGTAAAATGTGATCATGACCCTTGTCATAGTTTATGCCTGAATGACAAGCCAATTTTTTACATTTTTATTGTCACATTCCAAGAACCTTAACTTTTCTAATGTTTTGACAACCTAGTCATATGAGAACTTGTTTTTTTTATTCGTTGTATTTGAAATTATATATATTTTTCTTTGTTGTCATATAGGACAGGCATAACTTTTTAATTTTTCAGAGCACAGAGGTTTATGAGGGCTTCTGTTTTGTGTAGCGCGTTGTCGTTTTATTGATACCTTGTTGGGCTGCAAAGAATTTTTTTAATCTCTTTTCATTTAATTTTTGTGAGGCAAGGTGAACAATAACTCTGGCAAAGTATATTATATTTTTATTGCCATTCAGGTTATTTTTTAGGAGGGTTTTTTCACAATTACACCATTTTTTTGTTATTAAGACTGGGATTTAGATTTTACTAATTATATTTTTTACACTTATAAGCATTTACGGTATACCACAATAGGACATTAGCATACAATCCTTTGATCCTCTGTGGAAAACGGAGGCCATTGTAAGACCTCCTTGTTGCCATAGCAGCTTTAAGCACCTCATGATCTCATGATTGCTTTGTAGGGGTGCTGATAGGCTTACAGAGGGAGCAATCTCCCTCTGTCAAACCCCTCAGTGGCAACTGAGGGATTAAAGTGCTGGAATCAGAGATTGCTTATGTCCCAGCACATGCAGATAAAGGTTAGCTGAAACTGTACATCAAATTTCAGGAATCTGGATGTACAGTTATATCAGTTTGCCAAAAGGGATTAATTAAAATATTATAAAAGCAAAGTAAGAGACAAGATAAAATTCATTATTATAAATATTATTTTGCAGGACACATGCAAATCATTGTCAATCTACTAGTAGTTTAGGGTATGTCATCTCTGAGGTTTACAATGCAATAATAGCAAAAGCAAGTTTTAATCCAACTTTTTATATATATAAGAGAAAACATTAACTTAACACTTAATGTGTTACATTTCAATGGATTGTGCCACATTAACTGCGAAGTTAAGCGTTGTTACATCATGTTATTTAACACATTTAAGTGTCAAGTTAATATTTTCTACATCTGCAAAAACAACTAAAGATATTATTAGATAGAAATTAAAGGAAAACTGAATTCTATATTTTGAGCATAAAATAAAGAATGTCCTATTGCTATTAGACATTTTTATTTATAGAACAAACAAGTGGTTCTAAAATATGCAGTCATGCTATGTTGATGATGAATACATTTATAAATGTTTTTTTTATTTAAAGACACACAGACTTTAAAGTAGTAAGTTTAAATCATTTTGACAATGATTTTCATTTCAAGTTGTGTGGTACAGCAATGGGCACAAGATTTGCCCCCCCCCGTAGTGAAACCTATAGTAATTTGCAATCACAAAATGTGTTCATCTATTTTTTTCACATATTGTGAAGTCCAATGATTAAAACTGTTTTCTGCTCTAATTAAGTATGGCAGGAATAGCCAAGCAAAATGTTTTGAAATAGTTGAAATTTTTAATTATTGCATCAGTGTCTCATATTTAATTTTTTAGGGCATGGCAAATCGCATAATGTTTGCTCCCAATTATTACAAAATTCAAAAAGGGTTTTGGGAATAGTTTTCCTTTTTGTCCAAATATTGTCTTGCTATTAGGGTTGACTCAGTCATTTGCAGAAAATATTCCGTGTGTTGAATAAAATTCAGAAGTCTTTATTGAAGAATTAAAAAGTCATTGCAATGAATAAGGATTAAATTCCTAAACACTTATGCTAGATTTGCACATTTTTTTTGCCCATGTACACTGGTGTGAATTTTATTAGACACGCTGGATATTTTCTATTTTCTGCAAATGGTTTCCTAATTGCGGCACTGCAGGTTTCCATGCGTGGTATCCATTGAGAAGGTGAGCTGCTATTTTTCTCTCTTTTTAGTTACTCAGTCATTGCTATATTGGTAACACACTATTTATCTGAAAAAGTGAGAATGTGTACTCCAAAACTATATCACACAAAATGTATATATTATTTTCATGCATTAAATAAGTAAACTTACATTTTATTTTTTTTTGGTTATGTACCCACTTTTCTATATGTAATTCCACACATTTCAGCACATTTTTAAAAATTTTTTTTAAATATGAAAGAGTGTGTCCAAAAATCTAAAATAAACTATCTATCTTCAGGATAAGTAATCAGTATCAGTATAGTGCAGCAGTATATAAACACTGATTGAGGCTGAACATCAATACTCCAATCAATTTTTATCAGTGTATTCATATCAGGTCTATTCCTTATCAAAAATATAGTTCATTATAATATTTAATAAAATGATTTTTAAGAATATTTTGTTACACTATTGCACATTTTTAAGACATAAACATTACCATTCTAAAGAACGTAATATATTAGAATTCATTATGGAATATTTCCTTCAGTTTTAATAATTAGAATGATTAAAATATTTGAAAATTGACTTTTAAAATAAAAATTGCATGTTGCTATGGTAATAAATGAATATCAATTTTCTACTTTACATCATACATTTCCAAAGCCAATAAATATGTAATCTAGGTTGTATATTAATATTATAATCTTATCTATGAGAAAAATAAAGTTCAATCTCTTCCCGACCTGTGACGCCACGTAGGCGTCAGGAAAGACGGTGCCAATCCGACCTGTGACGCCTATGTGGCGTCATGGGGAGATCGCGTTCCTGTGGGTCGGGTGACCGGGGTCACAGAAAGGTCACCCGACCCGCAAGCACAGGAGGCTTTGTGCTTCACCCCAGGGAGGAGACTTTGCCCCCCCCGTGGCTACGATCGCTCTGATTGGCTATTGAAATTGAAACAGCCAATCAGAGCGATAGTAATATTTCACCAATGAAACTTGGTGAAATATTACAATCCAGCCATGCCCGATGCTGAAATAGCATCTGCCATGGCTGGAGACACTAATCTGATCCCTCACACCGACTGACAGGGGCGATTTGCCCCCCGCCACCAACTGATGGCAGTGATCTGCTGCCGCTGTCAGTATTTGCTCCCCTACCCTGCCCTCCACTTCCCCCTGCATTCCGACCCCCTCTCCTCTTCCCCCAGTACCGATCCGAGTCCTGGAGTCCCTCCTGGTGTCCTCCGTCTTCCTCCATGGGCGCCGCTATTTGCCAAAATGGTGGGTGCATGCGCAGTGTGCCTGTCGAATCTGCCAGCTGGCAGATTCATTCACTCCAGGTACATTTTGATCACTGTGATAGACCCTATCACAGTGATCAAAATAAAAATATAGTAAATAAACCCCCCTTTATCACCCCCATAGGTAGGGACAAATATTGAAATAAAGAAAATATATTTATTTTTATTTTTCCATTAGGGTTAGGGTTAGCGTTAGGGTTAGAATTAGGGTTGGAATTAGGTTTAGGGTTGCAATTAGGGTTAAGGTTGGAATTAGGGTTGGGGTTGGAATTAGGGTTAGGGTTGGGGTTGGAATTCAGGTTAGGGTTGGAATTAGGGTTAGGGTTGGGGTTGGAATTACAGTTAGGGTTGCAATTAGGGTTAGGGTTGCAATTAGGGTTAAGATTAGGGTTAGGGGTGTGTTGGGATTAGAATTGGGATTAGGGTTAGGCTTGTGGTTAGGGTTATTGTTAGGGTTGGGATTAGGGTTAGTGGTGTGTTGGGGTTAGGGTTCGAATTAGGATTAGGATTAGGGGTGTGTTAGGGTTAGGGTTGTGGTTGGGATTATGGCTGGAATTAGAATTGAGGGGTTTCCACTGTTTAGGCACATCAGGGGCTCCCCAAACGCGACATGGCGCCACCATTGATACCAGCCAATTTTGCATTCAAAAATTGGGGACTAAAAGATTATGTTTGTGGAAAAAATATGATTTTTTTTATTTTCATGCTCGGGTGTTATAAACTTTAGTGAAACACCTGGGGGTTCAAAGTTCTCACCATACATCTAGATAAGTTCCTTGAGGGGTCTAATTTCAAAAATAGTGTCATTCGTAGGGGGTTTCCACTGTTTAGGCACATCAGGGGCTCTCATAACGCGACATGGCATCCAGCCAATTCTGCATTGAAAAAGTCAAACGGCGCTCCTTTCCTTCCAAGCTATGCCATGCACCCAAACAGTGGTTTACCCCACATATGGGGTATCAGCATGCTCAGGACAAATTGCACAATAACTTTTGAGGTCTTGTTACCCTTGGGAAAATAAAAATTTGAGGTGAAAAGATCATTTTTTGTGGAAAAAATATGATTTTTTAATTTTACGGCTCTACGTTATAAAGTTGAGTGAAGCAATTGGGGGTTCAAAGTGCTCACCACAAAGTGCTCCCTTCCAAGCCCCTATTTGTGCCCAAACAGTGGTTTACCCCAACATATGAGGCATCAGCGTACTCAGGAAAAATTGCACAGCAACTTTGGGCATCTAATTTCTCTGTTACCCATGGGAAAATAAAAAATTGGGGGCTAAAAAATTATTTTTGAGGAAAACAAATTATTTTTATTTTCACGGCTCTGCGTTATAAGCTTCTGTGAAGCACTTGGGTGTTCAAAGTGCTCACCACACAATTAGATAAGCTCCTTGGGTGGGTCTAGTTTCCAAAATGGGGTCACTTGTGGAGGGGTTTCTACTGTTTAGGCATATCAGGGGCTCTCCAAATGCGACATGACACCCGCAGACCATTCGATCAAAGTCTGCATTACAAAACGTCACTACTTCTCTTCCGAGCACTGACATATGCCCACACAGTAGTTTTCTCCAACATATGGGGTATCAGAGTACTCAGGAAAAATGGGCAACAACTTTTAGGGTCCAATTTCTCCTGTTACCCTTGGGAAAATAAAAAATTGCGGGCTAAACAATCATTTTTTGAGGAAAAAAATTATTTTTTATTTTCACAGCTTTGCGTTATAAACTTCTGTGAAGCACTTGGGGTTTCAAAGTGCTCACCATACATCTAGATAAGTTCCTTGGGGGGTATAGTTTCCAAAATGGGGTCACTTGGGGGGTTTCCACTGTTTAGGCATATCAAAGGCTCTCCAAACACGACATGGCACCTGCAGACCATTCCATCAAAGTCTGCATTACAAAACTTCACTACTTCTTTTCCGAGCCCTCACATGAGCCCACACAGTAGTTTTCTCCCACACTTGGGGTATCAGTGTACTCAGGACAAATTGGACAACAACTTTTGGGGTCCAGTTCCTCTTTTTACCCTTGGGAAAATAAAAAATTGGGGACTAAAAGATTATGTTTGTGGAAAAAATATGATTTTTTTTATTTTCATGCTCGGGTGTTATAAACTTTAGTGAAACACCTGGGGGTTCAAAGTTCTCACCATACATCTAGATAAGTTCCTTGAGGGGTCTAATTTCAAAAATAGTGTCATTCGTAGGGGTTTCCACTGTTTAGGCACATCAGGGGCTCTCCAAACGCGACATGGCATCCAGCCAATTCTGCATTGAAAAAGTCAAACGGCGCTCCTTTCCTTCCAAGCTATGCCATGCACCCAAACAGTGGTTTACCCCCACATATGGGGTATCAGCATGCTCAGGACAAATTGCACAATAACTTTTGAGGTCTTGTTACCCTTGGGAAAATAAAAATTTGAGGTGAAAAGATCATTTTTGTGGAAAAAATATGATTTTTTAATTTTACGGCTCTACGTTATAAAGTTGAGTGAAGCAATTGGGGGTTCAAAGTGCTCACCACAGATCTAGTTAAGTTCCTTAGGGGGTCTAGTTTCTAAAATGGGGTCACTTTTAGGGGGTTTCCACTGTTTAGGCACATCACGGGCTCTGCAAATGTAACATGACACCTGCAGACCATTCTATCAAAGTCTTCATTACAAAACGGCGCTCCTTCCCTTCCGAGCTCTGCCATGCGCACAAACAGTGGTTCCTCCCATATATGGTGTACCAGCATATGCAAAACAAACTGGACAACAACTTTTGGGGTCCAATTTCTCCTGTTACTCTTGGGAAAATAAAAAATTGCGGGCTAAACAATCATTTTTTGAGGAATTAAATGATTTTTTATTTTTGTGGCTCTACGTTATAGACTTCTGTGAAGCACTTCTGGTTTCATAGTGCTCACCATACATCTAGATAAGTTCCTTGGTGGGTCTTATTTCCAAAATGGGGTCACTTGTGCGGGGTTTCCACTGTTTAGGCATATCAGGGGCTCTCCAAACGCGACATGACACCCGCAGACTATTCCATCAAAGTCTGCATTACAAAACATCACTACTTCTCTTCCGAGCCTCGACATGTTCCCACACAGTAGTTTTCTCCAACATCAGGGGCTCTCCAAACGCATCATGGCGTACAATTTCAATTCCAGACAATTTTGGTTTGAAAAAGTCAAATGGCACTCCTTCCTTTCCGAGCCCTGCCTTGCACCCAGACAGTGGTTTTCCCCCACATATGGGATATCGGTGTACTCAGGAGAAATTTCAAAACAACTTTATCTGTCAATCTTTTCCTTTTACCCTTAAAAAAATAAAAAAAATTATTTGTAAAAGATCATTTTTGTGACTAAAATGTTAAATGTTCATTTTTTACTTCCACGTCGCTTCAGCTCCTGCGAAGCACCTGAAGGGTTAAGTAACTTCTTGAATGTAGTTTTGATCAGCTTGTGGGGTGCAGTTTTTAGAATGGTGTCACTTTTGGGCATTTTTAGCCATATAGACCCCTGAAGCTGACTTCAAATGTGAAGTGGTCCCTAAAAAAAATGGTTTTGTAAATTTTGTTGTAAAATGAGAAATCACTGGTGAACTTTTAACCCTTATAACTTCCGAACAAAAAAAAACAAAAAAAAATGTTTCCAAATTTGTGCTGATGTAAAGTAGACATGTGGAAAATGTTATTTATTAACTATTTTGTGTCACATAACTCTCTGGTATAACAGAATAAAAATTCAAAATTTCCATTTTTTTCACAAATAAACGCAATAATTAGTGACCTAAGTATACCACTAACATGAAGCCCAATATGTCACAAAACAACAATCAAACAAACTTAAAGGGTTTTTCCACAAACAAAAGTTAATTTGAATTAATAAATCTTGGAATAATAACTTCCACAATTGGTTGTGTTTAAATAAAATGTTCCTGTATGATCAGACCATGTTCCTGCATGGTCAGACATAGGCATTACACAGTACATAGCAAGGGCACATTTATATGATTATCTCAGCACAGGAACATTTTATTTAACAACATCCAATTGTGGAACTTATTACTATCCCAAGATCTTTTGATTAAAATGAACTTTTGTCCATGTGAAAATCCTTTTAATCATTTCCAATAGGATAGAGTTCCTTCAGCTATAAGACAAGATAAAGCTTTAAGGCAAGGCTATTAATAGTATGATTATACAGGTAATTTGATTTATCTTAAAAATATTTGAATTACATTTTCATGGAACAAAATTAATTATTACTACTTTAGAAATAAATACCATATGAAGAATTGATCAGAATGTTTTTCATATTCCCTTACCTAGTTTTAAGGAGTATGAAGGAGCCCTTGTGGCAAAGCATTATCTTCATTGCCTGCAGCTTGAGAACTAATTGGAGTGAAAACTATTACGTCATTCTAACTTTGCGTTGAATTGGAAAATACATCCAGCTTCCTCCAGTGTTAGAGCAGATTTTGTAAGTTTTTTTCAGATCATTGACTTTATCCCTGTATTTTTGCCATCTCAGCACAGTTAAGGTGATTAAGGTATTCAGAAATGTACTAAAGTACTTGAAATAACACAGATTTCTATAACCAAATAAATATTTACATCAGAAAATATATATATTTTAGTTTTTTCAAAATCAATTTCATCTTAATTCTAATTTATCCAGACTAAAAATGTCACTTTCTCCATTTTTATGTTGATTAACATATGTGATATTTCTCATTTTTTTTCTGTGAACCAAATCTGTTCCATTCAACTTAAATACTATAGTGTCCTTCACAGAATTTTCAGTCACATTGCATTGGTAAAATGGCTGATTAAAGACCAAGCATTATTATTAATGTCTTCTAAAGTGATGACAATATATGTGATGCCACTCATTCTTGGTTTTCCTCCATCATAAGTTTTAAGTGTCACATTGTGAACAGACTGCTTTTCTCTGTCAAGGGCTTTCTTAAGCACAAGTTCTAATGATCTGATTTGATTCACATATTTTCATATATTTTGGAAAATGTAGTGTAAAGTAATCACTTGCATTGAGCTCTTAATTTATGTTGGAATTTGTTCCAATATCTGGATCATCAGCTCACCAAAGTGGAAAATGTGATTCTGCAAGTATGAGCTCTAATATGACAAGATTAGTCACACTAGAGGAGAATACCGGACTTTTGATTTTGATATCCTCTATTTCTACATCTACACGATACATCTGCACAGGCTTATCTACAATAACCTGTAGAGGAATTATACAGAAGGGTGTATCTGGACACAGCACTTCTCTGTCTATTGTCTCTTTAACAAGCAGGATTCCATTCTGCAGATTAGCCTGGAAATATTCATTCTCATCTCTAGAGACAATATGTAACATTCTAGATTTATTCTCATGCATATCCAGTCCAAGATCCTGAGCAATTCTCCCAACAAAGGTGTCATGTTTGGATACCTCAGGAATGATAAAATGCAGCTGACTCAGGACCACATCCCATGACAATTGTATTAATATTATAAAGCCTACCATCTTATTCCTTGTAAATAATAATGTGTATTAAGCATTTCTCAATTGCTCTGAGGTTGATAACTAAGAAAAACATGTTAGATTATACTCACCCGGGGGGGCGGTCCGATGCGATCCGATCCAATGGGCATCGCGGTCTGTGGCTGGCACCTCCCATCTTCTAGCGATGACATCCTCCTCCTTTCTTCTGTCACGGCTCCTGAGCAGGCGTAATTTATCTGTCCTGTTGAGGGCAGAGCAAAGTCCTGCAGTGCACAGGTGCTGGGCCTCTCTGACCTTTAACGGCGCCTGCGCACTGCAGTACTCTGCTCTGCCCTCAGTAGGGCAGATAAATTACGCCTGCACAGGAGTGCGACAGAAGAAAGGAGGAGGACGTCATCGTTAGAAAATGGGAGGCATCGGCCCCAGACCGAGACCACCATTGGAACGGATCGCATCGTACCGGGTGAGTATAATATAACTCGTTTTTCTTATCTTTCAGGTTACATTGGGGGCTTATCTACAGCATTACAGAATGGGGTGACAGATTCCCTTTAAGCACTGTTATGAGTGTAGAAAAAAGAATTAGCTAAATGCTGAACAGTTTCTTTAAAAATCACTGCGAAATACCAGAATCTGACAATAAAATCAATCTACAGTAACTTTATACTACAGCATTGTTTACTATGATGTTATTTCATGAAATAATGAC
Source organism: Oophaga sylvatica (assembly GCA_033576555.1). Classification (NCBI taxonomy): domain Eukaryota; kingdom Metazoa; phylum Chordata; class Amphibia; order Anura; family Dendrobatidae; genus Oophaga; species Oophaga sylvatica. The sequence goes on from JARQOD010000004.1 coordinate 40,518,739, forward strand.
TTCATATTGAAAAGCAGATAAGCTGTTTTATCTTTGTTTTCAATGTATAAAAAAAATTCTTAAGAATCTTGGAACTTTATTATATTTTTTAATCACTTTCCATTTTTCAATAGCCTTTTAATGGAAGGAGTCTGTGGCTTTTTCCTGGGATTATAATGCCATGCTTTCCCAACTGTTCTGCTGTGCAAGGCTATAACCAACTCTGAGCTTGCCACCCCCGCTATGGTACCGTAAAAGCAAACTATAAGACATACCACCATTTTATTATTTTCCTCCCTAAAATCATATTTATTTCTTCTCAAAAATTTGGGGTGTGCCTTATGGTCCAGTGCATCTTATAGTCTGAAAAATGCAGTAATTCTATCATTTTAAAAAGATTGTTAGAAATCTCCATTTTCATAAGAAGTCATAAAGACTTATTGTGTTGTAATATGAACAAGGATTTCAGCTTCAATTAACAATCCTCAATCCACATTATTCAGATTTCGTTATTTATATTTACAAATAGTAAGATAATTGTTAACAATTCTAATAAATATTAAAGCCCAAAATGTTCTTAGGCCAATCTAAAAAATGTATATCATTTTAAGATCGACATAACAATCATGAAACCCACAAGTGAACACTATATTTTATTTTCATTTTCTATTGTCAGTACCCAATTGAAAAGGTTTCGAATGCTATAAAGTGGGTTGATTTCTCTTTGCTTCTTTTATATTAAAGTACTGGTTTCTCTAATATTGATAGGTGAAGGTCAAGTTGGACACTCTGAGTATGAATCTATGAATCTATGAATCACATGCTGTCTCTCCTGCTCCTTTGTTTTAAAATTCTAACTTACTATATATGTCGGCATCTCCTCACATCATAAACAATCATGTAAACATTAGATATATCAAGATGGATTATAAATCATCATAATCAACTACAAGGAGGTGAATCAAATAAATATTTTTTATAATTAGGAAGAATCAAAATGTATTGAATTGCAGAAAATCTTACTAATTTAGATTTTAAAATATATTTCATCCTCAAAATCCACAATTAGAAAAATTATATGGGGTGACATTCTTCTTTAGAATTGAAGGTATAAGAATATAGAGTCATAGTATTAAAATCTGTTTTTGTGACAATCAGGTAAAATAGAAAATCAGAATTTAAAATTACAATTTTCATAGCTTTCAAACCAGGAAACAAGAATAATTCATTTTGGCTCAATTAATCATTCATTAATTAATTCATTCATTCTGAGTAAAATGTCACATACTGTATTAATGCTTATGATTAGCATCCAAATATTTCAGTTGTGCACAACATATAAAGGTATTTATGTCCCTAGTGCAACAACTTATGTGATTAAGTATAGCATAAATGATACAAAGACTTAAAAACTTGAGCAACTTGAGGGTAAATGTATTTTTATGTTTATTCCAGTTTTGCAGTATAAATACATTGATTAGTATGGTGTTTGTGCTATAATTCTATGAGAGACTTGTATAACTTTTTTCAAACTTAAAAAATAAAGTAGAGTAAATAGCCATGGCTTTTATAGCAAAATATTTACCCATTTTTAATTTGCTTAGGCGTTTTTTCTGTATTTTTTTAAGAATTAAAATTTTTGTATTTATTTTATTTGTGTTATATTATAAAGTGCCAGCACATTAAATAATTTATTTAATTATATTTATTAAGTACATTATATATTAGAATTTGCTCTTTCTGATTATTTGACTCTTTGACCCTTGATGTTAGATATCATTAATGTTGAATCTGCCTGTTTTAACATAATATCTATGAATTAGAAAGTCATGAAAAAGGTAAAAAAACAAACATTTCAGAAATATGTGAAATATGTTCTATTATTTTTATACATTTCTGACATAAAGAACACAAAAGATTGATTTCATATCAATGCAATAAACTATATTGTCTAAATGTGTTATTTTTTGTGAACTGTGCTTTAGAAGTTTCCAAAAATTATAATACAATTTTATTTGTTGTCAACTGTAAAAGTCCAGCTACTTGATTTTGTTTCTACTCTAACGGAGTAAATGATATATTTGATAGAACAGTAAATGGGTAAGAAGTGTCCTTTATTAAAGAAGAATAAATTAGATTTAAAGTTTAGTAATTTTTTGTGTTTTGCAGGACGAGTTGTACTTTTGAATGACACCATTGTTTTTACCATGTTGTGTACTAGAAAATGGGAAAAAAATTCCAATTACGTTGAAATTGCAAAAAAAGTGCAATCCCGCACTGGTATTTTGTTTTGCCTTTTTACGAGGCTCACTAAATGCTAAGACTGACCTGCCAATATGACTCTACAGGTCATTACGAGTTCATAGACTTCAAACATGTCTAGGTTTTTTTATCTAAGTGGTGAAAAAAAATTCCAAACTTTGTTAAAAAAAAAAATTGAGCCATATTCTGATACTCGTAGCATCTTCATTTGTCGTGATCTCAGGTTGGGTGAGGGCTTATTTTTTGAACGCCGAGCTGACATTTTTAATGATACTATTTTGGTGCAGATACAATCTTTTGATCACCCCTTATTGCATTTTAATGCAATGTCACGGCAACCAAAAAAAAGTAATTCTGGCGTTTCTACTTTTTTTCTCGCTAAGCCGTTTATCAATTAGGTTAATCCTTTTCTTTTATTGATAGATCGGGTGATTCTGAACTTGGCAATACCAAATATGTGTATGTTTGATTTTTTTTATTATTTTATTTTGAATGGGGCGAAAGGGGGGTGATTTGAACTTTTATATTTTTTTATATTTTTAACATTTTTTGTTTACTTTTCACATGCTTCAATAGTCTCCATGGGAGACCAGAAGCTGCCATAACCTGACCAGCTCTGCTACATACAGATGATGATCAGTTCGCCTGTAAATAGCTGAATTACTCACTTGCTATGAGTGCTGACCACAGGGCAGTGCACACAGCAAGCCAGCAGTAACAACCATAGAGGTTTCCAGGAGACCTCTGGTTGTCATGCCAACCTATCGGTGACCTGCAATCATGTAACGGGGTCACCGATGGGCGGATTTCCAGAACAATTGCCGGAAGTGCATGTTAAATTCCGCTGTCAGCATTTGACAGTGACATTTAATGGGTTAATAGCCACGGGTGGATCGCGATTCCACCCGCAGCTGTTCCAGGCACATGTCAGCTGTTCAAAACAGCTGATATGTGCTGGGAAAGATGTTAGCTCACCGCTGGAGCCCACATCAAAGGGAGAGTGTCCAACATCGGAGTACTATTACGCCCAATGTCGGAAGGGGGATAAAATAACGCAAATATTAGTTTTTGAAATGTGACTGTTTAAAATAACTCATCATGTTACACTGACATAAACCTGTCCTAGAATATTAATAAGACAGCTTGACAGTATGTGGAACTGGTTACCTCCAGGTCTAACACCTTCTATCTGCACATGCTCAGAGGCACCTGTTCTATGAACATTCTAAAAACTGCTTTTGTCAATGTCCATCCTGCGTTTCTGAACAATGAGCAGCTGCTCTATAGGTTATGTCCTGGTCACAGCAGTGGGCCGCCTGCTGTACATGCATACAGGCACCAGTCATATTATCATTCTAGGGCAGTTTTCTGCCAGTATAGCAAGACAGTGGCAATTTTAATATATTTCAGTGATTATCTCTCTATACAAACCAAAAATTATTACAGGTATTTAAGAATTTATACAATATGACATTTTATTTTCTTCTTTAATTTTCTCTACACTTACAGGACCCTCTTAATGCTAAATTCTTGCTTCAAATCAATTATAATTATGCCTTATATTAAAATTTAAGTTAGCGTTGGGTTAAGCGAAAATGCTTGGTGATACACGGTTATCACTCGAGTGTCAGGGTGCTCAGATGTGCTTGTTAATTGACGAGCATTAGCCACTTTTCAATTTTAAATTCAAATCATGGCCCCCCGTGTTTGGCACCTGTTACATAGCCAATACGCAGGCAAGGATTGCCTGCATGTCACTGTAATGCTGTAGCCATCTTGGTAGTGGCATTACTGCATTACTGTGATTGGCTAGCCATGTGACATCATTAGGGGTTCTAAAAAGATAGGCACTGCCAGGCCCGGTACAATGACACCATTTCACAGCTCTATGACAGTTGTTATTTGAGGGAGAGACTACTTTTCCAGGCCTGTGTGTGTCCAGTTTAACAAATCGGAGTCCTGCAGTGTTAATACTGGTGTTGAAGCTGATTCATCATGCTAACAGTCCTTATAACAGCTAATCTTGTGCTTTGCTGTTTGTATCACATACAATCTGCATTTAGCCTAGGGAGGAGAGAAATTTGCAGGAGCAGGGAGTGTGACTGAATACAATCTCTATGCAGGGATTAGGGCTTTCCAGTCTGTTGCTAAATATATAGCTGCGGCAGTTGACCACATTTTTATTTTTTGGGTAAAAAATTGACTATATTGTCATATACAAAGTAACAGGTGTTTTGTGGAACATATTTATGTTACACAGAACTCCAAAAAAGCCTTTAAATATTTTTTTGAATTCAATTACTCATCCATATATTATGTGTTCTGTGGTACATTTCAGTGTTACATAACAGCCAAAAAAGCTTTCAAACATTTTCCTGTATTCAATTATTCATCCATATACTACATATACTCATCCGTAGAGCATTCTGTGCTCTGGGGTATATTTCTCTGGTACATAATGTTAAGGCTGCCGTAACGCACAAAATAATATAAATAATAAGTGCGTTCGCAGCCCGGTGTCCACCGTGCAGGCGAAGCCCGCTGCTGGCAAAAAGGCACAAGAAGCAAACTCTGTTATCCCGCAAAGCTGCCAACATAAACGCCGTAATGCGCTGTGGCAATGAATGCGAACTCTGTTACTCCACAGAGCCGCTAGAAGAGGAGCCGCAACGCTATATGGCGATGTGTGCGCACTCACTAGACACAACTGAGTGGCAAAGAAAACACGCTAGGGCGCTGACTAGCGTTGAAAGCGAACCCTGTTACGTCACAGGGCTGCTGAGAAAAAGCACTCTGTCCTGTAAGGCTCCCAGATACACATTAAGTGCTAAGCGCACATAAAGCGTGATCATGCGCTAATGTCCTCGCGGGAGTCACCCACAATCTATGGCGTCTGAACGCCAGGCCCTGAATACGGCAATCAAACTCCTCACCGGTTATGCCGGTAATCTAGGGCATCTAGAACACCGACCCTGACCAGCTACCATACCAAACTCCTCACCGATTAAGTCGGTATTCTAGTGGCTTATTTCAGCCGGGTCCCTATCCACACATACACATGACCACACTGGCGCATAGCATACAATGATTGATATTAGCGCATGGCGGCCCAGCCATGCTACCCTTTTATAGCAACAGCTACAGGACCTTCCAGGAACAAGGACCAATGAGAAGCTGTTACAAACAAACGTAGCTACATGACCTTCCTGGCGGACCAATAGGAGCCGCTGCAGCACCTGAACATGTGACCCCTGATCTCCAATGAGAGATCTCACTCTGAGCATGCTCAGATGGGAAAACGCAGGACTTTGTCTCAAAGACGACTGCTCCAGCACTGGCTATAATAGCAGATCCAGGAAAGGCAGCAGCAAGTCACTGCACAGTAGAGGAGTGGGCAAGACGCCTGGACCGACGTCTCTGCTGAGCAGGCTCCACTGCGGCTGGAGATGAATGGGAGACCGCAGCGGGACGGGTTCGAGACTCCCCTTGTGCAGCAGCGGGTAATCGAACCCTAACACATAATTCTCTAAAAAAGGGCTCAAAAACATTTCGCTATTATATTGCTCACCCTAGAGCATTACGTGCTCCTGGTACATTTTGGTGTTATAGAAGCCTCCAAAAAAGATTTTTTTTCTGTATTCACTTACTCATCCATAGAGTATTATGTCCTCTGTGGTACATTTCTGTGATATGTAACCCTGCAAAAAAGCAATTTAAAAATTTTCTGGTGTTATATTGCTCATCCCTAAGGGTATTATATGCTCTGGAGTGCATTTAAATGATATATAAGACTCAATAAAAGCAATTAAGAATGTGTCTGTATTCAATTAGTCATCCATACAGTATTAGGTGATTTCTGTGACATTTCGGTGGAATATAAGACTCAAAAAAAGTGTTGAAAAATTTGTCTGGACTCAATTAGTCATCCATACAGTATTACATGCTTTCATTTATATTTCAGTAGTACCTAACACTCCAAAAAAGTGTTGAACAATATTTTTGGGTTCTATTAGTCATCCATAGACTATTAGGTGCCTTCTGTTACATTTTGGTGGTATGTAAGTGTTAAGGCTGGCGGAACGCACAAAATAAGTATAAATAATAGGTGCGTTCGCAGCCCGGGGTCCACCGTGCAGGCAGAGCCTGCTGCTAGTAAGATGGCGGTATGGCGAACTCTGTTACTTCACAGAGTCGCAACTATAGATACTGTGGCACTATATGGTGGTATAAGCGAACTCTGTTACACCACAGAGTCGCTAAGGTAGAGACGCAGAGATATGGACTGTGTCCTGTTAACTCCACAGTGATGCACAGACAACTGCTGTGCGGACAGCAGTCCATAGTAATGCAATCAGCAATGCAATCAGACAATCTCCTCACCGGAGAAGCCTTATTCTAGGGGCTTATTTCAGCCAAGGCCTAAACACGTGCATACAGGTCTCCTCACCGGAGGTGCCGGTATTCTAGGGGCTTATTTCAGCCGAGCCCTAACACATGCGTGCAAGATCACACTGGCACAAAGCACATAATGCAATTGATACTAGCGCATGGCCGCAAGGTCATACAACCCTTTTATAGCAGCAACTACAGGGCCTGCCAGAAAAGGACCAATAAGAAAATATTCCAGAACACATGTAGTTTCAGGAGCTTCCTAGCAGACCAATAGGAGCTGCTGCAGTACCTGAGCATGTGACCCCTGATCTCCAATGAGAGATCTTACCCTGGGCATGCTCAGAAGGGGAAACGCAGGACTTAGTCTTAAAGACATCTGCTCGCCACTAACCAGAACTGGCTACAATAGCAGAACCTGGAGAGGCAGCAGCAAGTCTCTGCACAGTATTAGACTGGGAGAGACGCTGGGACCGACGTCTTTGCCGAGCAGGCTCCACTGCGGCCGGAGATGGATGGGGGACTGCAGAGGGACTGGTTCGAGACTCCCCTTGTGCAGAAGCGGGAACTTGACCCCTAACAGTAAGACTCCAAAAAAGATTTAAACATTTGTCTGGATTCAAATAGTCATCTATGCAGTATTAGGTGCTTTCTGTGACATTTCAGTGGAATATAAGACTCCAAAAAAGCTTTGAAAAATGTTTCTGAATACAATTAGCCATCCATACAGTATTATGAGCCTTCTGTTAAATTTTGGTAGTATAAAAGACTCCAAAAAAGCAATGAAAAATGTGTCAGTATTCAATTGCTAATTTACAGTGGGTTCAGAAAGTATTCAGATCCCTTTAAACTTTTCCCTCTTTGTTTCATTGCAGCCATTTGATAAATGCTAAGTAGTTCTTTTTTATCATTAATGTACACTCTGCACCCCATCTTGACTGATAAAAACCAGAAATGTAGAAATTTTTGCAAATTTATTAAAAAAGAAAAACTGAAATATCACATGGTCATAAGTATTCAGACCCTTTGCTCAGACACTCATATTTAAGTCACATGCTGTCCATTTGCTTGTGATCGTCCTTGAGATGGTCCAACTTCTTCATTGGAGTCCAGCTGTGTTTAGTTAAACTGATTGGACTTGATTTGTAAAGGCACACACCTGTCTGTATAAGACCTCACAGTTCACATTGCATGTTAGACCAAATGAGAATCATGAGATCAAAGGAACTGGCCAAGGAGCTCAGAGACAGAATTTTGGCAAGGAACAGATCTGGCCAAGGTTACAAAAGAATTTCTGCAGTACTCAAGGTTCCTAAGAGCACAGTGGCCTCCATAATCCTTAAATGGAAGATGTTTGGGACCAGAAATCTTCCTAGATCTGGCCGTCCAGTCAAACTGAGCAATCGTGGGAGAAGAGCCTTGGTGAGAGAGGTAAAGAAGAACGCCGAGATCACTGTCTTAGCTCCACAGATGCAGTAGGAAGATGGGAGAAAGTTTCACAAAGTCAACTATCACTGCAGCCCTCCGCCAGTCAGGCCTTTATGGCCTGATGGACGCCTCTCCTCAGTGCCAGAAATATGAAAGTCCGCATAGAGTTTGCTAAAAAAAACACATGAAAGACTCTCAGACTATGAGAAATAAGATTCTCTGGTCTGATGAGACGAAGATAGAACTTTTTTGGTGATAATTCTAAGTGGTATGTGTGGTGAAAACTAGGCACTGCTCATCACCTGCCCAATACAATCCCAACAGTTAAACATATTGGTGGCAGCATCATGCTATGGGGATGTTTTTCAGCTGCAGGGACAGGACGACTGGTTGCAATTGAAGGAAACATGAATGCGGCAAAGTACAAAGTTATCTTGGATGAAAACCTCTTCCAGAGTGCTCTGGACCTCAGGCTTGGCCAAAGGTTCACCTTCCAACAAGGCAATGACCCCAAGCACACAGCTAAAATAACAAAGGAGTGGCTTCAGAACAACTCTGTGACCATTCTTGACTGGCCCAGCCAAAGCTCTGACCTAAACCCAATTGATCATCTCAGGAGAGACCTGAAAATAACTGTTCACCAACGTTCACCATCCAACCTGACGGAACTGGAAAGTATCTGCAAGGAAGAATGGCAGAAGATACCCAAATCCAGGTGTGAAAAACTTGTTACATCAATCCCAAGAAGACTCATGGCTGTACTAGCTCTAAAGAGTGCTTCTGCTCAATACTGAGCAAAGGGTCTGAATACTTATGACCATGTGATATTTCAGTTTTTTTAATAGATTTGCAAAAATTTCTAGATTTGTTTTTCTTCAGTAAAGATGGGGTGCAGAGTGTACATTAATGAGAAAAAAATAAACTTTTTTTTCATTTACCAAATGACTGCAATGAAACAAAGAATGAAAAATTTAAAGGGGTCTGAATACTTTCCGAACCCAATGTATATACTATTACGTGCTCTGGGGTACATTTCTGCGTTATATATAACCCTCCTGTTAGGGTCTGCGGAACGCACCTAATAGATAATGTAGAGAGGTGCATTCGCAGCCGGGGTCCACCGTGCAGGCAGAGCCTGCTGCTAGTAAGATGGCGTAAGTAGCGAACTCTGTTATCCCGCAGAGTCGCTAAAATAAACGCTGTAGCGCGCTGTGGCAGTTAGTGCGAACTCTGTTAATCCCAGAGCCGCTAGCGGGAATGCCACAGTGCTATATGGCGATAAGTGCGAACTCACTTAGCTTCAGTGAGCCGCAAAGTAAAACGGTAGGGCGCTGACCAGCGTTATAAAGCGAACCCTGTTGCGTCACAGAGCCGCTGAGAAAAAGACTGTGTCCTGTTAGACTCACAGGGAACAAAGATGACTGCTAAGCGGATTGCAGTCTGTGGTCATGCAGTCAGAACACAAGCAATAATCTCCTCACCGGAGTAGCCAGTATTCTAATGGCGTTTTCAGCCGAGCACTGAACACGTGCATACAATCTCCTCACCGGAGGTGCCGGTATTCTAGGGGCTTATTTCAGCCAGACCTAACCACATGCATACATGACCACACTGGCGCAAGCACGTAACAGATTTGATACTAGCGCATGGTGGCCTGGCCATGCCATCCTTTTATAGTAGCAACTGCAGGACCTACCAGAAAAAGACCAATGGGAAACCATCCCAGAACACATGTGGTTTCAGGACCTTCCTGGCGGACCAATGGGAGTCGCTGCTGTAACCGAGCATGTGACCCCTGATCTCCAATGGGAGATCTTGCCCTGGGCATGCTCAGATGGAGAAAGCAGGGACTTAGTTCCCGAACTGCCTGCTCCAGCACTGGTTATAATAGAGGAACCAGGAAAGACCGCAACAAGCCTCTGCACAGTGTTAAACTGGGCGAGACGCTGGGACCGATGTCTCTGCTGAGCAGGCTCCACTGCGGCTGGAGATGGATGGGGGACCGCAGCGGGACTGGCTCGAGATTCCCCTTGTGCAGCAGTGGGAACTCGATCCCTAACACCTCCAAGAAAGCATTAAAATTTGGGTATTTTATTGGTCATCCATAGAGTATTACATGCTCTGGGGTACATTTCGGTGATAACTCTCTCAAAAAATGTTGAAAATTTCTCTGGATTTAATTAGTTATGGATAGAGTATTATGTGCTTTCTGTTACATTTCAGTGGTATTCAGCAAAACAAAAAAGCGTTCAATTATTTTCTGCATTGAATTAGTATTTCTTACAGTGTTAAGTGCTTAGTGGGCGACAAGGTAACAAAGATGGTAGAATTGCTGCAAGACTCCTGAGGTAGCAACGAGAAGAATGTTGGAGTCAGATCAAGTTTGTGCGACTGTGTCGATGTCAATAGCATGTGGTCCAGAACCGGACACTTTCCCAGAATCACCAAGGCCCAAACCCAGGCCTCAGCCTGTACTGCTGGGGTTCCTTAGGACTGTAGACGGGAGAGTGAGGATCCAGCAACTAGAGAGCGGACTGCAAGGCCAAGGCTAATCGGAAAAGAGAAGGAGGCGAGCCAGGACCAGAGTTGGAGAAATGTTAGCGGGACCGCTAACCGCAAAATATCGACAGTTGGCATGCCTGGGGGAGGTTGTTACATGCGAACGGCAACAGAGGTGGAGTTCCATAGAAAAGTTGATATTCGCCATAACATGGATCCTTGTTCAACCAGTGATCAGTAGAGACGGAACACTTGTTTTGAAGGCAGCTGAACTGACGGCTTGAACAAGGGTCACGTTTCTAAAAATGGTCAACATTGCTGGCATGCGATGGGTATGATCCAAGAAGGAAGGTGAACGGGCCTGGGAGATGCTCCTCAACACAGCTTAAGACGGGGCTACCAACCTCTTAGAGATCATACTGTCCTTAGGGTTCCCCACTTCCTATGTGGGAGCAGGCAATGGTGCTGATTACACAGAGGGCTGTCGCCCATTTCTTCATGTCGGTGGCTCCAGCACTACCCGAAGCCGGATCACTTATAGGGAATCTGGCTCCAGGAAGGAGGCAGAGGCAGTCGCCCCAGTCTCCTGAAGAAGGAGAAAAAGAAGTAGAACCCTGAAGAGGATTACTGTATTACATTTTTTATTATTTTTTCCTGGTTTTGCACTTTCTGAAAAGCATTCATGAGTGTATGAACCTATTAACTACACTTTCAAAATATTTAGTTTACACAGTTATTTTTACATTTCAGTGCTATTTAAAACTTATAAAAAAAACACATTTTTTTCTGGATTCAATTAGTCATCCATACAATTTAATGTGCTTTGTTCCAAAAATGTACTAATTTTGTACATACTGTAGAACCTGCTTTGTGTGAAATTTAGATAGTTTGAAATAAAAACTTAAATTGGCCTGCTATAGGTGTGGAAAATTTGGTTATTCAAATATTGACTATTGTCATATATGCTTTAGAACTTGGTATGTATCAAATTTTGTTTGTTTGAAATAAAAACCTAAATTGGCCTGCTACAGGTGTAGAAATTTTGTTGTTCAAAAATTGATGACCATTATTTGTACCTACTATTTAGCCGTTTATGCACTGTTCTACCCTGAGGTCATGCTGTTTTTTTGTCTGTGATTTGCTATGGGGATTTGATTTGTCATGAAACCCTTTTAAAATTTATTAATAAACGTTAATTTATAGGGTCTATTTTGTCCTCTGACGTTTTGAAATGAAAACCTAAATTGGCCTGCTACAGGTGTAGAAATTTAGTTATTCAAAAATTGACTATTGTCTCATATAGACCCTTGTAGGGTCTGCCAGAAAAATGCTTGGACTACCCATTATATTCATTACTAGAAATGAGCACCCTAGTATTAGAATTTGCTTGGTTTGAGTAGCAAGCATCCAAGCATTTTAGTGCTCACTCATCTCTAGTTAGTGTATATGTAATAATATTTGTGAATTTTGACAACCATCTTCCTTGGGTTTTTCAAGTTAAGAAAACATTTGGCCAACAGAAAGTAATATTATTACCCCACTGCTACTACCCTGCCATTACCACCTGCTGCTCCTGCACTTAGACTTGAGTTGTTCCTGCTGGTCTTTGTTGATATCCCTTTAACCATAATGTGCCATACAGACCATTATGCTGCAGCAGTCACATGGGTCGAGGGCACATCATAGATGTTGGAAAATCAACAAAAAGCAGTTGCACTGATGCAAAGGTGGATTTATCAGGCAAATAATTGTAATTTTATTAGGATAACAATTTATTATGCACTACTTTGGTGTTTCAAAGCTAAACAGTTTTCCACAGCACATACATTAAATTTTCATAAAAAATGACACTTCAACACTATAGCTATTGTTTTTGTGGCATACTATGTGTTATTACTTTTTACTATACATTCACACATACTTAAGGGGAAATTTTTAAGTTGTCTCTCGAGCAGCTTACAACTGGGCAGTCTCCTTACAGTCTCTGTTTAGCTAAAGTTCTGCAGCTCTGAGTTATCACTGCAATCACTGTATTTACATAAAGATAACAGTTCGTTTGAGCAACCACACAGCTCTGAACAGTGAGAGCCATGATGCAGGGTGTCATGATGTTGGGTGCCAGGCGACTGTGATTTTACAGGATTGATAAGAGCAGTTCCTCAGGAGCTGAGAGTGATGTAAGCGGATACATGTGGTATAGAAATAAATGGGCTGGAGAGAGCTGACTGGTATTTTAGAAGTTCAATCATTTCCTGGAATATAACTACTCTGCATACTCAGCCAGGGTCTGGTGGCTGACCTCCTTGAAAACAAGCAGTACACTATGAAAGATACTAGCTTTCATTGCAGGAGAATGACAGGCAAGCAAATTGCAAACTTAGTTATTTTCATGCTTTCTAACTAATTAAAGCAATGTAAAGATGAGAATACCTCTTGGTATGGTTTAACTGACATAGAGTAGTTTTTCTTATACCGTTTACAGGCAAACATAGCTCCCATTGGAAAATTCTACTTGCCACTTCCTTCTAAAAAACATGCTATGAGTTCTTTACCTTACTAATATCTTTTTCTTAATTAACTACTCATAACACACACAGTTTCTCAAAACATTATATATGAGATAGGAAAATATTGCAGCATATGTAAGACCTTAATACATTAGTAAACATAACATGAAACTACAAGACTTGCTAATGCTACACTAAATATAGAACTTAGAAAAATATTAGCCCTTCTATGTCAACAGGATCCTTGAAAATTTGGAAATGCGTGATAATTTATTTGAATTTACTGTATTAGCAGTTATTGCTGAAAGTAGATTTGTAGTTTTACATGCTTCATTGTATTGCTGATAATTTATTGGATAAACCAGAGCAAGAGTTACACTTTGTTATTAACTTTCATCTATAACTAATAGAGAGGAGTTCTAGCATGAGACACCCCTCCCTTACATTATAATGTCCATGTGCTCAAAAAGTCATAGATATAATGGTTATTCTCAGCAGACAACTTCTTAAAAATATGAATTCTAATATTAAAAAAGGCCTTGTTTCACAAAAAAAGCATCAGAATAATTTATTGGCTGTTTTTGGTATGGCAGCTCAAAACCATTCATATGCTTTCCATATAACTTCATGGTGCTGTGCTAAAAAATATTGATAAATTACAAAAATATATGTGCAGGTACTGACAATGTGTTACGTGAACTTTAAAATAAATATACATACCAGAAATGTATCACCATGTACCCATGTGAATGGCGACTAGCCGAATTATGCAAAGCAAGGAGAAATCTGAGTAAACAAATGCCAATACAAAATTACCAAAATGTATTATTTCATAAAAAATTACCAAAATTTATTATTTCAAATGAATATACAAAAATTCAATAAATACAGAAAATAAATACAAAAAATGCAATACATGGGTAAAGAAAGGGCTGAAGAAAAGGTCAGAATTTGTAAAAATGTGCCTATATGTGCCAGTATTCCACGTTAGGGTGACGCTAGTCACTTCTCACGGCCAAACTGTGAGTCAGAGTGGTCAAGGAGTCCAAGGTCAGAAGCCAGGAGGGTACGTTATAAACAGAAGGAAGAGACAAAATCGTAGTCAGGTAACGTACCGAGGTCAGAGTACCATGAGGATAATAGATCAGAGCTGAAGGTGTTAAATAGGCGGATTGTCAGAACAAAGTCCAAGGTCAGGCAACAGATCAAGTATACAGAACTCAAGGCACAGAGAGCACAAAGCACAAACCTCTCAAGATGAATATACGTCTGCCAGTGTTCTGGGAAACACAGCTCAGTTAAGAAGCATGGCCATTAATTGGAATAATGAACACATGAGACAGCCGACACCTACTGTCAAAAATTGGCTAGCTGAGCTGTCAATAAACACACCGACGGCTCAGCACACCCCTGAATCAGACTGGATGGCCATGCTGTCAATCACAGTACTGAAAGCTCCAGCACGCCCCTATATTGAATTGGACGGCCGAGCTGTCAGTAACTGCATCCCATACACCCTGATGGGTGGATCCATGATAGTTAGCATTATGTATGAGACTAGCCAAGACAAAAATGCATTCAAAACAATGGTCTCTAAGTCCCTCTGTTATACCCAGCACCTATCAAAAAGTAATGTTATTAACATTGGGAATAATTACCCATTTTAATGCTCCATCGTGTTAAAATAAAATAAATACCCTGCGCTACACAATAGATTAAATGGTAATGCACATAGAATGAGTAAATGGCCAGTACCTTGTTATTAAAGCTCCATCGTGCCTTGACCTCGGCCACGTACCCCAATGCGTGTTTCGCATTAAAATGTCACTTCCTCAGGGGGCGTGCGTTCCTTTACAACTTTGGATTTAATCACTTTTTTTTTATTAAAACCCATGCATTACATTTTTTGTATTTATTTTCTGTATTTATTTGAATTTTTGTATATTCTTTTGAAATAATAAATTTTGGTAATTTTCTATTGGCATTTTTTTACTCAGATTTCTCCTTGCTTTGAACTTTAAAATAAGCTGATAAATATAACATTAATAAATTATGTCTTTTGGTATGATATAAAGTTGCCTAAGATATTCCGGCAATTGACTGATTATTAAAAATACATTTCACCCCTGCATAAACTGAACATATTTGTCAAACAGAATCTAAAAAGCATAGATTTTAAATTGATTAAAGTTTAATTGACATTTAAATTTTAATCCATGTAGCAAAGGGTCCCACAAAAATGGCGAATAAAAGCACAAAAACCATCAAAAGTGAGGAACAGTTAATTGTAATTGTGAATCATGGAGCGGGAGAAAATAAAGAAATAGTAGGAAATACACAACAGAAATCAACATACGGTAAGTAGAACATTTCAAGCTTTTGTCCCCCTTGTCTGCTCATGGAGATAACTGTGAAGTACACTCTCATTGTAATCATTGCTGAGAAGAGTCATTTGGATGGCAAAGCTTCAAATACATGTATATAGTTCACATTGATCACTTACCATTGCAGAAGCTTCTGATGCCAAGCTGTCAGTATTAGAATTTACATAACCCAATGATGATTGATGAAAGTTTGGAGTGAAAAGAATCAAATCATTTTTTGGAGGAAGACCATTCAAGTTGACTTTATACTGACGCTGTTGAGAGTAAGTCCAGCTGCCGGCTATACTGGGGCACATTGTATTTCGTTTCAGTTCATCAATTTCCTGGGTATATTTATTCCATCTCAATACTGTATATGTAATCAATGTAACTAGAAACACTCCAGATATTAAACAGATAGACACAATCAAGTAAATATTTTCATCTGGAAGTTCAACTACTTTTCTTTTATCTTTTTTTCTTTCTGCTGGTAAATCTTCTCCAGGGTCCACCAGAATGAGGACAATAGTAACCGTTGTGGACATTGCTGGGTCTCCATGATCTTTTAGTACAATGGGCAATCTGTGTTCATCATCATCTGACTCCACAAGTTGACGCATTAGAATAACATCTCCCGTGTGCTTCCCAATAGTGAAGGGGGCACTTCTTCCAAAATCTCTAAGTTCATAAGAAACCCAAGCATTGTAGCCTGAGTCTGCATCAATGGCTTTTATTTTAGTCACAAGATAGCCAGCTTTATCTATTCTTGGCACAACTTCTGTAATTTCAGACTCAGCATTTGGTAAAGGAGAAATAACGGTTGGTGCATTATCATTAATATCTTCAATGAATATGTAGAGCATCACCTCGCTGCTCAGTGGTGGTAGTCCAGCATCGGTGGCTTTTATCTGACATTGAAATTGTGATACATGTTCATGGTCAAAGGATAAAAGCGCAAATACTTTCCCATTTTCTGGATTTATAGATATATATGAAGATATAGGTATTCCATCAACAGTGCTGTCAATGATTGAGTACGTAATGAATGAATTTTGGCTGATATCTGGATCACTTGCAGACACTGTGTAGATATGAGAGCCTGGAGGGTTATTTTCTTTGATAGACACTGGTTTAGATATTTGCAAAAAAATGGGTGGATTATCATTAACATCACTGACTTGAATTTTAAGTGATTTAGTTGCCAAAAGTGGAGGAGAACCTTCATCTGTAGCTTTAATTTCAATGTCATATTCTGCTATGCTTTCCCGGTCAAGTTGTCCATTTACCGTCAATGAAAAGTATTCTCGTAAGGTTGGAGTTATTATAAATGGCAGATTTTTATTAGATATGTAGCAATTGACCTTTCCATTCTCTCCAGAGTCTTTATCATATGCCCGGATAACCGCAACAACTGATCCTTTCAAGGCATCTTCAGGAATGGGGACATTGAGTGAGGTCACCATAATCTCGGGAGCATTATCGTTCATATCTATGATGTTCACTAATATCTTACAGTGTCCCGTCATTGCTATCTGCCCTTTATCAATAGCAGCTACTTGAATTTCATACATATTTTTCTTCTCATAGTCAATTTCACCGGCAACGCGGATTATCCCCGTTTCCGATTCTATGTTGAAAGCTGAAGACACCTGCTGGGAAACTGGTTCTTTGAATAAAAACAATACCTCCGCATTTTGCCCTTGGTCAGAATCAGTTGCATTTAGTTTGATGACAATAGTTCCATTAAGGGCATTTTCCAGCAATCTGGCTCGGTAAAATACTTGACTAAACAATGGTGCATTATCATTGACATCTTGCACTGTAATATAGAGTTGCACCGTGCCACTTAATCTTGGTTTACCGCCATCATATGCAGTCAATGTCAAGTTGTTAAAAGTAATCTGTTCTCTATCCAAAGCTTTCTTCAACACAAGCTGAACAGACTTGCTTTCATGAGTGTATGTTTGTATGTCAAGTGCAAAATATTCACTTGTGCCAAGCTCATAATTTATCACGGAGTTTGTACCTATATCTGGGTCAACGGCTCCCTCTAGTGGAAAGTGGGATCCAGGCAACATCACTTCAGATATAGACAATTTATATTCAGATGCAGAGAAAACTGGGTAGTTATCATTAATGTCTTCAATTTCTACATCAACATGATGAATCTGTACAGGTTTATCTACAATGATTTCTAGCTGCACTGTGCAAATGCTAATCCCAGGACACAAGTGCTCCCTGTCTATAACCCTATTCACAAACAATATACCATTTTGCAGGTTTACCTGGAAATAGTCTGTGCCGTCCTTTGAAACAATCCTCAGTCTCCTGGAGTTGATATCACTGATGTGTATTCCCAGATCTTGAGCTAATCTTCCAACAAATGTTCCATGTTTGGATTCTTCAGGTACGACATAGTGGAGCTGGCACAGCACTAGATCAGCAGTCATTTGTATGATGAAGACAAATCCCAGTCTTGGTCTCAATAAGCATTTATACAAATGGAGAAACATTTCTGCAAATGACTATTATTTATATAGAAAGGAAATCTCTCTATGAAGAAAAAGAACAGTCTTTCCAAAGAAACGGTAAAACCTGACGCAGGAAAGAAATGGATTGGAAGCTGTATTTTTTTTCCATAAAATTGTGTAAGAGTGACATCTGGTGATAAAATATTGAACTACAACAGAAATAAATATTTTTTTAATTTTTATTTTTTATTAAACTCAATTTGATAGGTAAAAGTAGCAAAAATTACATAGTTTGGGAAAAATAAATGAAGCAAGTAAACAATTGCTTTGCTTTCTTATTAATTAGTCATGCATTCTAAAATGAATCACGATCTAACTAAATATTAAACCTTATAACAGCACTTTACTTTCAATTTTCTTTTTTTTTTTTTTACTTTCCAAAATAAGCATAATAATATCACTTTGGATTGTGCAGTTCAACAAGAAAGAAATAGTTTCAATTCCGTACCACAAAAGAGTTTTATTTAATAACAGCATAAAAATTAAGTCATCATCATCAACTTAAAAAATACCTTCTTTTACCCAGAAATCAAATAATAGTACAATACAACAAGTCGTAAAAATTGCTTAACTATGATCCTGGTTAGGGTTTTTTATGCTCTTACGGATAAAGTACAGATTTGTTTTTAATACTTTTGTCCTTATTGTATTAAATATTTTGCATTTTCTCACTTATAATGTATTGCATCCAAATGTGTTTTAAACACTTGTCTTTTGCTTTGGTTACACTTTGATCTTTTATAAATATCAATTCTAAAAATGAATACTAATAAATAACATTGTTTTATATTTATGAAGAATTTTTTTTTTCAGCATCTCAAAGACAAAAGTGATGACAATGAGGAGTAAAATTGTATCAGGCAAGTTTGAAAAAGTCTAATTTTGTCATTATTATGATTGTTAAATTTACTTTACAATCTAGCTTTAAAAGAAACAGAATCAACATCATAAAGGCTCACGATTTCTAAAAGCTTTACAGGTTAATAAATATTTCTTGAAAAAAATGTGTACTCTATATCCTTTACACGTGTTATGATTTTGTTTTTTGCATTTCCTCTCTCTGTTATTCTTATAATCTAGCGTCAACATATTTTAAACCATTTGCAAACTTTAATGGCAATTACAAAGGAGCTTAAAACATATTAAAATACGAGTATAAAAAAATGTAAAATTGACCATGAGCACCACAAGAATGATTCTTTGCGAGATGTTGGGTGTTACTGCTATTTTATTATAATGAATAAAATTCTGAGTGTGAATCATATATATAAAAAAGTGACTTGATAGTTACCATACACTTTGCTGGGAATGCATAGTCCTCTGCACAATCCGACACCTTAGATCAAATAAGATAAATGTATTGCATACTTGTAGGAACCTGACAAGCATTACAAGCACTATAATCAGGGGCGGAACTATCGTGGAAGCAGGGGAAGCAGCTGCCACAGGGCCCGGGCTAGAAGGGGGCCCGTCCCTGCTGCAGCTGCTTCACCTGCCATCAGGGCATTACAGCCCTAGCCCTTACTGTATGGGGCCCGGTGATTAGGAGCAAAAAGGGGGGCCTGAGCACGCTGGCAACCCCATCCGCGCTCGGGCCCCCTCCCGACATTTTGTTCAGGCTTCTGACTCTGAACGCTGATGCATAACAACACTGTGTTGTTTTAAAGAGACACTACAGTGTTGTAAATGCAGACAGCGAACAGAAATGAGCACTGTAGCTTTAAGCTGCGGCCCAGTACATTATGGTCCGTCTGTCACAGCGTGTGTGTGTGTGCATGTGGGGGCGGACAGCAGACGGCCAGGCAGACCACATGAGGCAGCAGGCTGACTGGACAAGCAGATGGAGGCCCGAGCAAGCAGGGTGAGTCTCTCAACAGTGACGCTTGGCTGCAATGGTGACTGGGAGGGCAGGTGCAGGCAGCATCTAACAGGGCCCACATTCAACAGGGCCCAGGCCCCAGGCTGCAGTGCAGGGGGCCCACATTCAACAGGGCCCAGGCTGCAGTGCAGGGGGCCCACATTCAACAGGGCCCAGGCTGCAGTGCAGGGGGCCCACATTCAACAGGGCCCAGGCTGCAGTGCAGGGGGCCCACATTCAACAGGGCCCAGGCTGCAGTGCAGGGGGCCCACATTCAACAGGGCCCAGGCAGCAGGGGGCCCGCATTCAACACAGGGCCCAGGTAGCAAGGGGCCCACATTCCAACAGGGCCCAGGCAGCAGGGGGCCCGCATTCAACACAGGGCCCAGGCAGCAAGGGGCCCGCATTCCAACAGGGCCCAGGCAGCAGGGAGCCCGCATTCAACACTGGGCCCAGGCAGCAAGGGGCCCGCATTCCAACAGGGCTCAGGCAGCAAGGGGCCCGCATTCCAACAGGGCTCAGGCAGCAAGGGGCCCGCATTCCAACAGGGCCTCGGGCTCCTGGGCCCTGTTTGACGCAAGCCTCAAGTCACCACTAACCTCCCCCTGGGCCCTGTTGGGCACGGGACCTCAGTCACCAGTAGCCTCCCCCTGGCCCAGTAACAGCCTCATGATTGCTACAAGTGACGAGTGACACCCTGATCTCTGCTACATGTGACAAGTAACCACCTCAGCTCTGCTACATGTGACAAGTAACAACCTCAGCTCTGCTACATGTGACAAGTAACAACCTCAGCTCTGCTACATGTGACAAGTAACAACCTCAGCTCTGCTACATGTGACAAGTAGCAACTTCAGCTCTGCTACAAGTGACAAGTAGCAACCTCAGCTCTGCTACATGTGACAAGTAGCAACCTCAACTCTGCTACATGTGACAAGTAACAACCTCAGCTCTGCTACATGTGACAAGTAACAACCTCAGCTCTGCTCATGTGACAAGTAACAACCTCAGCTCTGCTACATGTGACAAGTAGCAACCTCAGCTCTGCTACATATGACAAGTAGCAACCTCAGCTCTGCTACATGTGACAAGTAGCAACCTCAGCTCTGCTACATATGACAAGTAACAACCTCAGCTCTGCTACATGTGACAAGTAGCAACCTCAGCTCTGCTACATGTGACAAGTAGCAACCTCAGCTCTGCTACTTGTGACAAGTAACAACCTCAGCTCTGCTACTTGTGACAAGTAGCAACCTCAGCTCTGCTACATGTGAGTGACAGCCTCATCTCTGCTACATGCGCGGAGTGACAGCCTCAGCTTTGCTATACAAGTAGCAGAGCTGAGGCTGTTACTCCTCACATGTTGCAGAGATGAGGCTGTCACTCCTTACATGTAGCAGAGCTGAGGCTGTCACTCCTCGCATGTAGCAGAGCTGAGGCTGTCCCTACTCACATGTAGCAGAGCTGAGGCTGTCACTCCTCACATGTAGCAGAGCTGAGGCTGTCACTCCTCACATGTAGCAGAGTTGAGGCTGTCACTCCTCACATGTAGCAGAGCTGAGGCTGTCACTCCTCACAAGTAGCAGAGCTGAGGCTGTCACTCCTCACATGTAGCAGAGCTGAGGCTGTCACTCCTCACATGTAGCAGAGCTGAGGCTGTCACTCCTCACATGTAGGAGAGCTGAGGCTGTCACTCCTCACATGTAGCAGAGCTGAGGCTGTCACTCCTCACATGTAGCAGAGCTGAGGCTGTCACTCCTCACATGTAGCAGAGCTGAGGCTGTCACTCCTCACATGTAGCAGAGCTGAGGCTGTCACTCCTCACATGCAGGCTGGATTACAAGTTTCTTCACACATTTACTCTGGAGAAAGCCTACCTTCATCACTACCTCAGTTGCTTCCTGGGAGTTGGTTCTTTTCTGTTATTTCACTATCATTACTCCAAAAACCTCTAATTTTGGATAATAAAGGTATCTTTCTTAACACAACTTGGGTAGACCGGGATTGGCAACGCGCGGGGGGGGCCCATTGTGAAGTTTGCTGTGGGGCCCTGCCATTCCTAGTTACGCCCCTGACTATAATATATTATAATATATTATAACATATTATATATTATAATATATATATTAGCATTATGCAGATAGTCCATTGTGCAATACACTGCGGTGCTGCTGCTGCAAAAAAAATCAAAACATGGGACCCAGTTCATTACGACTGGTGTTTTTTAGAGATGAGCGAATTTGTTCAGATTTTGGCCCCGAATCTGATTTTGATATATTCGGGCCAAATTCGAAAACTATTTGTGCCGAATGTATGTCTTATGATCAGTTCCCAACATGTTCGGTAATTTCTACTCCCATTTACTCTAATTACGTTCGGCTGTGTTCGATGAATGTACCAAAAACAATATTCAAGTCCGATCGTATTTGGAACCGAATCCGAACAAATTCATTCATCTCTAGTATTTTTTATACCAGTCTTAATGAGAAGAACTGCTGGAATGAGGCGCACCTAATTCATTAACAAGCACATGCCACTTAATGAATGTGTCGCAATTTGCAATTGGTGTGTGTCACCACCAGAAATGTTATTCCAGTGAGGGCTTGCAGTACATCACTAGCGAAACTGATCTCACTAAGGTGGTGTAAATTTTCATGAATTTCACAGGCATGCTTCACCACACCTCATCCCGCCGCAACTCCACGCACTTTAGCAAAGCTGGCTGGAATTAGCTTAAAATGCCAAAAGTTGAAAACTTTTATGTAAATTTAAGTTACATAAGCATTTTGCAATAATTCAAGGTGTTTTACACCAGAATTCTGGCAGAACACCTTTCTAATTAAACTAACAAATCAATAGCTGGGAGTCAAAGCAGCCAAATATACTGTCATTAGCTTGTGAAAATTTGATGGAAAACAAGGATTTTCCTATGTAATGTATACAAAAGTCAATCACATCCTATAATGGACATTAGTTCATTTACAATATAATGAATATTGATAATGATCTAAAATACTTATTAAATATTATTTTTTTAACAATATAATGAAATCATTTTGGTTTTGTAAACAGCTTCTTCAGAGAGGAGAAGGCCTGGAGCTCTCATGTCACCTATCGGATGTTGTACTCTTAGTCTGTAATGTTAAAAGGCAATATCAACCTTTTAACAAACCTTGCCATATTAGTTAAGAATCCAAATCAAAAGCCATATATGCAAACACAAGTTTTTTTTGGAGTTTTTGCCCCTCATCAGCGCAAAGCAGGAGATATGATTCGGCTGGGTGAGAGGCCCTTGATTAAGAGGTTATGTTTCTTTTTGTAGAGTGTGTCGCATAATGTAAGGAGACTTATTAGCCATGAAATAATCATCTGGGAATTTAAACATGCAGACTATTCACAATGATTTGAATTTAAAGTTTAACAATCTTTTTTTTTCATGGCCCCCAATAATCACTGAAAACACCGCCCTGAACTACAATGCAATTCCTAGCAGCTTGCACACAGACCGGTATACGGGATTACAGGCTTACTCCTGAAACCACTGCTCTGTGTGCTCTATGGTTAAAAGAGCCATGCACTTCAAAATGCTGTTTTGAGTGATCGGTGTGGATCTCAGAGGCCGTGATTGGCAGCTGACTGCAGTATCACATATATTTTTAGAAAAGTAACACAACAGTCACACTTTAATAAAAAAAGATTATCCTATGCAATTTATCAAAATCATATCCTATAATGGGCCAAGATAGATGGGTACACAATTTTCTATTAGTTTACTTAAGTACTTCGGTTTTTTATAATTCAAATTCAATACATTATTGCAACATGCAAGAAAAACCCTCAAAAGGTTGCAATTCACAACACCATCACTAGTTGGTCCCATATTGACCACCACACATAAGGCATAAACAGCTCAATTGGCTAGGCTCCTTACAATCAGCTCCCAATCAGCAAAGTAAAATACCAAATTAAAGCAAAGTATAAGACATGTTTGAAGTAATTTTAAGAAAAAACTGACAGCACAGGAACATTCTATCTTGTTTTTTGGGGGTGTTTTTTATACATGCTCTTTAAATGGCTCTAAGAAATGTTTTCATTCAGAAATTCATGTTCCCCTCTTTTTGTAAATACATAGAGCTTAAGTGTTATGTCATTTTAATATTCCCTATAAAAAAAAATGTGTGTCAATTAAAAAAAACTCTAAATACATTAAGGATCACTAACATATTTTAAAATACTTTTCCACTTTCCATACAAATTATTTTTACATATTGGAAACATTTTTCTACATATTAAAAATTTTTTAAATCCATTTGGGGGACATTTTAAGACACTAACACATCCTTTTTATTGCTGATATCACCTGTAAATTGGGCTGGTATATTAGCCCCAGGCAGCCTCCTAATTGCATAGTAGAGCTGACTGGGTCTATTAGGACACAGCAGCTCCTGCTCCCTGCCTACACCCAGACTCCACATAACTGCTGGGTCCAGAGTAGGAAGCACCGTCAGTGCTTCCTAATATGTACAGTACAGACAAAAAGCTTGGACACACCTTCTCATTCAAAGATTTTTCTGTATTTTCATGACTATGAAAATTGTACATTCACACTGAAGGCATCAAAACTATGAATTAACACATGTGGAATTATAAACTTAACAAAAAAGTGTGAAACAACTGAAAATATGTCTTATATTCTAGATCCTTCAAAGTAGCCACCTTTTGCTTTGATTACTGCTTTGCACACTCTTGGCATACTCTTGATGAGCTTCAAGAGGTAGTCACCGGAAATGGTTTTCACTTCACAGGTGTGCCATGTCAGGTTTAATAAGTGTGATTTCTTGCCTTATAAATGGGGTTGGGACCATAAGGTGCAGAAGTTTGGTGGATACACAGCTGATAGTCCTACTGAATAGACTGTTAGAATTTGAATTATGGCAAGAAAAAAGCAGCTAAGTAAAGGAAAACGAGTGGCCATCATTACTTTAAGAAATGAATGTCAGTCAGTCCGAAAAATTGGGAAAACTTTGAAAGTGTCCCCAAATGCAGTTGCAAAAACCATCAAGCGATACAAAGAAACTGGTTCACATGAGGACCACCCCAGGAAAGGAAGACCAAGAGTCACCTCTGCTTCTGAGGATAAGTTTATCTGAGTCACCAGCCTTAGAAATCGCAGGTTAACAGCAGCTCAGATTAGAGACCAGGTCAATGCCACACAGAGTTCTAGCAGCAGACACATCTCTACAAGAACTGTTAAGAGGAGACTTTGTGCAGCAGGCCTTCATGGTAAAATAGCTGCTAGGAAACCACTGCTAAAGACAGACAACAAGCAGAAGAGACTTGTTTGGGCTAAAGAACACAAGGAATGGACATTAGACCAGTGGAAATTTGTGCTTTGGTCTGATGAGTCCAAATTTGAGATCTTTGGTTCCAACCACCGTGTCTTTGTGCGACGCAGAAAAGGTGAACGGATGGACTCTACATGCCTGGTTCCCACCATGAAGCATGGAGGAGGAGGTGTGATGGTGTGGGGGTGCTTTGCTGGTGACACTGTTGGGGATTTATTCAAAATTGAAGGCATACTGAACCAGCATGGCTACCACAGCATCTTGCATCGGCATGCTATTCCATCCGGTTTGCGTTTAGTTGGACCATCATTTATTTTTCAACAGGACAATGACCCCAAACACACCACCAGGCTGTGTAAGGGCTATTTGACCAAGAAGGATAGTGATGGGGTGCTACGCCAGATGAACTGGCATCCACAGTCACCAGACCTGAACCCAATCGAGATGGTTTGGGATGAGCTGGACCGCAGAGTGAAGGCAAAAGGGCCAACAAGTGCTAAGCATCTCTGGGAACTCCTTCAAGGCTATTGGAAGACCATTTTCAGTGACTACCTCTTGTAGCTCATCAAGAGAATGCCAAGAGTGTACAAAGCAGTAATCAAAGCAAAACGTGGCTATTTTGAAGAACCTAGAATATAAGACATATTTTCAATTGTTTCACACTTTTCTGTTAAGTATATAATTCCACATGTGTTAATTCATAGTTTTGATGCCTTCAGTGTGAATGTACAATTTTCATAGTCATGAAAATACAGAAAAATCTTTGAATGAGAAGGTGTGTCCAAACTTTTGGTCTGTACTGTATACAAAAGCTGGTTCAGCACTTCATTTTCTCTGTGGGGAGTCTGGCTGTATCTGTTAGCCAGCTACTCACCCTTATATCTACATGGTCTTGTTCAAGCTCCTTACACTGAATTAATGTTTTAGAATGTCAGTGCAGAGTAAAGTGTGGACCGCCTGGACAGAGTTTATGGGTAGTCCAGAATTAGTTTACTTATCCCAACAACTTCCTTCCTTAGTTAAAACTGGAGATTATACACCTTATCTCAAATGTTCATCAAGCAACGGAAAACAAAATGTACAAGAAATGTAATAATTTTCTTGGCAAGTATTGCTAATGCCTTCTCTAAAGTTTTAATTCAACATACTTAAGGGTACCTATTGATATGTAAAAAAATGTAAAAGGTTTAAATAAAAATTTTAATTTAATAAAATTACATTGTTTATTTTCCTGTTTACTTTGTAAATGTTCCCTAGACAAGCTCTAATAAAATAATAAATTGTTAAAAAAATTGAAAATAATACATTAAAATTCTATATAAATTTGGCATAAATGGCAAAATATTTTCTAAATATGTTGAATTTTGCTGTGTTCATAAGGAGTTTTTTTACTTTTCTGTCAAAGGCATTGATAGCAATAATATCATGGTCAACCCAAATTCTAATGGAAACTTGACAGATAACATGTCAGAACGAATTCTCAGCTTCTGTTGGGACCTGTTATAAACTAGTTGTCATAGATTCTATGGCTCTATTAAGAACAGAATTGATAAATCTCATGTCTGCCATTTTTTTTATTAAGACTTTTTATAGTCTGTATAGGAGCAAAAGTAAGAAGTAGATAAAATAAGAATTGAATAAGATACACATAAAGAACATTAAAAATATACCTGCTGTGAAGAAACCAGATTGAATCTTAATTTCCCAGACAACCATGTTTTTGTAAACCCACAAGAGTTGAATTTTTGTCTGTATATTGGCTTGTGGATTTGGTTGTTTATGCCTGGTGGGTCAAGAAGATTATCTTTCAAGCTGATATACTATTTAACATACTGTGTAAGTCTGTAATAGTGACTTGTACATAGAGGGTGTTTATCTGTGTTTATTGTGAGCTGATATGCTAATTATGCATTGTATTATAAAACTAGTTCGTTGACTTCTAAACCAGTTTGAGCTATGAGGCTAAACTGAAGGATACTGGGTAATTCTAAAAATAGCTTACATGTCTTGGGTATAAAAACAAGAGACAGAAGAGCAGAGGAGACCTCATCTCATCACACAGTGCTACCAGTTGGCCATTCTGCACAAGACTCAATGGACCAAAGACAGGACTGCAACTAATTCATCATAGCACCATCACGAGGGACACGGATCTATGATTTTAAGGGAATTAACCTAGGAGTTTTAGGCTTCGGTTGGAAGGACACAGATCTGATCCAGTGACCATATCTGAATCATGGATGTGTGGAGAAAGCCAGGTTTTGGGACCAGCTGGTTGCCTGGTTCCATGGAGGTGGTTGGATAAGCCAGGTGGTGACTCTCGTGTCAACTGGCTTTGGACCTTGTATGAACTGTATGGACTGTCACCTCCCTACGCTTGTCGTTAGTTCTTCTCTGTGGGTATATCACAGGTGGAATAGCGACCCTTGGAGCTGTAACGTAGTGTCAACTGACTTTGAGCCTTCTACGGACTCTGTGGACTGTTCTCGGTCATCTCCCTACGATTGTCAATATCTCTTCTCTGTTTGTATCTCACAGGTGGAATATCGACCCTGGGAGCTCTGACGTAACATCTACCGTTATCCAGGCGAGTCAGCGGAAGGGTTGGGCCCTGTAATGTGCACCTTGTTGGGGGTAATTGCTGGGAATGTTCTGTTTGCTATAGGGTGTTGTGGTTTAATACAGCATTGCCACACTGTTTTACCCTAACCCTGCATTGTCTGTGTAGTATGTTGCCCACAGAGAGATAGAGTGGGAGTTCAGTGGTATGAGCCCTGGTCCATGCAGTCTTTCTAAAGGCAGCCAGGCCAGCGGACGAGAGCACCCACTGACCCCATTTCTCCACACTTGCATGCCAAGATAAAATGTAACTATAAATGGCCTATTCACCCAAGACTATACATATTATTTATCAAAGCTACCTAAATAAAATAGGTAATTTAGATACTTTTTTTTATTCTAGTGGGCATTTACAAAAGCAAATAATAAAGAATATGTACAGTACTGTTCAAAATTGTTAAGCAGGTATGTTAAAAAATGTTGTTAAGTAAGAATGCTTTAAAAAATAAAGGGTGAATAAGTTACTTTAATCAGATAACAAAATGCAAGTGAATGAACAAAAAGAAATCTAAATCAAATCAATATTTGGCGTGACCACCCTTTGCCTTCAAAACAACATCAATTCTTCTAGGTACACTTGCATAGAGCTTTTGGAAGAACTTGTCAAGTTAGTCTTTGCAAACATCTTGGAGGACTAAACACTGACTAATCCTTTTATCTCTTCATTTAATGTTGCTCAAACTCAATGATGTTTAGATCAAGACTGTGTGGGAGCTGTATCGTCACTTCCAGGACGTTTCGTTTTTCTTTACGCTGAAGTTAATAATGATATTGGCTGTATGTTTGGGGTCTTTGTCCTGCTGCACAGTAAATTTGAAGTCAATCAAACACCTCCTTGATGTTATTTCTTGATGGATAAATATCTGCCTGCGGTTCTCAGCAAATTATTAATTCTCACCAATTCTCCAACTCCATTTGCTTAAATCAGCCTCAAACTTGCAAGTATCCTTCACTTGCTTTATTGTTCCCAACATAAACTCATTTTTGTACTATGGCAAGCCCTTTTCCAATCAAACAGCCTTCAGTTATAGTCAAATATTTCAAATTTTGACTTATCAGTCCAAAGTACCGGCTGCTATTTTTCTGCACCCAGTTCCTATGTTTTCCTGGATAGTTGAGTCGCTGGCCTTCTTTCCATGTTGAAGGTATGGCATTTCAGCCACAATTCTTCTAAGAAGACCACTTCTGGCCAGTAGATGGATGTAGCAGTGTCTCATTGGTTGCTGTCAGTTCTGAGCTGATAGCACTACTGGACTTCTTCCAATTGAGAAGAGAAATATGCAGGATTTGTCATTCATGTTTCTTCCTCTACTAACCTACCCAATATTGTAATTGCCTTGGGTGGTTCTATCAGTGATCTATGATTAACATCCTCCATAATCTGAACCTCCCACTTCTGTCTACAAGACTTCTCTTGTGCTGCGTGAGTTTTCCAGAATGCACTACCCCAGACAATCTGATTAATACCTAGCCCCCTCTATTTAGACATGCTTATCGCCTCACTTCACTAATCTAAAGGTACTGCCACACTACACAATCCCGCTAGCGATCTCGTTAGCGTCACATACTAATGAGATCGCTAGCGGGATTGTTTCTATATCGCTAGTAGCTACCTAACTTAGCGATGTCGTTAAGGACGCTATCGCGGTTAGCGATCTCCTTAACGACTTTAGCGGTACAAAAGTACTGCTAAATCGCTAAGAAAAGGTGCTACACTTAGCGATTATACTTACCCAGCGGGAGCGCCGGCGATAAAATAGGGTCTGGAACGATTCCAGCGACGAGCGAGATCACAGCAGGAAGCTCGTCGCTGGCAGCTGCCGCACACAACAACATCGCTAACGGGATCGCTAAATAGTGACGTTTTTTAGCGATCCCGTTAGCGATGTTGTTTAGTGTGGCATACCCTTTACTCTTCCCTGTTCTCTCTTTCTAAATTTTCCTCAGATCTGGTCCCTCCTATTCATCTGTCTCTTCATCTTCCATGCACCCAATAGCACTTGGTGACTGTATTTATACAGATCCTGGCTGATCAGACCATGCAGCTTATTTGAAATGCCCTATTTATTATGATGACTGGGCTGTACTTGATAAGCACTTTTTACCTGTTGCATCCCCCCTATTTCCTTGCAAATTGTAAGCTCGCGAGCAGGACCCTAACTCCTCCTGTAACTGTTGAACTGTTACTTGGTAATGTCTTTGTTATCTGTACATGTTCCCGCTTAATTATAAAGTGCAGCGGAATATGTTTGCAGTACAGAAATAAAATTATCTGCTGCACTAAGTTTGATTGGCCAACCAATGCATGGATGTTCTGCATTATGGCCAATATCTTGATGCTTCCTCAAAAGAACTTCACAGCACATCTCTAAACCTTTAACTGCTTTAAAATCTTTGCTGGGAGGTACCTTACTGATGCCGTATACCTACCTTGTGTCTTAATGCTGTGCTTAGTCTAGTTATGGTGCATGACTTGGTGTGACTTGTTGTCTTCCACAACATCACCTTTGTAGCAGAGTTTGGCTGTTCCTCACCAAGGTTTAAATATCCTGCACAGCTGTTTCTGTTTCAGTTAATGAATGTGTTTCAGTCTGCATTTGAAAATGATGATCATTATCACCTTTTTGGTACAATTGGTAACTTGTACACCTGACAAATTCTCTCACTTTTTTCAAGTTTACCTAGAAGAATTCGTCCTATTGTGAAGGAAAAATGTGGTGAACAAACCAAATACTGATTGATTCAGATTTCTCTTTTGTCCATTCACTTTGCATTTTGAATTGATAAAAATAAATCATTAACCCTTCTTTTTTTTTAAGAGTTCTTACTTTGCAGTACTCTGATTTCAATAACTATGTTGTAATACTTCCTTTCTCGTGGTGGCAATGTAGGGGGATTAAACACTTGCTACTAAATTCCACCACACATTACAGCTCGTTGTTGGTGTTTCATGACCACTTACAAGACAACCAATAAAAAACTAGTCCCCTCTATTTACAAAACTGGAAGATAGTAACCAATGGAAGAAATACAATGGATCACTAATTATTTTTTTTTTCAAGTACTAATGTGACAAGCCGTAATGCTTTTAAAACCATTTCACATCTAGACCAATAGCTATAATAGCCCCTATTCATTTCATTTGTCCAATGATAAATGAATAAATGTACATGAAGCAGTCTGAGGTTTAAGTAGTCTTACCTTTGCTGATAGACCAGTCATGAATCCAGGCTGATGAGGGTTTCTGTCAGTATCTAATGCTTGAGTTACACTTGGAGTGAAGAAAATCAAGTCATTTTTTGGGGAAATTCCATTCATACAGTATTTGTACTGACGCTGCATGGAATAGGTCCAGCTTCTAGCAATAGATCCCATATTGTGCTGCCTCAGGTCATCTATTTCCTGAGTGCACTGTTGCCAACGTATGAACGTATATATAATAAGAGTAACTAAGAAAATCCCTGATATCAAGCAGATTGCTATTATTAAGTATGTATTGGCATTTGTAAAATCCTCATTCTTCAATCCTTTTTGGTTTTGTTCAGCACTAATTTCTTGCATTTTTTCAGTTAACACAATTGTCATTGACACCGTTATCGACATTTCCGGTTCCCCATGATCTTTTATAACAATAATTAGTTTGTATTCATCCTGGTTGACCTCAAGAAGAGGACGAATGACACTTATATCTCCACTATGACGTCCAATTCCAAATGGGATTCGATCAGCTGAGTCTTTAAACTCGAAGGATAGCCAAGCATTATATCCCGAATCTGCATCTGTTGCTCTTATTTTACTCACCACGGTTCCTATTTTTGCTGATCTAGGGACAATCTCTGCAGCCTCCGAGTCAAAGTTTAAGGATGTTGTGTATAGACTTGGGGCATTGTCATTGATGTCAATTATAAAGATACTCAAGGTCAAATTACCACTCAGTGGCGGAAATCCAGCATCCGTCGCTCTGACTTTACATTGAAAATAACTGACTTGTTCTTGATCAAAGGAAACCAAAGCGAAGAGTTTTCCATTTTCTGGGTTTATTGAGAGGTAGGAGATAATTGGGATTCCATCTATGGTACTTTCGAAAAGAGAATATGTTATAAATGAATTCTGGTCTTGGTCAAAATCAGTGGCGGAAACTGTGTAGACAAGAGATCCTGGTGGGTTATTTTCCATGATAAAAATAGTGTCCCAATGTTCATTAAAAGTTGGTGCATTGTCATTAACGTCACTTATTTCCACCAGAAGAGTCTCAGACGTGGAAAGGGTGGGTACACCCTCATCATTAGCAGTAATTTCAATTTTGTACATGTTAATAGCTTCACGATCCAGAGGTCCATTCACTATTAGTGAATAGTATTCTCGGAGTGAAAGTTTTAACTTGAATGGGACATTTTCAGTTATTTGACAATTCACTTTACCATTGGAACCCGAATCTTTATCTTGTATTCTTATAATTGCTACCGTTGTCCCTATTGGGGAATCTTCAGGAACCGGTAACGACAGAGACGTCACTGTCATCTCAGGTGGGTTGTCATTGACGTCTATTACGTTGACCAACACTTTACAGTGCCCTGCCATTGGATACTGACCTCTATCAAAGGCATCAATACGAATATCGTAGTGACTGTTTTGTTCAAAATCCACTTCTCCGGCCACTTTGATCTCCCCAGAAATCCCATCTAGATCAAACAGTAACTTAATAAATGGTGGAACCTGGTTGCTAAACTCATAAACAACTTCTCCATTTTCTCCAAGATCTGCATCAGTAGCGTTCAGCTTCACAACAACAGTTCCCTTCTGGGCATTTTCCAATAGATATGTTTCATAGACAGACTGGGAAAAAGTTGGTGCGTTATCATTGGTATCTTGAACAGATATAATAAGTTGAGTCGTACCACTTAATTTTGGCTTGCCGCCATCGAAGGCAGTTAGAGTTAATTTGAGCAGAGGTTCTTTCTCTCTATCAAGGGATTTCTTCAGAACGACATCAAGCGATTCACTCTGATGCTTGTCTTTTTGTATTTCTAATGAAAAGTAAGCATTTGGGCTGAGCTCATAGGTTTTAACAGAGTTAATGCCTATGTCATCATCCACAGCGCCCTCTAGTGGAAACCTAGTTCCAACTACTCTTGATTCTGGTAATGCAATGTTATATTGTTTAGCTGAAAACATAGGGTAATTATCATTAATATCTTCAATTTCAACATCTACATGATATATTTGGACAGGTTTATCCACAATTATTTCAAGATGAAGCACACAAACCAGAATCTTTTGGCAGATTTCTTCTCTATCTATGATAGTGTTGACAAATAAAATGCCATTTTGGAGATTTACCTGAAAATAGTCTTTCTCATCTCTCGAGACAATCCGTAACATTCTGGAATTAATTTCCCAGATCTCTAGACCAAGATCTTGTGCTATCCTTCCCACAAAGGTGCCGTGTTTGGATTCTTCAGGGATCAAGTAGTGAAGCTGACAGCAAACCAGATCCAAGAGCATCTGCAGCAAAAATGCACCTCTGAATGAAGTCACTGCACAGCCAAACCAGGAGAAGGATGAAATCTCCATTGCAGGGAAGGTGATCAGTTCTCCAGCTTCATTGATGTTCCCATGCACTACCTGATTCTTTTTTCCGTCTTAAAATACATGAAGAACAGCAGCCATTACATCTCCTAGTACACACAGGGAGCTTATTTACTCCACCGGCTGGGAAAAATGGAGCTATACTGACACCCAGTGTACAAAATAAGAATGACAACCTATATAATCTGATGACAAAATGTTATTTTTTTATCTAAATTTATTGGGGGATTTTTACAGATATTTCATGAACAGGAAAAAAGGTATTTTAAGGGTAATTGGTATTTTTAATATCAGCTTAAATTATTTAAAAAGTCAAATATAACCTTAATAAATGAAGGATGATTTTACATTGCACCAAGAGAAAAACAAATGTAAGGACGCTTTTTTATTGAAATAATAAAAAATAAACCATAATCATGATAGAATTGTTTTAATAATATATTTCACTATTAAAATGCTAAATGACGTTCTTTCACCTCTTTTTCTTCTACCTAACAAAACCTACGAGCAGATCTGGAACATGAACTGCTGCAAAACGAAGCAAGACATTTTTTAGAAGCAATTGTAACAGTTAATATTGAATTTAGTATTATCTAATGGGATATCGGGCAGGAAGATCAATGATGTGGGGTACAATAATAATAATTCTAGCCAGGGGCGGAAATATCATTGGTGCAAAGGAGGCCCAAGAGATAAGGAGGCCCAAGAGATAAGGAGGCCCAAGAGATAAGGAGGCTCATGATATAAGGGGCCCCAAGAGATAAGGAGGCTCATGAGATAAGGAGACCCAAGAGTTAAGGAGGCCCAAGAGATAAGGAGGCCCAATAGATAAGGAGGCTCATGAAATAAGGGGCCCCAAGAGATAAGGAGGCTCATGAGATAAGGAGACCCAATAGTTAATGAGGCCCAAGAGATAAGGAGGCCCAAGATATAAGGAGGCTCATGAAATAAGGGGACCCAAGGGTTAGGGAGGCCCAAGAGATAAGGAGGACACTGCTGCCTCCAAACCAGATGGAATTGTACAATATGATGATGTACTGCACTGCAAAGGGCCCATATATTGTTCTTGTACTGGATCCCACTACTGTGTACGTCCACCCCTGATTCAGCACCAATATACATTCCAGAAAATACCAATGAATTAAAACGAAAAGAAAATCTGAATTAATAGGGTAGATGTTTTTGTGCTATAAATGTCAGCATGTTTTTTATAACACTTTTCTTTGATACATAACATGTATACAATGTGTCAGTACCTGAAATTATAAAAATCATGTAACAATCTCCTGTATTTATAGCAGATGGAGCTGGTACCGAGCTTCTTATCTCCTGCGTAGACAAATAAGCCAAATATCAGATTGCTTGCAGTCACCACTAGGGGGAGCATATTGCATACTATTTTAATAAGAGTGACTATACTTTTGTACTACTGCCATGGTGGGTTTTTACCTTTGGCAGATACTTTAATTGCCTTCAGATTGGTGGGGGTGTGGGTCCTGTGCCCCCCACTGAGCTTAAAGGGAACTTGTTACATCTATTAAACAGCTATTACGCTGCAGATATAGGGATAATCTGACAATTTTTAGGGTTCTGAACCTGCCCGGCGCCAGCATCTAGGCTCCTGCTGCCAGGAGGAAATTAACTTTAATCACCCTGTCAGCGTTAGGGTTTCAGTCGTGGGGGTGAGCCAGTCCTAGTTCAATCACCGCTATGTGTATAGAGAGCTGAGGCTGTAATTGCGCCTCCAGCACTGACTGTTAGCCGGCTCTAATGCTGATCTTGCTGTCAGTCAGTGTCGAATGCGCTTTTACAGCCGCTGTTCTCTATACACTGAGCAGTGACTGAACCGGCGCCGACCCCGAGACTGAAACCGGAACGCTGCATATCAAAAAACTGACCGGCACATCCAAACTTAGATTCAGTGTGAACAGGTGCTAAACCTAGAGTCACCAACTCATATACATACAAGAAGAAAAGGTAGCACACTGTAGCGCTATAGCTTGCAAACACGAAATATGAAAAATATGAAAAATGAATTACATCATTACCTTAGAAATATGAAAAATTGAGAAGTCTTAGCGCATAAGATGGCCAAATTATGTGAGCCTGATAGCCACGTCAAGGCTCTTCTCGTATATCAGGTCCCTAACTAATGCCTATCCTGAAACCGGAACGCTGCCACGGTGAATGAAGTTAATTTACTTCCTTGAGCGAGGCTCAAAGTGCGAGCGCCGGGCACCGGGCCGGTTCAGAAAGCTATTAACTCTGCAGATTAACCACATACCTGCTGGTTAATAGTGTTTTTCCATGTGGCAGGTTCTCTTTAATGCAGCGCTCGCTCAGGAGACAGGCGCACACTTCTCCTTTCTAAGCGCGCTCACAAAGCGCAGCATGGATTCAGTCTAAAGCTTTAGCTCAGAGCTCAAAGCCTAGGCCTCATATTAAACCTGTCCAGCTCTTTGTGTGTGCGCTCAGACAGGAGAGTTCGGCTTCTTTCCCCTGTGCCGCTCACTTTTTTGGGATCTATTAAGCGATCAGTCTCGAGACCCAAATCCCCGCCAATCTGCAGCAGTTAAAGTGACGGCAAAAGATGAAAAAGTTTAGTTACACAGTTACACTTTAAACACTGATCTTAATAACCACGCAGTAAGATAGTGTCCGACCGGGCAGCCTTCATGTTATCAATAACCTGTGCTGAGCTGTGTGTGAACAGTAACATAAAGCTAAGGGTAAAGACGGAACATAAATAAGATTTAATTGATACCATTTATATAAAAAAACATAAATAAGTGAAATGACTAAACACTTTTATTGTCATAATGGGTCCGGTGTAAATATTTTCAATGCAATTAATGACTGTATCATTACTTACTAATATTTCTTTAGTTCAGAGAGTTCCATGCTCCATCTTTATGACATCAGAAGAATATCCTACGATATGACTGACAGGCTTTATTTGTAAATATATTTTCAATGATTACAGAAATAATTAGTATCAATGTCACTCACTAGGAGATAACATAAGGCAATGAACTCCACCAGCAGCACAATGGGTTTTATATCATTCCAATAGATGAGATTCTGAAATAAAAGATGTTACATTCACCTGAAAATACCTGTTCAGAGCCTGCAGTTCTCTTCACCCAAAATGGAGGTCAGGCAATGATGTCAGCACTCAAGTCTTTGTCACATTCATCGGAATCACCTTGAGATCCTTCCCCCAGAGCAGGTTATGCAGAGTCAGAGAAGACTGAGCTGTTGTAGAAATCCTGGCACAGCCTTAAATTCTTTTGATTTGAGGTCAAAAACACAAATACAAATAATAGTCCACATGCAGATTGGAATATAGCAGTGTTTGCAGCAGTCTGAGCAGTCTTTAGCATTAACTATAAAATGAATGAGACAAAGAACTGAATGGAAACGCCCTTTCCTTATTAGTCTGCTTCTTTTGTCATGCTTCGCCATCTGGTGGTCATAAGTGAAGTTGCATTCTAGAGGAAACTTGCTGCATTGTTATCCTTTCTACTTTCTGTACTTAAAATATACCAATATTAATTCTATATAAATATATATATATATATATAAGCTAGGTTTTAAAATTAATCTTTTTCTTAAACCTTCTAACCTTGTTAACTGCATTTCGTAATACATTTTCTATTAAGTGTCAATAATCTGGATGATGTCTCATTTTCTTTTTATTTTGAGTTATACTCGTTTAGTTATTAAAGTTCTAAAAAAGATAAAAGGTGTGTTATTTTCTGAATTTGTCTTTTTCATCATCACTTATATGACAGTTCAATCGCTTAGTGCTTAGACACATGAAGTGAAGGATCGATATATAGATGGCGGGGTTTTTGCACCTTATTTCATGGAAAAGTCTAACTGACAAAATATAATGATAGTGGACACAATGTGTCTGCTTCTGGGACGGTGAGCTGTTTAATGACATCTTGGCTTTTCAGTGAAATCTTACCCGTTTGAACATCGGAACAACTTTAACAATGTACTTTACTGATAGAAGCGCCACTTAAGATTTCTTAAGCAAGAGGAGAGGAATGAGAACGCTCACAAAAATATTTAGTTTAAACCTTAAAATGTGAGTAAATGGCTAAGATATGATAACGTAAAGCAATGTAAAAATATGTTACCTGTAAATAAATAAATGTATAAATAAATATGACGTATAAATCTTTTTTTTTTATATAGCGCTAACATATTCCGCAGCGCTTTACAGTTTTGCACACATTATCATTGCTGTCCCCGATGGAGCTCACAATCTAAATTCCCTATTAGTATGTCTTTGAAATAAATGTGTCAATGTATAAACATCAATAAATAAGTAAAATATATGATGTATAAATGTATAAATATCAATAAATAAGTATAATATATAAATGTGTAAATGTATAAACATCATTAAATAAGTAAAATGTATGATGTATAAATGTATGAACATCATATCTTGAAATTCACAGTTAAAGGGAATCTGACAGCTGCTATGTGCTGCCTGATCCACCGGCAGCATGTATTAGACAGTGGCTGTATGATTTCAGCCACGTATGTTTGTCTTTAAAACCTGGCAGATTGAAAATAAAATATACTGCAATATGTGCCAAAATACATGTTTCACTGTGAAATATAAGCTAGTTGCCAAAACAGGCATTATCCACTACCAAGTATCTACTAAATTTGTCTATTAAAGGTATTTGCAACTCTCACATACTGTATGCATCTCATTGTAAGTAGAGCTAATCAGAATATGCATCTAATACCTTTATACTCCACTCACACCTGATTGCCGTTAGCTGCAGATTTATTCAGTGCAATGGGTCTGCTCCAGACTTTAGTCTGCTCCACATATTTCAAATCCCATATTTCAAATTACAGATTTCTAATTACACTACTGTGAATTAGACTAGAATTTGACTGGAATTTGGCTGAAAGGTAACAGATTACAAAACCACTATGTTTCATTTTCTTATCACTTTCACCCCCATCCTCCTTTCTTTCTTCCTATCCCCTGTAATCCCCCCACCTAGTAAGAAATTAGTCATTTCCCCCTCCATTCTCCCCAGCCATCTCACCTTTCCCTCAGAACTGTTCCTCCACATACAATCCTTTTTACCAAGACACACACGGCCACACCATGGCTTATCCTGCTCTCACCTTCTAACGCTCTGTCTGCTACTCCTCATCGCTGGCTATGTATCCCCAAATCCTGGCCCTCCTCATCACATCCCCACACTCATTTCTAACACCCTGCCACGATCTTCCACACGTTTTTGCAACCCTCAACCTCATACCTATCCATCCACACCCCCCCCCCAGTCCCCCTACCCGGAGCACTATGGAACGCACGCTCCGTCTGCAATAAACTGTCATTTATCCACGACCTCTTTATCACCAACAAACTCTCCTTCCTTGCCATCACTGAAACCTGGCTCACTCCCTCTGACACAGCCTCTCCAGCTGCGCTTCCTATGGCGGATTTCATCTTTCTCACACCCCTCGCCCCAGCAACAAACGTGGTGGAGGAGTTGGCTTACTCCTGTCTGATACCTGCTCCTTTACCCCTATTCAAATTCCACCCTCCGCTGCTATTCCCTAGTTCGAAGTGCACTCCGTCCGCATCTATTCCCCCTCCAACCTCCAGCTGGCTGTCATCTACCGCCCCCCGGAACTAAATGTATATAATAATAATAATACAATACTAGTAATTTGGTGTCCCAGATGGAAAGCCACTGCACCTGAAACCAGCAAGAGGTTTGAGAACAGTAAAACAAATATCTATTGATACATTGTTTGTAATTAAAGAAGAAGCTGTTCATACATTTTCTTTTTTTTATTGCAACAGATTTCATCTTTATTTTTGCATTTTTT
Source organism: Oophaga sylvatica (assembly GCA_033576555.1). Classification (NCBI taxonomy): domain Eukaryota; kingdom Metazoa; phylum Chordata; class Amphibia; order Anura; family Dendrobatidae; genus Oophaga; species Oophaga sylvatica. The sequence continues at coordinate 40,557,988 of JARQOD010000004.1, forward strand.
GCATATATTTCTGACCTCTGGACTTAAATGGAATCTGTCCCTAGGTTTTTGTTTCATAATGTTAAGACAGAGACCCTGATTCTAGAGCTGTGTCAGTTACTGGGCTACTTGTTGAAGTTTTACCACTGTTTTATCAGCAAGAGATTATTACTATGACTGACCTGGGAAAAGTGCAGAGCGCTGACCAAATCCGACCATATGGCTGTTCCTGTCTGGCCCACAGACAGGAATAAAACCAAAGAAATGAGCCAGAACATATGTTGGTATCAGTGCAATGTGTAGATACAAATTCACACTGTCATCATTTAACCCCTTAACGACCAAGCCATTTTGTAGGTTAATGACCAGGCCAATTTTTACATTTCTGACCACTTATGTGCTTATAACTCTGGAACCCTTCAACAGATCTTGGCGATTCTGAGACTGTTTTCTCGTGACATATTGTACTTCATGATAGTGGTAAAATTTATTCGATAAAACTTGCGTTTATTTATGAAAAAAACGGAAATATGGCAAAAATTGTGAAAATTTTGCAATTTTCAAACTTTTAATTTTTATGCCATTAAATCAGAGAGATATGTCACAAAAAATAGTTAATAAATAACATTTCCTACATGTCTACTTTACATCAGCACAATTTTGGAACCAAAATTTTTTTTGTTAGGAAGTTATAAGTGTTAAAAGTTGAAAACAGAACAAGAAAAGAGACATACTATACACCAGGGAACCAAATAATAAAAATAATAACAATTTTTATTGAAAAACTACAATATAGCACGCCACACATATATAAAAACAATTAAAATTGAACAAACAATCCCTGAAAGGGTACATGACCCCCTAACACCCCAGATGAAAAATATGGTATATAATGAAAAAACACAAATGCAAGTAAACCATGAAATATATATATATATATAACACAGACGTTTAGGCATGTGTTACAGGAAAGGTAATGATATATACATCTAATTGATCCCCCATTCAGATTGAAAAGATGACAAAACAATCCAATATATCACTGGGCTGCTCTTAGACCTGTGCATGAAACAGTATCAATACAACTATGTATACCAAAAATAGCATTTATAGATGGCACCAATAGTTAATATGGCGAGCGCCATTAGAAAGACTACATGCGGTCAAATGACCTAATAGCCCATAGAAAATGACCAAAACGAGCAAGTGGTTACCCAGCTGGGGAGAGAAAGGGGAAGTCAGGGGGACAGAGCCCAACGCGTGTCGCCACCGCCGTGGCTTCGTCAGGAGCAGAGTGATCACTAATGGCGCTCGCCATATTAACTATTGGTGCCATCTATAAATGCTATTTTTGGTATGTATAGCACTTATATGTTACATAGTTGTATTGATACTGTTTCATGCACAGGTCTAAGAGCAGCCCAGTGATATATTGGATTGTTTTGTCATCTTTTCAATCTGAATGGGGATCAATTAGATGTATATATCATTACCTTTCCTGCAACACATGCCTAAACGCCTATATTTCATGGTTTACTTGCATTTGTGTTTTTTCATTATATACCATATTTTTCATCTGGGGTGTTAGGGGTCATGTACCCTTTCAGGGATTGTTTGTTCAATTTTAATTGTTTTTATATATGTGTGGCATGCTATATTGTAGTTTTTCAATAAAAATTTGTTATTATTTTTATTATTTGGTTCCCTGGTGTATAGTATGTCTCTTTTCTTGTTCTGTTTCCATATTTTTGACATACTCCAGGTTGAACAATTTTCTTTTCTATTTTGGGTTGTACCCTCCCCTTTTGTTTGTTTCACCCAAGTGTTAAAAGTTGACCAGCAATTTCTCATTTTTCCAACAAAATTTACAAAACCATTTTTTTTAGGGACCACCTCACATTTGAAGTGAATTTGAGGGGTCAATATGACAGAAAATACCCAAAAGTGACACCATTCTAAAAACTGCACCCCTCACTGTGTTCAAAGTCAAATTCAAGAAGTTTATTAACCCTTTAAGAATTGAAGCAATGTGGAAGGAAAAAATGAACATTTACCGTATATACCCATGTATAAGCCGAGATTTTCAGCCCAATTTTTAGGGCTGAAAGTCCCCCTCTCGGCTTATACGCTGGTCATATACGGGGGTCGGCGGGGGAAGGGGAGCAGGGATGTCGGATCATACCACCCCTCCGCCGGCGCGGTCTCTGCAGCCCCCTGCTTCTCCCACGATCTCCGGCTCCTTCCTGCAGCGGTCACATGGCACCGCTCATTAAAGTCATGAATATGCACATATTCATGACTTTAATCAGCGGTAGCACGTGACCGCTGCAGAACTGAAGCGCTGTTGAGAGCGCCGGGAGAAGAGGAGAGCTGCAGAGACGCGCAGCGGAGGGGTGAGTATAGCTATATTTACCTGTCCCCGTGCCACCGCTGCACTGCTCCCTCGGTCTGACTCCTCTGGCTGTGAATGATCAGGCAGAGGGTGCTATGACGTCATTAGTGCGCGCCACGCCCGCTGCCAGATCATTCACAGCCAGAGGAGTCAGCCTGAGGGAGCAGTGCAGTGGTGCAGAGAGGACAGGTAAATATCTCAGGTGCCGGGGTCCTGAGCGAGCGGTGACACCGGCACCTGTCCCCCATAGCACGCCGCTGTCACCGCCTGCTCAGGACACCGGCACCTGGCCCCCAGCGAAGAGAGGTAAGTATGTCATTTTTTTTTTTTTGCAGCAGCAGCAGCATATGAGGCCTATACTATGGGGCATAATCTGGAGCATATGGGGGCATAATCTGGAGCATATGGGGGCATAATATGGAGCATATGGGGGAATAAGCTGTGGAACATATGGGGCATAATCTGGAGCATATGGGGGCATAAACTGTGGAACATATGGGGGCATAATCTGGAGCATATGGGGGCATAAGCTGTGGAACATATGGGGGCATAATATGGAGCATATGGGGGCATAAGCTGTGGAACATATGGGGGCATAATCTGGAGCATATGGGGGCATAAGCTGTGGAATATATGGGGGCATAATCTGGAGCATATGGGGGCATAATCTGGAGCATATGGGGCATAAACTGTGGAACATATGGGGCATAATCTGGAGCATATGGGGCATAAGCTGTGGAACATATGGGGCATAATCTGGAGTATATAGGGGAATAAACTGTGGAACATATGGGGGCATAATCTAGAGCATATGGGGGCATAAGCTGTGGAACATATGGGGCATAATCTGGAGCATATGGGGGCATAAGCTGTGGAACATATGGGGGCATAATCTGGAGCATATGGGGCATAATCTGGAGCAAAATGGGTGGCATAATCTGGGCATATATGGGGCATAAGCTGTGGAACATATGGGGGCATAATATGGAGAATATGGGGCATAATCTGTGGAACATATGGGGCATAATCTGGAGCATATGGGGCATAATCTGGAGCATATGGGGGCATAATCTGTGGAACATATGGGGGCATAATCTGGAGCATATGGGGGCATAATCTGTGGAACATATGGGGCATAATCTGGAGCATATGGGGGCATAATCTGTGGAACATATGGGGGCATAATCTGGAGCATTAGGAGGCATAATCTGTGGAGCATATTGGGCATTATCTATGCAGCATATGGGGCATAATCTGTGGAGCATCATATGGGGACATAATCATTTTTCACCCTAGACTTATACGCGAGTAAATAAGTTTTCCCAGGTTTTTGTGGCAAAATTAGGGGGTCGGCTTATACACGGGTCGGCTTATACATGAGTATATACGGTAACTTTTTTTCCCACAATTTTTCTTTCGACACAATTTTTTAAATTTTGTCAAGGGTATCAGGAGAAAATGAACCACCATATTTGTTGTACAATTTCTCCTGAGTACACCGATACCCCATGTATGGGGGAAAACCAATCTTTAGGCGCACGGCAGTGCTCAGAAGGGAAGGAGCATCATTTGAGATTTTGAATGTCATATTGGCAGGAATCGAGAGCGGACACCATGTCGCGCTTGGAGAGTCCTTGATGTACCTAAACAGTGGAAACCCCCCATAAGTGACCCCATATTGGAAACTAGACCCCCCAAGGAACTTATCTAGATCTGTGGTGAGCACTTTGAACCGTCAAGGGCTTCACAGAAGGTTATAACGTAGAGCCGTAAAATTTAAAAATCATATTTTTTCCACAAAAATGATATTTTCACCCCCAATTTTTATTTTTCAAAAGATAAAAGGTCCCAACAGTTATTGTGCAATTTGTCCTGAGTACGCTGATACCCCATATGTGGGGGTAAACCACTATTTGGGCGCATGGTAGAGCTCGGAAGGTAAGCAGCGCCATTTGACTTTTTGGCTGGAATTGAGATTGGACGCCATGTCTCATTTGGAGAGTCCCTGATGTGCCTAAACAGTGGCGTTTTTTACGCAATAAAAATTTTTATAGAAAAATAATTATTTTTGCATCAGTTTATTCCGCGAGCTATAACTTTTTTATTTTTTCACTGATGATGATGTATGGTGGCTTGTTTTTTGCGGGACAAGATGACGTTTTCAGCGGTACCATGATTATTTATATCCCACTTTTTGATCGCGTGTTATTGCACTTTTTCCAAGCGGTATGATGATACCGCTTGGAAAAAGTATATTTTACTACTTTTTTGTCTTTTTTTTTACGGCTTTCACTGAAGGGGTTAACTAGGGTTATGCTTTTATAGATGGGATTTTTACGGACGCGGCGATACCAAACATGTGTATTTTTTTTTTTTTTGTTTTTTTATTACATAAAAATGTGTATTTTTTAGAGGAATTTTTTTTAAATTATTTTTTAATATTTTTTTACAATTTTTTTAAAAAATGCTTTTTTTTACCTTATCCCTTATGGGACTTTCACTTTTTTACTTTTGATTGCAGTTACAATGCATTGCAATGCTCCAGCATTGCAATGCATTGTACAAATAGTGAAAGCTGCTGTGAGCATGGTCACAGCGGTTTTCCATAGCTAGATGACACGGAGGTTGTCATGACAACCCTGGGTCATCAAGGCAGAGATCAGGCCCTGCAAATACATTGCAGGGCGCCGATCTGAGGCAGAGGGAGCTCCCGACCCTCTGCCTCTCTCCCTGAGCACTGCGATCGCGCTCAATCGCAGCAGTCAGGGGGTTAACAGCAAGGGGCGGTGGGGGTGCCGCTCCTGGCTGTCAGTGCAGGAAGCTCGACCACTGCAGCGCTAAGCTCCTGCACTGATCCGGCAAAAGAGGCTGAAATTTCAGCCTCTTCTGCCTGATCGCTGCTGTGTTTGGTCAGTCACATTGACTGACCAATCACAGCGCTGTGGGTGCGGGGACCGACGGCAAAGCCCCCGCACCGCTTGCTGTGCCTGTCAGCTGTCATAGACAGCTGTCAGCACTGAACTACCACTGCGTGTTTACACGCAGTGGTAGTTCAAAGGCATGATGTGCACAGTCCGTCAAGGTGCCAAAACTGACACCTTGCCATGACGGACTGTGCGTGTCAGTGGACATTAAGGGGTTAATAGAAAGAACCTAGGATAAAAAAATAAGCAAATATTCTGCTGTAAGTAAATAAATAGCGATAGTAAGTATAAATTGAATAGAATTCTTAGTTGACACTATTTTGATCAAAAAAGCTTAAAAGCCATTCCACTGCGACAAGGTGTACACAAACGGGATAGACGCTAACTGTTATAGTTCACCTCACTATGTGTCAGCAGAGCAGGAACTAGACCCAACTGTTTAGACTCCTTTTTTGTGTACTTTTTACAAACTGTGGTGTGGCTCCTCCTTTTGGGCTGGGCATTTTGATTACATAGTTTTCCACAGCACGAATAGTGGAAGGAAGGAGTCACCTGATATATCACCTGCTAGCAGGTGATAGGCTGGGGAACCAAGTCTCTGCAGGACAGAGTGGATACAAATTCCTGCACAGTTCGGTCGTGCCCCCATGACTCACAACAAGCATAAGGTAACTCAAAGCGATAGTCAGGTTCTCGGTGGAGCAGAACAAAATACACTGTGAGCAGAGCAGCACTTAAAAGGCATGCAACTGACTGATGTAACAGTACACCCCACCATGCCCCTTCCTTTTTTGACCAGAACAACAGAGAAATTTTTCAAGGTTGGTAGAGGCACAGATGGGATACTTGGTACTGGGCTGGTGTCTTAAAGGGATGTGTCATGGGAGCAGTGACCCGGCCCTGGGCGTCCAATAAAAGGGGAATATTTACAGGGGATGATAGAGTTTGTAGTAAAGTGTTTGTGATGCCAGCTGTGGTTTCTGGTCAAAGGCAACCAATGATGCAGTGCAGATCCTCTGGGACAGATGATGTGATGCAGCAGAGTTGGTAAAGCTTCCCACAGGTGAAGCTATGTTGTCCCAGGGCAGAGAGGTGTTGTAGAGAGTAATGGTGCTGGAGATGTAGCAGAGCGGAGTGTGTTCCGCAGGAAGAATTTGAGGAGACAGTCAGTTGCAGTTTCCAAGGCTTTACTCACAGTTCAGGTGCATGCAGTACAGGTGCCCGCTTGGTGCCATGTCCTCCAGGTATGGAGTCCAGCCAATTCCCAGGCCGATGGAGAATACCAGTCCAAAGCTTCCTGTCAGTATATGCCTTCCCTGGCCGTCTCACTATGCTGATTCCCACTCCTTTCTTCCTTTCCAGCACCTCACAAAGCAGTTTCCCAGTCTGGTAGCTGCGGATCCTGTGGGACAACGTGACCCAGGCGTTTCCTTGATCCTATATAGCTTTCCTTCACGGAGAAGATGCTTGTGGTAGTGGCTGTAATCCCTAAAGTTATCACAGCTGTCGGCTTCCTAGCTGAGTCTTAAAGTTCTCCACTAGGCTAGGGGCCGAGTCCTCTGCACATTCTGCCAGCTGACGTCCGTCAGTCCTGGAACGAGCCCCACGGGTAGCCTTCTGCTCAGCCTTGTCTCTGAGAAAGCCCTTTTCCCCTACAGGGAACCTTCTTTCTGTCTTTTCTCTCTGTGAGCAGCTCCTCAGGACTTGGAGCCTGCTGCACGGTTCTATCTCTTTCCCCTCTCCCTATGGGAGAGCCGTCTAACACGTCTGTCCTCTTCCTCCCCAAAGGGAAGACTGTCATCGAACTTCCCTCTAACTCCTGCTCTGACCCACAAGCTCCACCTACCATCTAACACCCTTTCCTAGCTGCAGACATGCTAGAGGAACTCAGCTAGTGTGTGTGATGGATGCAGTGCTGCCAGAGCCTGGTGTAGTGTCTCCATCTTACCTGAAATGTGGGATACCACATCTCTGGCTGAGATGCAGTACCTCTGTGGCGACTGGACCCTCAGGGGCGCCACATACTCCCCCCTGTTAAACACAGCACGGCCTCTGGCTGAAACAGAGTAAATTATGTTACAGGAAACATACAAAATTTCTAAGACATGCATGTCAGTAGGAAATAATTTAAAACTCAATTTCCCTTTATGGAAGGCATTTCAGCTTAAATGTTACATAATAACATTAACTTACATTATTTACTCTAAAAGTGCTTTTGGCAGCAACCGTTAAACTTTCAAGTTCGCCACCACAATAAAGCATAATTTCACTACAAAAATACTATTATATTTACATTGGCTTCTTGCTCTACAAAAGTGCTGTCACTACATTAACACTTATTCTTCTCTTTTAGTGCAAGCCCCACCCGGGGTGTTCTCTGGGTAGCAACCGTTGCTACTAGATTCGCTACTTAATTTGGATATCTTGCCCCTGTAAAAAATCTTCCTATTATTCTTATAACCTATTTACAAAAAGTGCTTAGTTCTCAAGTAACTGTCTGTACGTATTTATATCAAGTGGTACATGTTACCAACAACTAATATACACATTATCTACAAGTACTCTTCAATGACTCTGCAGTATAAAACAATTCTTACTTTCACTCTAAGCATAATATACATATATAATAACATTTTTATTAATACACAATCAAAGCTGTCATTAAATGAGGTAAATGGCAGACACTATCCCAGCCGGGGTATCTTCAAGTGTCCTTGTGCTTATGGAGGACCCGTTCAAAACCTCCAACGTTGGTCTTGGGTGGGCTGCAAGACATAACTGGTCTCCCCCAAAAGACCTCATCTTCAGCCACACCTACGGGTTTTTTTTCAGATCTGTAGTGTGCAATGATGGAATCTTATTTCATAAAAAGTGCATGTAAAACCAAGAAGTAGCACCTAAATACCTAAATACAGTAGGTGCAGAACTATTTACATGAGAGTTCAGGATCACTCACAGTTTATGATCTCTCAGTTTGTTATGGAACAAAGTGCAGGAACTGGAACAAGCGGTAAAACATTCTTGGTAAAACCCCTCCTGGGGTAAATTATGTACAGTCCCTTGCCTGAAGGGGAAAGAACAAAAGAGGATTTTCTTTACTTACCTGGAGACTGTTCATCATGATCTCCAGTTTGGGTGGAAGCATTCAGCTTTTGTTGCTTCCAGGGTAGAAGCTGTTTGCCGCTTTTATCCACCGCAATGGGAGCCGTTGCATATGATAACACTCCCAGGGTTGCAGTTGTGGTAGCCTGTACAGCTACCTGAGGAGCTTTGTCTGACTTCTTCGCAGCAGTTGCCTGTTTAGGAGCCGCGGTTAATGGCGGCGAAGCTGCCACTGGTGTCGCTGTTGGAACTGTTGAGGCCATCGTGTCTGCTGTCCCCTGGCGATGGCGTGGTGCCAGTTTATCTGGGATCCTGCGCACATGGAGAGCGTACCATCCCCTCGCACCAAGATGGCGGGTAAAGGAGACGAGCTCTCCTGGGAACAGGTCCCGTTCTGGATGTCCCGTATGAGATGGGCCTCTACATCCCTCCGGTTAACAAACAGGTTTGGGGCTTTACTGGAGTCCTGGATGAAGCCAAATCCCCACTCCAGATAGAAGCTGAGGACCCGGCCCCACCCCATTGGGTTCAGGTACTCCAGGGATCTTTCCCTGGTCTGGTGCTTACCCACGAGGTCCCTCTCCAGTAGGGCAGCTTGCTGGGCCTGCCGGTCTCTTTCCTCCAGTGCCAACTTCTGTATCTGCCAGCAACAGAACTCCTCCCTTGTTATGGGAAATCCCATCAGGTCCGTCTCCTTGTGGTCATCCCAGATGAGGACCTCTGGTTTGTGTTTCACGAGGGATGGTGACTGTGGGATTGGAGTTGGCTCCAGGATCCCCCCGCGGGATGATGTCACGGTCCCAGGTGAAATCCAGTACTAGCTGGCCTGCCTTTGGGGTTGGCGACAATCCTATGGGGCCCAACCAGTCCTCCCATGACCCAGGGGCGCTATCAGTACCTGCGCTACTGGGGCTACTGTCCTCCGTTGTTGCCTCCGGTGACATGGTGGCACTATCCGGCGGTACTGGTGGTGAAGGTACCGGGGTGATGGTTTCAGTGGCGGCGGGTTCTGATGTCGTTGATCCCGGAGCCTGGGATACCGGTGGTGTGGGTGCCCAGACATCATCAGTCTCTTCCTTGGTAGCCTGCCTTCTCTGTTCCAGCAGCACCCTTTCTTCTCCAAGTGACGAGCCAGCTCCTGAATCTCCCGCTCCACACTGGCCAGGTCAACCTCCTCCTGGGAGCTGGAGCCTGTCTCTTCAGAGCCGGGGCAAAGCTTCTCCTGCTTTACGCACTCCTCAGGCCTATCTCCACTCTCCATGATGGCTGCCTGGTCGACTGCCTTCATGGCTCGCTTTCCTGCCGCCGAGTGTCTATCCACCCCCTAGGGGTGGTGTCTTTTCCCTTTGCCGCCATACCACACTAGGACACGAACTCCCTTAGTGGTCAGCCATGATGCAGTTGCATAGAAATACAGGCAGGGGAGGTTCATTTCTTTTCGCGCTCTTTCTTGGATGCCGCCCATGATGGCACGCTTCACTGCACACCTCGTGGAACAGCCATATCCACCATCTTTACAGTCCAAATCACAAGTCAATGGTTCTAATCCTTTGCATATTCCATCAGGCGCACAGGACACTTGTTCAAGGGTCTCATCCTGTTCGTGACGCCAAAATGGATCGCCCGCCAGGGCAGTGGGATACTCGGTACCGGGCTGGTGTCTTAAAGGGATGTGTCACGGCAGCAGTGACCGAGTTTGTGGCCCTGGGTGTCTAAAAAAAGGGGAATATTTACAGGGGATGATAGAGTTTGCAGTAAAGTGTTTCGTGACGCCACCTGTGGTTTCCGATCAGAGGCGACCAGCGCTGCAGTGCAGATCCTCTGGGACAGATGGTGTAATGCAGCAGAGTTGGCAAAGCTTCCCTCAGGTGAATCAATGTTGTCCCAGGGCATAGAGGTGTTGTAGATAGAGTTGAGCGATACTTTCCGATATCCAAAAGTATCGGAATCGGAATGGTATCGCCGATACCCAAAAAATATCGGCGATACCCGATACCGATACCGGAAATCCAATGTAAGTCTATGGGAACAAAATAACGGAATTAAAAAAAACCCATTCTTGCCTTGTTGGTTAATTGTACATGAAGGAAAACAACAAAGAGTAATGTAGAATGTATTGGGGAAGGTTGAGGAGACATTAAAGGCATAGATGTTTAACCCAAATGGAATAGCATAAATATTTTTTTTTTTAAAGATGTTCGGATTGACGAAGAAATTGACAATGTTGTTAACGTTTTTTCTATTTTGGCAAATATGTATATTTCACAACTTCCATGCTCTTCACCTTTTTAACTTTTGACACACTTTCTCCTTCATAATCTTCAGCAGCATCATGTTTTTCATCAAATTATTCTTCATCTTCACCTTCTTTATCTTCTTCTTAAACTTCTTGCTATTCATCTTTTTGTTAACATTACTCATATTCTTCTTATTAAACTATTATTCTTATTCATATTGTACTTCATCTTCTTCATCATATTCTTATTTGTGACAGAGATTCCTGTACTTGTAATCTGTCAAAGTATGAATTTTTCATCCTTCCGTTCTTGCTGTCACAAAAGATTTAAATTACAACAGTATTTGTCCGTGTTCAGTTTAGCCTGCAGCAGCAGGCATTTTCCAGGGGCACCACGAGGAGGAACGGACTCACCCCCATACACTGCTTAGTCTTCTTCTGCTTATAATTTAGAGCATATATTTTGCTCTTCATTTTGGTCTTATACTTCATGTTCTTCTGCTTTTGATCTTCTGCTTATTGTTCTTAAGTCTCTTGTTCTGTATCTTGTAGTTTGTCTTAACCTTCTCAGTCCTGTTGGGTAATCTTTTATTTCTTCTTTGTGATGGTGTTTAGGCTGGTTGGCTTGATGCTCGTCGTCCTTGTGGTCGTCATCTTCTTCGGGGTGGTCATCAGGGTCGTCGTCTTCATTGTTGGAGATCCAGAGTGATTACCCAAAAAAACATTTAAAAAATCTTCAATTTGTAAATGTAGCAGAAGGTACAAGAGCCAATGCAAGTAACGAGGACCAGCTGACTGTGCTGGAACCGGAGGGCAGCAGAAGGAAAAGAGCCAATGGCACAACCGAGGACCAGCTGACGTTACTGGGACACGGTTACTAAGCAGGAGTACCTGTGCTCCAAAGCACTACCAAGGACCAGCAGACGTTGCTGGAACTTGGATACCGAGATGGAGGCACCTAGGCCAAAGGCACTGCGGAGAACCAGTTGACGGTACTGGAACCCGGACGGGTAGCAGAAGGTACAAGAGCCAATGCAAGTAACGAGGACCAGCTGACTGTGCTGGAACCCGGAGGGGCAGCAGAAGGAAAAGAGCCAATGGCACAACCGAGGACCAGCTGACGTTACTGGGACACGGTTACTAAGCAGGAGGTACCTGTGCTCCAAAGCACTACCAAGGACCAGCAGACGTTGCTGGAACTTGGATACCGAGATGGAGGCACCTAGGCCAAAGGCACTGCGGAGAACCAGTTGACGGTACTGGAACCCGGACGGGTAGCAGAAGGTACCAAGACCAATGCAAGTAAACGAGGACAGCGACTGTGCTGGAGAACCCAGGCAGCAGAGAAAGAGTAGCCAATGCACAACCGAGACCAGCTGCTATTTACTGGAGACAGGTTACTAAAGCCAGGAGTCTGGCTCCAAACACTACCAAGGACCAGCAGACGTTTCATGAACATTGGATCCCGAGATGGAGGCACCTAGTGGCAAAGTGCACTGCGGAGAACCAGCTGACGGTACTGGAACCCGGACGGGTAGCAGAAGGTACCCATGTAAATTTAAGTTGACAGGCCGCGAGCCGGCCGCAGTTACCGAATCACACAGTACTACAGTGAGTGATTGTCCTATTGTCACAACGGAAACAGCCTTTATTTGCATATCCCGCAGCACACATAGGAAGCACCTAAACTCCAGCACCATAGAGTCGGCTAACCCGACCGCAACATGACAGGACAACTTATTGGAGGCTAAGTGACGTTTACACTGACAGGAAACAGATGGCGTGCTGTAACCAGTCTGTGGCAGGAGTGAGTACCCGTGCCAATGACACTTCCGAGCAACAACTGGCGGTGTTGTAGCCCAGGTATGAGAAGAGAACCGGTTGGAGGCAGCAGGACTTTTGCCGTTCACACAGCAGGGGAACAGCTGACATTACTGAACCCCAGTAACACAGGAGCAAGTGTTGACTGTGCTAACAGCACTTCCAGGCAACAACTGGCGGTGTTGAGCCCAGGGATGAGAAGACAACAGGGTGGAGGCAGCAGGACTTTTTGCCGTTCACACAGCAGGGGAACAGCTGACATTACTGAACCCCAGTAACACAGGAGCAAGTGTTGACTGTGCTAACAGCACTTCCAGCAACAACTGGCGGTGTTGTAGCCCAGGGATGAGAAGACAACAGGGTGGAGGCAGCAGGACTGTTTTGCCGTACACACAGCAGGGGAACAGCTGACATTACTGAACCCCAGTAACACAGGAGCAAGTGTTGACTGTGCTAACAGTCACTTCCAGGCAACAACTGGCGGTGTTGGAGCCCAGGGATGAGAAGACAACAGGGTGGAGGCAGCAGGACTTTTTGCCGTACACACAGCAGGGGAACAGCTGACATTACTGAACCCCAGTAACACAGGAGCAAGTGTTGACTGTGCTAACAGCACTTCCAGGCAACAACTGGCGGTGTTGGAGCCCAGGGATGAGAAGACAACAGGGTGGAGGCAGCAGGACTGTTTGCCGTACACACAGCAGGGGAACAGCTGACATTACTGAACCCCAGTAACACAGGAGCAAGTGTTGACTGTGCTAACAGCACTTCCAGAGCAACAACTGGCGGTGTTGGAGCCCAGGGATGAGAAGACAACAGGGTGGAGGCAGCAGGACTTTTTGCCGTACACACAGCAGGGGAACAGCTGACATTACTGAACCCCAGTAACACAGGAGCAAGTGTTGACTGTGCTAACAGCACTTCCAGGCAACAACTGGCGGTGTTGGAGCCCAGGGATGAGAAGACAACAGGGTGGAGGCAGCAGGACTTTTTGCCGTTCACACAGCAGGGGAACAGCTGACATTACTGAACCCCAGTAACACAGGAGCAAGTGTTGACTGTGCTAACAGCACTTCCAGGCAACAACTGGCGGTGTTGAGCCCAGGGATGAGAAGACAACAGGGTGGAGGCAGCAGGACTGTTTGCCGTACACACAGCAGGGGAACAGCTGACATTACTGAACCCCAGTAACACAGGAGCAAGTGTTGACTGTGCTAACAGCACTTCCAGGCAACAACTGGCGGTGTTGGAGCCCAGGGATGAGAAGACAACAGGGTGGAGGCAGCAGGACTTTTTGCCGTTCACACAGCAGGGGAACAGCTGACATTACTGAACCCCAGTAACACAGGAGCAAGTGTTGACTGTGCTAACAGCACTTCCAGGCAACAACTGGCGGTGTTGGAGCCCAGGGATGAGAAGACAACAGGGTGGAGGCAGCAGGACTTTTTGCCGTTCACACAGCAGGGGAACAGCTGACATTACTGAACCCCAGTAACACAGGAGCAAGTGTTGACTGTGCTAACAGCACTTCCAGGCAACAACTGGCGGTGTTGGAGCCCAGGGATGAGAAGACAACAGGTGGAGGGCAGCAGGACTGTTTGCCTACACACAGCAGGGGAACAGCTGACATTACTGAACCCCAGTAACACAGGAGCAAGTGTTGACTGTGCTAACAGCACTTCCAGGCAACAACTGGCGGTGTTGGAGCCCAGGGATGAGAAGACAACAGGGTGGAGGCAGCAGGACTGTTTGCCGTACACACAGCAGGGGAACAGCTGACATTACTGAACCCCAGTAACACAGGAGCAAGTGTTGACTGTGCTAACAGCACTTCCAGGCAACAACTGGCGGTGTTGGAGCCCAGGGATGAGAAGACAACAGGGTGGAGGCAGCAGGACTTTTTGCCGTTCACACAGCAGGGGAACAGCTGACATTACTGAACCCCAGTAACACAGGAGCAAGTGTTGACTGTGCTAACAGCACTTCCAGGCAACAACTGGCGGTGTTGGAGCCCAGGGATGAGAAGACAACAGGGTGGAGGCAGCAGGACTTTTTGCCGTTCACACAGCAGGGGAACAGCTGACATTACTGAACCCCAGTAACACAGGAGCAAGTGTTGACTGTGCTAACAGCACTTCCAGGCAACAACTGGCGGTGTTGGAGCCCAGGGATGAGAAGACAACAGGGTGGAGGCAGCAGGACTGTTTGCCGTACACACAGCAGGGGAACAGCTGACATTACTGAACCCCAGTAACACAGGAGCAAGTGTTGACTGTGCTAACAGCACTTCCAGGCAACAACTGGCGGTGTTGGAGCCCAGGGATGAGAAGACAACAGGGTGGAGGCAGCAGGACTGTTTGCCGTACACACAGCAGGGGAACAGCTGACATTACTGAACCCCAGTAACACAGGAGCAAGTGTTGACTGTGCTAACAGCACTTCCAGGCAACAACTGGCGGTGTTGGAGCCCAGGGATGAGAAGACAACAGGGTGGAGGCAGCAGGACTTTTTGCCGTTCACACAGCAGGGGAACAGCTGACATTACTGAACCCCAGTAACACAGGAGCAAGTGTTGACTGTGCTAACAGCACTTCCAGGCAACAACTGGCGGTGTTGGAGCCCAGGGATGAGAAGACAACAGGGTGGAGGCAGCAGGACTTTTTGCCGTTCACACAGCAGGGGAACAGCTGACATTACTGAACCCCAGTAACACAGGAGCAAGTGTTGACTGTGCTAACAGCACTTCCAGGCAACAACTGGCGGTGTTGGAGCCCAGGGATGAGAAGACAACAGGGTGGAGGCAGCAGGACTTTTTGCCGTCACACAGCAGGGGAACAGCTGACATTACTGAACCCCAGTAACACAGGAGCAAGTGTTGACTGTGCTAACAGCACTTCCAGGCAACAACTGGCGGTGTTGGAGCCCAGGGATGAGAAGACAACAGGGTGGAGGCAGCAGGACTTTTTGCCGTTCACACAGCAGGGGAACAGCTGACATTACTGAACCCCAGTAACACAGGAGCAAGTGTTGACTGTGCTAACAGCACTTCCGAGCAACAACTGGCGGTGTTGGAGCCCAGGGTCAAGGAGGATGTTTAAATACTAGATCAAGTATTTTCCTTGTTACGTGTCAATTAAAAATGTCTATACTCCAAACAAGAGAAATATAACCTTTAGTACCATAAGATGATGATTTTACTTAAAAAAATATATGTTAATTAATAATTTACAAACATGAACGCATACATTAACATGTTGAAAAGCAATGCAAACCACACTTAAAATAGGTTAAATAATCTGCTATACGGTTTAAAATAAAAGCATACAAGTACATATCAGAATCCATTAATGATGGCTAAGTAACAGTATGTACACCATTTTTATTGTGTAGACAATGAATGGCTGACTTAAAAACATAATCAGCATTACAAGTTATCTTTGACATTCATAAAACTTTACATTTGGTGAATAATATCACTAAAAAGTTTTTAAAAATATCTAAAATTTCCTCATGTAATACTGATAATATGTGCCAATCATTTATATTAACAAACAAAAACTTTAAAAAGTGCATAGTGCATAGTGAAAACAGCTATTTATGCCTGACTGTGGACTTGCAAGCATGACAACGGATAGATAAGGTATATATAGATGAGACTGCATAGCCACAGATGGTGAATGGCGATGTAATACTGTACCTCAATAAAGTGTGCGTTACTACTACATCCTTTTTTTTATATAGCTTTATAAAAGGTTACGTGCATGTATGGTTGCGCCTTTGTTTGGACGCACAGACTGGCTTCCTGCTGTGACGCGTTGGGTATTGGAGCGTCTGTGGTCTTATGACGCAGACTAACATTCACGGTGCGCATCGTTCATCATCGCAAGCGTACCGACAACACAAAGGCGTTGTCATGACTGCTTTACTCAGTAAACATGCACCTACGATGAAACATACACGCATGTGCCCTATTACATAACAAGCTACAAGAAAAACGAGTGTGAGGTGTGACACAGCTGTTTTGTTAAGGTACAGTATTATATCGACATTGTACAGCTGTCGCTATTCAGTCTGATAAATAGATATCATTCACCTATTCTATCAGTTGTCGTTCTTTCAGCACCACTTACAGGTATATATTTTGCTATTGTGACTATGCACTATTGACTTTAACAAGGTAATGCATGATTTTTGTTAGCGATTATCATGTTTACATGAAGGACCTTTATGATATGGGCTGTTAACTTTCTAATTAAATATGTATTTTTTAAAATGACACAAATATAAGTAATGTTGAAGAGGACTATTCCTACATGCATTGTTTGCACAATATTACAGGTGTACATCACCTCCCTTAATCAACATTGGATTATTATATTTACTTGTATGCTTTTATTTAAAAGCCAAGAACACTGAAGTCTAACCTTCGCACTGCAGCTGTTGTCAAAGTTCAACCTACATTATGCACTTCCAACATTGCAGCATTTGAGTCATGATGTGAGTTGGATTTGTCTAAGCTATGGAGTGACAAGGTTGACCATCAGTATCCTATAGCATAAGTAGGCTTTTGTGTTAGCATTTGTTTTCGACATGTGCATATCTGAAATAATATGTCACAATTATTTTGTTACAGATTTCTGACAAAGACTAATCATTTTATGGTTTTAAAGCTGACGTTTCAAATGTTTACAGCTTAGAAATCAGGGTGTAGCCTCATATCTATGTGTAGCACTAGACACTTTGACATGTCATGTTTTTTTCACCATGTGTAGGTAGCTAGCAGTAATTTTTGCCGGACACACAGCAGGGGAACAGCAGGCGTTACTGAACCCCACAAACACATCAGCGATTGTTTTCATCTGTGCATCTAACACTTCTGAGCAGCAACTGGCGGTGTTGAAGCCCAGGGTCAAGGAGGGTGTAGGCAGAGGCCTAGTATGAGATGTTTGAAGTTGAAGTTGTAGTTAACAGCAGTAATTTTTGCCAGACACACAGCAGGGGAACAGCAGGCGTTACTGAACCCCACAAACACATCAGCGATTGTTTTCATCTGTGCATCTAACACTTCTGAGCAGCAACTGGTGGTGTTGAAGCCCAGGGTCAAGGAGGGTGTAGGCAGAGGCCTAGTATGAGATGTTTGAAGTTGAAGTTGTAGTTAGCAGCAGTAATTTTTGCCAGACACACAGCAGGGGAACAGCAGGCGTTACTGAACCCCACAAACACATCAGCGATTGTTTTCATCTGTGCATCTAACACTTCTGAGCAGCAACTGGCGGTGTTGAAGCCCAGGGTCAAGGAGGGTGTAGGCAGAGGCCTAGTATGAGATGTTTGAAGTTGAAGTTGTAGTTAGCAGCAGTAATTTTTGCCAGACACACAGCAGGGGAACAGCAGGCGTTACTGAACCCCACAAACACATCAGCGATTGTTTTCATCTGTGCATCTAACACTTCTGAGCAGCAACTGGCGGTGTTGAAGCCCAGGGTCAAGGAGGGTGTAGGCATAAAATATTGAGTTATTGCCTTGTTACGTGGCCATTGCAAATGTATGTACTTCAAACAAGAATAAATGAAGTTTTACTAGGACAATAAAATGATGAATTTCAATTCCAAGAATAGAAAAATATTTATACTTGAGAGTCCTCAGTGGTTGATACCGTTTAATGGCTAACTGAAAAGATGGTAACAAATTGCAAGCTTTCGAGACTACTCAGGTCTCTTCATCAGGCTAAGACTAAAACAAAAAATGAATAATCACATATTTCTACACACAACAGGACACAGGAATAGTGCAATAGGTAAGACAAGTGACGTGAAGCAGAACTGTCATTATGGCAGAGGGATGATCACAAATATTGGAACAGTTCCTAGATAAGGAGATAAAGTTTTATTGCCCTCTGATTGGGTTCTGGTGTTCTGTTTTCCCTAGAAGGTCAGAGACGCAGATTCCTTAATTGATATAGAATGACATGAATCCGTGTGATCTATTCATTCCAGCACTAAGAGTGTCAAAGGTCATGATGAGCTTATATTCCGAAACCTTTGTATCTTTCTCAGATTTGAAGTTATATTTTAATACCAGTAATTCCATATCCATCATGCTATGACCGGGCATACAAAAGTGTTTTGCCACAGGTAAATCCATTATTTTTTCTCTTATTGTGTGGCGATGATAATTCATCCTTGTTCTCAGTTTTTGGCCGGTCTCCCCCACATACAGACCCCAGTTGGACATTTTGTACATATAATTAGGTACACCACATTAGATGTGATGCAGCTGAAAGTACCTTTGATCTTGTAGTCCTGATGGGAGTAGGGGATCTTTATGTTGTCCGTGGTCATTATAGATGCACAGGTTTTACATTTCTTCTTGTTGCAAGGAAAGGTTCCTGCAGCTGTTGGGGAGGACAGGGAGTTTCTGACAATGATGCTTCTTAGATTTGGGGGCTGCCTAAAACACAGTAGTGGGGGGTCGCCTCAGAAAGACTTTTTTGAACCAGGGATACCATCCAAGAACAATTGAAAACCAAATTTCAATAGCCAACTGAATATCAAGGAATCACCTGCTACATTACAAAGGTAAAGAAGAATATAACCGGGTGCCTCTAGTGGTGACCTACAATCCAAATCTGGAGGTGCTAAGGGGAGCTACACGGAAACTACAACCTTTACTACAAAAAGATGCCCTATATTACAATCCATATTTCCAGAACCCCCACTACTGTGTTTTAGGCAGCCCACAAATCTAAGAAGCATCATTGTCAGAAGCTCCCTGTGGACTCTCAAGTCTAAATATTTTTCTATCTACTGGCTAACACGGTACGAAGATACACATGTTTCCTAACTTCAAGAATAAAAATAAAGACCCTGCAAATATAAACGCATATATGCACATGCCAACAAGAAATGGAACAACATACCACCCAAAAAATTGGTTACAAAATATAGTGTTGTAAATTTAAGAATAAAAGTCCATTTTTGTATTTATGAATAATGCTTAAGGAACGCTATGTTAAACCATAACATAGTGAAGACAATGGATTTTGTAATAGTCACTCATCATCATCATTGCAATTTATATGTGACAGTCACAGACATTTCAATTATTTAAGTTAATAAAATCGTTACTTTGTACAGCATGTATGACATCTCCAGCATGGACTCATCAATGTGATGACGCAATAATGTACGATAAAAAATAACCATTTAAAAAAAACATTATGCATTGTCACAATTTAAGTGTGTGCCTGCAAGTGTAGGTGAAGCAAAGGCTACGGATAGCAAAGGTATATTCTATGTCTGTATCAGACAGTGGACAGCCTCTGATGGGTAATGGCGATGTTATACTGTACGTCAATAAAGTCTGCGGCTGCAATCATGCATTTTTTGCTTGTACAGTGTTGAAGAGGGTAAAAGCATGTCTGGTTGCGCAAGGCTTTATCCGTCAACACTACCTTCCTACTGTCACGCGTAGGGTAGGGTAGCGTGTGTCTATTAGATGACTCTCTATAAAATGTGACGTTACGCAGCGTAATTGTGCCCTAGGGACGCCAAAAAGCAGTAATCATTTACTGTCTAATACTCGATCTATGACCAACAAAAAAAGCACGTTCCCTCTTTAACAATCTACAAGACTAACAAGCATAATGGTTGACGCTGACTTTATTGAGGTACAGTATTACATCGACATTGTCCATGAGTAACTATGCACTGTGATACCTATATACCATTATTAATTTATATCTGTTGTGGTTGTTTCAACAGCACTTGCAGGTATAACTACCTATTGTCAGTATGCATGATGCACTTTCTAGATGTAATAATTTATTATTGCACATTATTACCAGGTTTAGATGCTGGCCATTTCATATATGGTGTGTGAAGTTACAGTTGGCATCAGTATGTGTATTTTATAATGTCTGTCATAAATAAAACTCGTGATGATGATGATGAGGATTTTATGATTCGTACATCCATTGACTGCATTATCTTACAGGTACAGATAAAGTTCCTTAAAAAGCATTAATTGATAAGTATGAAATGTACTTTTATGCATTAATTTCAAAAAGTGAACACTATGTTTTAGTTTTTGTTACCATTTCTAATAGACATGTGCAGATATGCGCTGTGATGACAAATTATTATTTGTCCATATTTGTTATAAAAATTTATCATTCTAGGCCTGGAAAACTTCACAATTTCCTGTTTTAAGCATAACAATCAGGGTGACGGCTCTTCCCTATTTGGAGCATGTTCCACATGGGTTTTTCTGTGCATGTGTAGGGAACAGGAGACTTCTTGCCGGACACACAGCAGGGGAACAGCTGGCGTTACTGAACCCCACTAACACTATAGCTTGTGTATTGGTCTGTGGACACGACACTTCTGAGCAGCAACTGGCAGTGTTGTAGCCCAGGGAGTAGAGTTCAGGTGGTAGAAAGATGAACATAACAGGAGACATGGATAACGTTGCAAACCAGTTATTTAATCTGAAAACGGACAGACAAATTCTGGCGAGATCCATGCCTTGTTCATTTTCAGAAAAGTAAGCCGGTCTACATTATCGGAGGATAGTCGCATGCGATGGTCTGTTAGTACACCACCTGCAGCACTAAAGACGCGCTCCAATAATACACTGGCAGCAGGGCAAGCCAGCACCTCCAATGCATACTGGCTAAGCTCTGGCCATTAGAGTTGAGCGATACTTTCCGATATCCTAAAGTATCGGAATCGGAATGGTATCGCCGATATCACTAAAATATCGGCGATACCCGATACCGATACCGGAAGTCCCATGTAAGTCTATGGGAACAAAATATCGCAACTAAAAAAACCCCATTCTTTCCTTGTAAACACTAAATATACACACATAGAATACATATATATATATATACATGTCATTGTGACATATATATACATATATGTATAGTTTATACACTTCTACATAGTAAAATATCCTCTCTGATTCAATTGCCGGGTAAAGCCGGCTTCAGTGAAAAGACAGAAGCACCCGACATGAAATGACACTTGGTGTACATAGGGTTAACCATGTCTTTTCATGTCATTTGCTATCTGATTTGCACAAACAATTAAATCAGTCTATGTGTGCAAAATTTCACACCTGTAGGGGTTAATTAAAGGTGTAAATTCGTTGTAAAAAAAACGGACTTTTTTGCTACGAATTTACACCTTTAATTAACCCCTACAGGTGTGAAATTTTGCACACATAGTCTGATTTAATTGTTTGTGCAAATTAGATAGCAAAGGACATGAAAAGACATGGTTAACCCTATGTACACCAAGTGTCATTTCATATCGGGTCACCCGACATGAAATGACACTTGGTGTACATAGGGTTAACCATGTCTTTTCATGTCCTTTGCTATCTAATTTGCACAAACAATTAAATCAGTCTATGTGTGCAAAATTTCACACCTGTAGGGGTTAATTAAAGGTGTAAATTCGTTGTAAAAAAAACGGACTTTTTTGCTACGAATTTACACCTTTAATTAACCCCTACAGGTGTGAAATTTTGCACACATAGACTGATTTAATTGTTTGTGCAAATTAGATAGCAAAGGACATGAAAAGACATGGTTAACCCTATGTACACCAAGTGTCATTTCATGTCGGGTTCTGCATTTTCACAAAAGCCGGCAATTGAATTAGCGGCTATTATACTATGTAGAAGTGTATGAACTACAAATATAAATATATATATATATGTGTCACAAATTCAATGACATGTATATATATATATGAGGTGTAAAATTGCTGAAAAAAAATGCATGGGCTCCCGCCCTATTTTCGCAACCAGACAGACAAAGCCAGTGAGTGGGGGCAGATAATAATAGCCCAGAGAGGGACCATTATTTTTGCCCCCCCCCGGCTACTAACATCTGCCCCCAGACACCCCAGGAAAGACAAATCTATAATTAGATTCGCCCTTTCTGGCACTTTGCCCGTCTATTCCCATTGCCCTGTAGCGGTGGCGAATGGGTTAATATGGGGTTAAAGCCACCTTGCTATTGAAAGGTGACCTTAAGCCAGGTTAATAATTGAGAGCTGTCAATTAGACAACTATCAATTATTAATCCTATTGCATGAAATAAAAATAAAACACACACACTTTAATTAAAAATCATTTTAATGAAATAAAGACACATGTTTTTGACCATATTTTATTTTACTGCAAAAACCATTTCCTGTAATAAAAATAAAATAAAAAAGCAAAATTATTCTTACCTATCCCATGCACAGTCAGGTCCCACGGTGTAATCCTTCAGAAAGGGTTAATGTTTACTGCAGGGACCGCAGCTAATGCTGCAGCCTCACAGTAAACCCCAAATGAATGAGTTCCTCTCCTGCCTGACAGGAGAGTAAAGGCTGGGTATCACATAACGATACACCAGCGATCCCGACAACGATATGCACTTGTCAGGATCGCTGGTGTATCGCTACATGATCGCTGCTGAGCTGCCAAACAGGCAGCTCAGGCAGCAATCTGGGACAGCGACACTGCGGGTAACATCGCTTAAGGGCCCGTCTCACATAGCGATATCGCTACCGAGATCGCTGCTGAGTCACAAGTTTGGTGACGCAGCAGCGAGCTCACCAGCGATATCGCTGTGTGTGACATTCAGCGACGATCAGCCCCCCTGCCGGGTATCGCTGATCGTCGCAGAAATGTCAGGACCTTTTTTTGATCGCTGGTTTCCCTCTGACAGGCACGCATCGCTGCGTGTGACAGGCGGGAGACCAGCGATCCGCTGGTAACCAAGGTACACAGCGGGTTTCCAGGCACCGCGCAGCGCTTGGAAACCCGCTGTGTACCTTGGATACCAGCTCCCTGCATCAGGGCGCTGGTATCCAAGGTACACAGCGGGTTTCTAGGCACAGCCCCGCGCCTGGAAACCCGCTGTGTACCTTGGTTACCAGCGGATCGCTGGTCTCCCGCCTGTCACACGCAGCGATGCGTGCCTGTCAGCGGGAAACCAGGGATCAAAAAAAGGTCCTGACATTTCAGCGACGATCAGCGATACCCGGCAGGGGGGCTGATCGTCGCTGAATGTCACACACAGCGATATCGCTGGTGAGCTCGCTGCTGCGTCACAAAACTAGTGACTCAGCAGCGATCTCGGTAGCGATATCGCTATGTGAGACGGGCCCTTAAGTGGAAAGCTTAATTGATTGCTTTCCACTTTCACTTCAGGTCAGCCAGGGACACAATCAGTGACGTCAGAGGGAACTGATTAACAAAAATAGGGGTTCCCTTCGAAAAAAAAATGGCGTGGGGTCCCCCCTATTTTTGTTAACCAGCCAGATGAAGCAGACAGCTGAGGCCTGGATTTTCAGGCTGTTAAGGAGCCAAGATCCATGGACCTTGCCAGCCTGATAATACTAGGCCACAGCAGTCTGCATATCTTGGCTGATTAACAAAAATAGGGGATCCCCTCGAAAAAAATTGGCGTGGGGTCCCCCCTATTTTTGTTAACCAGCCAGATGAAGCAGACCGCTGAGGCCTGGATTTTCAGGCTGTTAAGGAGCCAAGATCCATGGACCTTGCCAGCCTGATAATACCAGGCCACAGCAGTCTGCATATCTTGGCTGATTAACAAAAATAGGGGATCCCCTCGAAAAAAATTGGCGTGGGGTCCCCCTATTTTTGTTAACCAGCCAGATGAAGCAGACCGCTGAGGCCTGGATTTTCAGG
Source organism: Oophaga sylvatica (assembly GCA_033576555.1). NCBI lineage: Eukaryota > Metazoa > Chordata > Amphibia > Anura > Dendrobatidae > Oophaga > Oophaga sylvatica. Next base: position 40,582,151 of record JARQOD010000004.1, read on the forward strand.
CTGTTAAGGAGCCAAGATCCATGGACCTTGCCAGCCTGATAATACCAGGCCACAGCAGTCTGCATATCTTGGCTGATTAACAAAAATAGTTGATCCCCTAGAAAAAAATTGGCATGGGGTCCCCCCTATTTTTGTTAACCAGCCAGATGAAGCAGACCGCTGAGGCCTGGTTTTTCAGGCTGGTAAGGATCCAATATCCATGGACCTTGCAAGCCTGATAATACCAGGCCACAGCAGTCTGCTTAGCTTGGCTGGTTAACAAAAATAGGGGATCCCCTCGAAAAAAAAACGGCGTGGGGATCCCCCCTATTTTTGTTAACCAGCCAAGTAAAATGCAGACTGCTGCGGCCTGGTATTAAAAGACTGTCAAGGCCCATGGATTTTGGCCCTCAACAGCCTGATAATACCAGGCTACAGCAGCCCCACATTTGGCGCATCAAAAGATGTGCCAATTGTGGCACTTTACCCGGCTCTTCCCACTTGCCCTGTAGCGGTGGCAAGCGGGGTAATAAGGGGTTAATGTCACCGTTGATTGCACGGTGACAATAAGCCCGGTTAATAATGGAGAGGTGTCAATAAGACACCGATCCATTATTAATCCCAAAGTTATTAAATGCATTAAAAAAAGACAAAGCAAGAAAAAAGTCTTTTAATGAAATAAAAGAGACAACACAGTTTTCATTAATTTTATTGTACTCTCATTCCTGCGACGCCATCGATCTCTGGTAAAAAAGAGAAAAAAAACAAACCAACAGTATACCACCTGTCCGACGCAGTCCATAACGACAGTCCCACGACGATCCAACTCTGCTACATCGCAATGACAGGCAGAGCCTGTCATCGCGACGCAGCACAGCTGATTACCTGCTTCCCCGCGGTGATGTCATCGGACTGACTGCTTTACGGCCGGGATTACCCAGCAGTCACTGCAGTTATCGCGAGAAACTGCATGTGACCGCCGGGGAAAGAAGATTGCGGCCATCAAGCAGTCCAGGACGTGACCGCCGGAGATCTTCTGACAGGTAAGTGCCGCTGACTCCTGACAGACCCGACCGACGGACACTGACAGTGACAGTGACAATCCCGATTCCGGTATCCGATAAGACGAAAATATCGGAACTCGGAATCGGAATTCCGATACAGCCAATATCGGCCGATACCCGATATTTGCAGTATCGGAATGCTCAACCCTACTGGCCATGTATCCAGCTTAGAGACCCAAAACTTGAATGGGGAAGAGCCATCTGGGAGTACACTGAGAGGGAAAGACATGTAGTCTGTCACCATCTTACGGAAACGTTGCCTCCTGCTGACTGGAGCCGTCTCGGATGGTGTAGACATTTGTGGTGCTGCCACAAAACTTTGCCACATTTGGAACATACTGGTCTTGCCCTGTGCAGAGGTGCTGCTTGTGCTCCTCTTGTTGCAGAGCTGTCTCCACTGCCTCGACGCACAGAGCTGCTTTGTAAAGCAGTAGCAGCAGCAGTGCTCTCGGCTGGAATGGAGAACATTATGGATTGCACCAGTGTGTCTTGGTACTCCCGCATTTTACGCTCCCGGTTCAACGGTGTGATGAGGCTTTGTAAGTTGTCCCGGTAGCGAGGGTCTAGGAGGGTGTACACCCAATAATCAGACGTGGTGAGAATGTGGGCAAAGTGAGCCCTGCCCAGCCCTTTGTGAGGAACCACGTTGCGCTGACTGTCCAGAAGGTGATGGAATTTGTGACTCCTCATCCTCTACCTCTTCCAAAACCTCATCCCTTAGTGCTTGCAGTGTTTTTTGAAGCAGGCAGATAAGGGGGACAGTCAGGCTGACTAGTGCATCATCTGCACTCGCCATCCGCGTTGACTCATCAAACGCACGCAAAACGTGGCAGATGTCCTTCATTGAGGCCCACTCAGTAGTGGTGAAGTGTGAACGGCGCAAATTGCGAGTTGATTGCGCCTGATGCAGCTGATACTCCATTACTGCTGGCTGCTGCTCACACAACCGCTCCAACATATGTAACGTGGAATTCCACCTGGTGGGTACGTCACATATGATGTGATGTTCAGGAAGGCGAAATCTGAGTTGCAGAGCTGCAATACGCGATCTGGCCATGCTGGAACGTCGCAAGTGAGCGCACTCTAGGCGGACCTTGTGCAGCAGTGCATCAAGATCCGGATAGTCCCTCAAAAAACTCTGCACGACCAAGTTGAGCACATGTGCCAGACATGGTATGTGAGTGAGGTTGCCAAGGCCCAGAGCTGCCACCAGATTTCGGCCATTGTCACACACTACCAAGCCTGGCTGGAGATTCGCTGGCAAAAACCACACGTCGCTCTCCTGCTTGATGGCATTCCAGAGCTCCTGCGCTGTGTGGCTTCTATTCCCCATGGAAATTAATTTGAGGACGGCCTGTTGACGTTTGGCCACGGCTGTGCTCATATCGGTCACAACAGGTAAGCGTTCACGGGTCCATGTAGAGGTAGACCGTGACGGCTCCTGCAGCGATGATTCTGAGGAACTGGAGTAGGAGGAGGAGTCAATGTGGACAGACTTGATTCCTGCAATCCTTGGAGTTGGCAGAACACGTACAGTGCCACTCGCAAGATCTGTACCCGGCTCCACAACATTGACCCAATGGGCAGTGAGGGAAAGGTATCGTCCCTGGCCATGGGTACTGGTCCACGCATCGGTGGTCAGGTGGACCTTGCTACTGACGGCGTTTAGTAGCGCATGTTTAATTTTTCCCTCAACATGCTTTTGCAGACCAGGGACGGCTTGCCTGCTGAAATAAAATCGGCTGGGCACATTGTATTGTGGGACTGCCAATGCCATTAAGTTACGGAAACTGTCAGTCTCCACCAGCCTGAATGACAGCATTTCAAGGGACAGGAGTTTTGCAATGCCAGCATTCAGAGCCTGTGCTCGTGGATGGTTTGCCGAGTATGGCCGTCTTTTATCCCATGCCTGTGCTACCGATGGCTGTTTTGTGGCCTGGGAGTGTAAGGATGACAGGGAACTTGCAGCTGTGGGTGGAATAACACTGGGTCTCTGGACAACAGTGACAGAGGTTCTTCCATGGCGATCCTGTGAGGAAGCCGAACCAGCTGTGTGTGAGCTGGAGGAAGAGGCTCCAACACGAGCTGAAGATGTAGGTGCTGCTGTAGGTTGGCCTACATCTCCAGTGTGTCTTTGTAACTCAACCACGTGCTTTGACCGCACATGTTTCCACATATTTGTGGTATTAAGGTTACTGACACTTTTACCTCTTTTTACTTTTGATTACACAGCTTGCATTTCACATAGCAAATATCATCTGCAAGTGTGTCAAAAAAGGACCACGCAGTGCAAGTCCTGGGAGCGCCCGTTTTGGCTGTTGGAAGAGAACTGCTATGAACGGGTGCCAAACTGGAGGCTAGAGGCAACCGAGTCTGCAGCCTACCTCTCCCTACTGTTTGGACCGTTGGGGCAATCTCTTCCTCAGAGCTGCTACCACCACCTTCCTGTTCCTCACGCCATGTTGGGTCTTGGACCTCATCATCTCCACTACCCTCTTCCAACACCTGCTGCTGTTGGGTGGTCTGGCCAGCACCATGCTCAACAGAAACTGGCACCTGAGTCTCATCATCATCAGATGCGTTCTGCGGTGTGCTGACCATCGGCACTGGCTCACCCGCCTCTTCAGATTCAGAGAGACACAGCTGTTGCGCATCACTGCATACTGCCTCTTCTTCACATTCCAGAATGCTGCTTGGCTGGGCCCCTGTTTGCAAGCCAACAGATTCTGAGAACAGAAGCAGAGACTCAGCTGGCTCCTTTACAGAGCTCTCTGACTGCCTGGGCAATTTGGCAGGCGGTGAAGAGACAGATGGTTGTTCAACAGTGCTGTGGTCCTGAGAGGAGGTGGAAGCAATTGAAGTCGATGCATTGGCTGCCATCCAACCAACAACGGCTTCAATTTGTTCTTCCCGCAGCAGGGGGGTACGCCGAGCTCCTACAAAAGTGCGCATAAAGTAACGCTCACGGGGAAAACTGGTGGATGCTGTGTCACTGGGTGCGGCAGCAGCCACAGAATCCCCACGTCCTCTCCCTGCTGAAACTCCACTGCCACGACCACGTGCCTTACTCCCTGCCTTCTTCATCTTGGTAGATTGATACAGAAAGTCAGAAAAGTTATAAGGCCTAAGTGTGGTTATTCCTCAGAGACTGCAGTGAACACTGCAGACAACTGTTCAGTAGCTGTGAAAGGCCCCTTTGTGTACTTCTATAGTGTTTGCAACCAATGTATTGTATACGGATGGAAGCGCGTCACACTAATAGATTACATTTTTTTCAAATATAATGGAGCAGCACCAATTAGAGAAAAATGTGAAGGATGAGGCAGTGACACACGCTCAGCAGACTACAACCAGCAGTGGTTGAAGAACTAACTGGAGCGTGATCTGCACTCAAAAAATGAAAACCTCACAGACTACAGTGAACACTGCACACAACTGTTCACTAGCTGTGAAAGGCTCCTTTCTGTACTTCTATAGTGTTTGCAACCAATGTATTGTATACGGATGGAAGCGCGTCACACTAATAGATTAGATTTTTTTCAAATATAATGGAGCAACACCAATTAGAGAAAAATGTGAAGGATGAGGCAGTGACACACGCTCAGCAGACTACAACCAGCAGTGGTTGAAGAACTAACTGGAGCGTAATCTGCACTCAAAAAATGAAAAGCTCACAGACTACAGTGAACACTGCAGACAACTGTTCAGTAGCTGTGAAAGGCCCCTTTGTGTACTTCTATAGTGTTTGCAACCAATGTATTGTATACGGATGGAAGCGCGTCACACTAATAGATTAGATTTTTTTCAAATATCATGGAGCAACACCAATTAGAGACAAATGTGAAGGATGAGGCAGTGACACACGCTCAGCAGACTACAACCAGCAGTGGTTGAAGAACTAACTGGAGCGTGATCTGCACTCAAAAAATGAAAACCTCACAGACTACAGTGAACAATGCACACAACTGTTCACTAGCTGTGAAAGGCTCCTTTCTGTACTTCTATAGTGTTTGCAACCAATGTATTGTATACGGATGGAAGCACGTCACACTAATAGTTTCACTGTTAATTTCAATTGAATGGAGCTGCACCAATTCCACAAAATAAAATAAAAAAAAAAAGTCACAGAGTGACACGTGCAGATGCCTACAAACAGCGTTGGATGCACAGCAAACTGCAGCGTCACCTGCACTCTCACACACACACCTTGCACAGAGCTGTTAAAACAACACTGCAAGGCAAAAGGAAGCTTTACACAGCGGTTGGTAAACTAGCCTGCCTAAAGCACAGTACACAAAATCGCAATCTCTAACTGTCCCTCAGAGTCAGCAGAGCAGCGTTCTGTCCCTAACTGAGTTCACAGCACAGTGACGCTAAAATGGCGGCGGCGCCTTTTATAGTGCATTCTGACATAATTTCAGCAGCCAATCACAGCCATGCCATTAGTTAAGATGACCGCAGCAGTACAGGATGTGCCCACACTTCGTAGGATTACTCATTGGCTGACTAAAATCACAGTGCCTCTCAAAGAATTATGGGAACTTCCGATTCTGGTATACGATATAGGAAAAATATCGGAACTAAGTATCGGAATTCCGATACAGCGAATATCGGCCGATACCCGATAGTTGCGGTATCGGAATGCTCAACACTAGTTGTAGAGAGTAATGGTCCTGGAGATGTAGCAGAGTGGAGTGTGTGCTGCAGAAAGAATTTGAGGAGACAGTCAGTTGCAGTTTCCAAGGCTTTACTTACAGTTCAGGTGCATGCAGTACAGGTGCCCGCTTGGTGCCATGTCCTCCAGGTATGGAGTCCAGCCAACTCCCAGGCAGATATATAACACCAGTCCAAAGCTCCCTGTCAGTATATGCCTTCCCTGGCCATCTCACTTTGCTGATTCCCACTCCTTTCTTCCTTTCCAGCACCTCACAAAGCAGTGTCCCAGTCTGGTAGCTGCAGATCCTGTAGGACAACGTGACCCAGGCGTTTCCTTGATCTTATATAGCTTTCCTTCCTGGAGAAGATGCTTGTGGTAGTGGCTGTGATCCCTAAAGTTATTACAGCTGTCGACTTGCTAGCTTAGTCTTAAAGTTCTCCATTAGGCTAGAGGCCGAGTCCCTTCGCGACCAGGATTCTCCCAGCTGACGTCCGTCAGTCCTGGAATGAGCCCCATGGGTAGCCTTCTGCTCAGCCGTGTCTCTGAGAAATCCCTTTTCCCCTATAGGGAACCTTCTTTCTGTCTTTTCTCTCTGTGAGCAGCTCCTCAGGACTTGGAGCCTGCTGCACGGTTCTATCTCTTTCCCCTCTCCCCTATGGGAGAGCCGTCTAACATGTCTGTCCTCTTCCTCCCCGAAGGGAAGACTGTCATCTAACTTCCCTCTAACTCCTGCTCTGACCCACAAGCTCCACCCACCATCTAACACCCTTTCCTAGCTGCAGACATGCTAGAGGAACTCAGCTAGTGTGTGTGATGGATGCAGTGCTGCCAGAGCCAGGTGTAGTGTCTCCATCTTACTTGAAATGTGAGATACCACATCTCTGGCTGAGATGCAGTACCTCTGTAGCGACTGGACCTTCAGGGGCGCCACAAGTACAATGTCTTTCCTCAAGACCTCTTGGAATCCAGAATATCTTTGACCTCGATCACTTCCAAAGGTCCCTCAGTAACGGAAGTGGAGGCAGGAGAATGGACCAACGGCTGCAGGAGCAACACATGAAAGTCATCCATAGATTCGCAGGGAGTTGAAGGCAATAGGTAACTGGATTACATTGACTGAGCATTTTATATAGACCAAGCTACTGGGGGGGCGAACTTGTACGATGGCACCATCAAGCGAATATTCTGGCATGACAGCCAGACTTTATCTCTAGGAAGATACTGAGGTGGGAAATCTCTCTTCTTGTCTAATGAGCCTTCATCTGAGACACAGCCTTAAGGAGGGAAGCCTGGGTCTGCTGCCAAATCTGTAGAAAGTTAACGTATGAGGCATCTGTTGCTGGTACCTCAGAAGAAACAGACATAGGAGAGGGCACTTGAGGATGGTGTAAATACACCGCGAAGAATGGAAATGCTCCAGAAAGCTCCAAACATGGTTATTGTAGGAAAACTCCTCCCAGGAAAGTGATTGTACCCAGTCATCCTGCTGGGCAGAGATAAAATGGCGAAGGTAGTTCTCAAGAACTTCACTTGTTCTACCCATACGTGGAGAAAGAGTCCAGCTGTACATTCAGCAGCTTGCACAGTGCTCTCCAAAACTTCAAAGTAAACTGGTCTCCACAATCAAAGACTATGTGGAGAGGAAGACCATGGAAACAAAACACATGCTGGAAGAACTGTGTGGCAAGCTTATTAGTGGAGGGAAGGGCAGCCAGAGGAATGAGGTGAGCCATCCTAGAGAACAGATCCACCATAACCCAGATGGTGTCTTAAGCCTCGTAGAGAGGCAGGTCCATGATGAAGTCTTTGATGAAGGAACCAGTAGAAGCTGAAGGAGGCCAGCAGTCTTGTCCCTGAATTACTAGTTTTTGGTGTAGTGCTAACAGGCGGTTGCTAAGTCCCAGACATCTATGACCAGCGAGGGCCACCAGAAGTGACAAGCAATCAGCTCAGTGGACTTGCATATGCCCATATAACCAGCCATCTAGATTTGTGTCCCAGAACAGAAGAATCCTCTTTCTAGCAGCAAGGACAAAGGTTTTGCCTGGACATTTGAGCAACATGACAAACAAATTGCTCTCCTGTAGGCGCTGCAGAACTTGAAGGACGTGTCTCCTGTGAATATGTAGAGCAGAGGAAAATATCAGGATATCAGCCAAGTACAAAACCCTGAAAACATAGAGAAGATCCTGGATTATATCATTAATGAATGCCTGAAAGTGCATTACACAGACCAAAAGGCATGACGAGACACTTGAAATTTCCATTCATCGTCCTAACAGATATGAATCAAGTTTCAGATCCCATCTGGTAAAAATCTTAACTCCACAAATCCTGTCAAATAGCTCAGAAATCAAACAGTGATTTTGTTAGGACCTTGATAGTCTATATAGGGGTGTGAGGAAGTATCCTTCTTAAGGGTATGCCACACTAAACAATATCGCTAACGGGATCGCTAAAAAACGTCACTATTTAGCGATCCCGTTAGCGATGTTGTTCAGTGCGGCAGCTGCCAGCGACGAGCTTCCTGCTGTGATCTCGCTCGTCGCTGGAATCGTTCCGGACCCTATTTTCTCGTCGGCGCTCCCGCTGGGTAAGTATATATCGCTAGTGTGGCACCTTTTCTTAGCGATTTAGCGGTACTTTTGTACCGCTAAAGTCGTTAAGAAGATCGCTAACGGCGATAGCGTCGTTAACTATATCGCTAAATGCGGCAGCATTTAGCGATATAGAAACAATCCCGCTAGCGATCTCATTAGTATGCAACGCTAACGAGATCGCTAGCGGGATAGCTTAGTGTGGCAGTACCTTAAGTCATGAAGAAGAAACTGGCACCGGCAGGAGAAGAGGACTTAAGGATGAATTGCTTGGCTAAGTTTTCTTGGATGTACTAGGACATGGCCTAAAGGGTATGCCACACTAAACAATATCGCTAACGGGATCGCTATAAAACGTCACTATTTAGCGATCCCGTTAGCGATGTTGTTCAGTGCGGCAGCTGCCAGCGACGAGCTTCCTGCTGTGATCTCGCTCGTCGCTGACATCGTTCCGGACCCTATTTTATCGTCGGCGCTCCCGCTGGGTAAGTATTATCGCTGAATGTGGCACCTTTTTGTGAACAATGTGCGACCTCATTAACGATGCATTAGTCAGCGGCGGAGGCGGACTTTGTTTTCGTTCATAACGCCCTTCAGCTCTGATTGGTGACCACAAACATCACCTCAGCTATAATAACTGCGCCCCCATCCATTGTTTCCAGAGCACTTTGTGGATGATTCCAACTGTGCTTTGTGCGTTTTTGTGAGGATAGTATCGCGTGTCGGTGTTTTGCGATCATATTTGTGGCGCACTGGTGGGTTTTGCGATCCTGTCTGAGTCGTTAGAGCACCATCCATCCCCATTTGGATTTGGATCTTCGGGATATTTGGATTTGGATTCAAGGTACATATTGTTTGTGATGTTGTGATGTTTTGATAATGTTTTTTGACCTTATTTTTTTTTTTCGTCCTCTGCTTTATTGCTTTTACACCCCTGACCTTATTTATTTATTTATTTATTTTTTTTTTTCGTCTGCTTTATTTATTTTACACCCCAGACTTTATTTATTTTTTTCTTTTTTTTTTTTTATTTATTTATTTTACACCCCTGACTTTATTTATTATTATTATTTTTTTTTGCTTTATTTATTTTACACCCCTCACCATTTTAGACATTTGTAAACTGTATAAACTGAAAAGTTTTTTTTTTTTGTTATATAATTTTTATTTTATTCTTTATTTTATTCTGTTTAAACACTTTAGTAATAGTAATTAATTAGTCATTAACTTTTCTCTTCTTTACCGTACAGGTTGCACATAATGAACCTGTCCACCGCGGAGCGTGTGATTGTGGCAGTTGCACTGTCAATGGAGGCAGATCGTCAGGAAGAGGCGCCCGTGGAAGAGAGGCGCTCCAAGCGAAAGCGTCGCATGTGGACCAGAGAATGGCTGGAGCAGAGGTCCAGATTCACCCACATGCATCTAGTGAGGGAGTTGCAGGAGAAGAATCCGCAGGATTTCCGGAATTATCTACGGATGTCGGAGGATTCATTCAAGCTCCTACTGGAAGCTGTGAGGCCACTCATTGAACGGCAGGATACCCGGATGCGTGCAGCTGTTTCAGCAGAGGAACGTTTGGCAGTAACGCTGCGATTTCTGGCAACCGGATGTTCCATGAAGGATTTGCAATATTCTGCTGCAATTTCTCGGTCGCTGCTTGGAGAACTAATTCCGGAGACATGCAACGCCATCGTCCGCAGTTTACGGAGCTACATGCCTTTTCCCAAATCAGTGGCGGAATGGCAAATTATTGCCTCTGATTTTGAAAGGATTTGGCAGTTCCCAAACTGTGGTGGTGCCTTGGATGGCAAACATGTGCGGATCACGCAACCAGCCAAAAGCGGATCCTTTTTTCATAATTACAAGGGCTACTTCAGCGTGATCCTCATGGCCCTTGTTAATGCCAATTATGAATTTATTGACGTTAATGTTGGCATGAACGGAAGGGTTTCTGACGGTGGCGTTTTGGAGCACACAAGTTTTGGTGATCGGTTGTTTAATAATAAACTTAACTTGCCAACCAACATGGACACCACCGCCAACCTAAACTTTGTGTTTGTGGGCGATGAAGCCTTCCCCCTTCATGAGCATCTTGTGAAACCATATCCACAAAAGACTTTGACAGGGGAAAGGCGGATTTTTAACTACAGACTGTCTAGGGCACGGCGCGTTGTGGAGAATGCCTTCGGCATAATGGCCAACCGCTTCAGGGTCTTCCACACTCCAATCAACATGAAGCTGGAATCGATAGACTCTGTGGTGTTGGCCTGTTGTGTGCTGCACAATTTTCTAAGAAAACGCGATGCAGGTACTTACAGTCCGCCAGGATTCATGGACTCGGACAACAATGGTGACGTGGTGCTCGGAGAATGGCGTGACAATGATCCCGCTATTGCAGGCCTTCAACCTGTCAATCAAGGCAGGAGCAAGGACAATGCGAAGGCCGGCAGAGACAAGTACTGCCAATACTTTAATGGGCCTGGTGCAGTGAGTTGGCAGCATCAGGTCTAGTTTGATTTTGAGAATGTTTTACTTTACCCTTTTTTTTAACAATGTTTTGATAATAAAATATTTTTATTTTAAAAATGCATTCGTGTTTTTTTCAATTATTTTACCAATATGGGAGAAGGGCTAATGATGGGTGAGATGTGGGGAGGGAGTAATGGGGATGGCAAAGAGACATGTTACCAGCAGCTGTAGTTTTTAAAATCTTTTCAAAGGCTTTTTTTTCCCCTATTTTTTGTTATACATTGTATCTACTTGTCACACACATGCTCATGGGAGTACCATCAGTCATAGGAGTTAATTGTTAAAAAAATAAAGAAAAAAGTTTCAAATATTTTCAATTATTTTAAGGGCCTATGGTCTCAGTAGCGTTCAAACATTATAATTATATATAACAGATAATACACCACAGCTGCATATTTAAAGTTTAAATATATAATATATATATTATAGTCATATATGAAAGGTTAAAAAATTGTTATACATATATTTGAAAATTCTTGGGAGGTAAAGGTCAACATTCACCAGGGAATCAGCTATTCACAGATATGCGACGTCATTGTGATCGCAATGTGACCTCACACAAGTAAACAGATATGCATACAGATCTGCAAAAAGCCATTTTGATTTGCAAGGGGATTAGCGAGCCCCAGCCATCAAAATATACGAGGCTATTGTGATCGCAATGTGACTACCCACGCTATGCAAAAAGCCATTGTGACTTGCAAAGGGGATTAGCGAGCCCCAGCCATCAAGATATGCGATGTTATTGTGATCGCTATTTGACTACTCACGCTATGCAAAAAGCCATTGTGACTTGCAAAGGGGATTAGCGAGCCCCAGCCATCAAGATATGCGATGTTATTGTGATCGCTATTTGACTACTCACGCTATGCAAAAAGCCATTGTGACTTGCAAAGGGGATTAGCGAGCCCCAGCCTTCAAGATATGCGATGTTATTGTGATCGCTATTTGACACACACTGCAACTACACAGATATGCAAAACAGATGCAAAAAGCCATTTGTGATTTGCAAGGTGAAGATTGTCACGAGCCCCAGCCATAAAGACATGACACGCCATTGTGATCGCCTACCTTGGAACAGTGGTATTGCGATTGCAACAGCATTTCATATCTGTGCTTCTGCCGCATGGCTGCTGCGGTTACTTTTCAATCGCAAAAAACCGTTTTGCGTCGCGGTGCGGTCGCACGTAACGTGCGCACGCTGTGACGTCATGGCGCTGGCGTCGCCCAATGCTCTGTTGTTTGTGATGGCGGCAATGGCGGCGGCGAGACAGAGACAGCGCGGCCCAAAATGGACGGACGAGGAGGTCCGTTATTTAATAAAAAAGACGGACCTCTGGGACTACCACTGCAGGCTACCTGTGGCACATCCAATGCGCCACAAAAGGGCATGCCTGCAGAGGATCCAGCGGGGCCTGCAGAGGAGGTACAATGTGGTGCGCACAAAAGCGCAAATCAGAAAGAAGCTGGCGGACCTGCGATACCGCTCACGCGAGAGGGTCGCCAGCATCCGGGCCCAGCTCCGCAGGCCTCTGAGTGAGTATTGATGAGGGTATCTGGATAGGTTATGTTTTGTGGGGTAGGCTACTTTCACACTTGCGTTTTTTAGCGATGCGTTTCGAGTGCACATGAAGCGCATTAAAAAAAACCATGCAAACGCTTATAAACGCTGTGATATTTAGTCGCATCAGCATACGCATTTCGACAAAAAAAACCAGCGTTTGTCTGCGATTTCATGCGTTTTTGCATGCTTTTGGGTTGTTTTGGCGCATGCGTTGTCTATGTGTCACATTTCTATCATCTCTGTCTCCATCATCTCTGGCTCTATCATCTCTGTCTCCATCATCTCTGGCTCCATCATCTGTCTCCATCATCTCTGTCTCCATCATCTCTGGCTCCATCATCTCTGGCTCCATCATCTCTGGCTCCATCATCTGTCTCCATCATCTCTGTCTCCATCATCTCTGGCTCCATCATCTCTGGCTCCATCATCTCTGCCTCCATCATCTCTGCCTCCATCATCTCTGGCTCCATCATCTCTGCCTCCATCATCTGTCTCCATCATCTCTGCCTCCATCATATCTGCCTCCATCATCTCTGCCTCCATCATCTCTGCCTCCATCATCTCTGCCTCTATCATCTCTGCCTCCATCATCTCTGGCTCTATCATCTCTGTCTCAATCATGTCTGGCTCTATCATCTCTGTCTCAATCATCTCTGTCTCAATCATCTCTTTTTTTTTTTTTTTGACCGGAAAAAAAATTGCAACATGTAGAGTCTAGCGCGTATGCGTTCACACCGGGAAAATGCGCAGCGCACGACAAACGCACATGAACGCGTGCAAGCGCTAAACCCTGCGCCCGCCATGTTAAAGATAGGGGAACATTGCGCATGCGTCCGATAGCGCAAGATGCGCTGCGACAAAAAAATGCAAGTAGCCTTATCTACCTATATCAATGCACCCGCAGTGATGGGAGTACCGACAGTGATAGGGCAGGCAGTAAAGGGAGTACCAGTCGTGAGGGGGTTTACAGGCATAGATGGAAGTACTGGCAGTAACGGGGTTAGTAGAAGGATTATTTGACTGAATTGTATATTTTATTTACAGCACCACCTTCACCAGCTGCTGCGGCTACCCCTCCACCTCCATCTCCTTCCCGGCTACCCCTCCACCTCTATCTCCGGCTACCCCTCCACCACCATCCTCACCACACCTCTCCATCCCTTCAGCCCCTTCCCTGGCAGCAACCCCCCCTCCACAGTCGGGGTCAAGCACCTCACCTTCCATTGCCTTCTCTCCAGCATCATCCCGTCACACGGATGCAGGCTCCCCATCAGGTAATTAACGCACATTATATAAGCTTCAGACAAGTTTGAGAACTTTGTAAGGTCTTATGTGTAATGGCTGTTGTAATATAAAAAAATTTTTCTGTGTTTCCCTAGCCGGCGGACCAACAGGTTCTGGGTGGGCGGTCAGCGGGTCGTCTGACGACAACCGTAAGTGTTAATTAACATAACATGTACATGTTGATGTTGCAACAGAATTCACTATTAACTGTTACCTTTACCTCCACAGAAATCCCGACTGCCCAGGACCTGTTGGTGTCCCACCGCCGGGTGATTGCAAAAATGTGCAGCGCTGTGGCAGTGATGCAGACTGCGGTGGCAGAGCTGCAAAGTGAGATGGGAGCTCTGCATCAACACGGGATGATGCTGGAGAGGGCAGCGGCTGGACACCGGGGCCCTCATTAATTTTTTTTTTTTTGAATTTTTTTTTTGATTTTGTTAATAATTAGTTTATAATTTTTTTATTTTGTTATGTTTTTTTTTTTATTTAAATTTTATATCTTTATTTAAAAAAAAAATATATATATATATGAAAAGAATATATATTTAATATTTACGTTCATCTACGCAGGTGTGGTGTATTATTTTTAGTATAAGGTTTTAGCGTAGTGTGACCAGGGGCCTTAAAAAAAAAATGTTAATTTTTGATATTTTTTTCATTTCATTTTTTCCCTATGATGGAACACCTATGATAGCTAGTACTCCCATGACCCGTGTGTGACAAGTAGATGTAATAAAAATACAACATTTTAATAGTTGACATCACATAAGAAAAGACCACAATTCATTAGATAAATAATTTTTTTATTAAAAAAGGTATCAATGTAAAAATATAAAAACAACCAAAAAAAACTTTAGTAAAACATTTTAAAACCTACAACTGCTGGTAAGATGGATCATTGCCATTACCACGCTGCCTCTGGGGTGAATAAAAATAAGGGGGAGCACCAGCGTTTGGGTTTATCCCAACTGGGTTTGGCACAGGATTGTGCGGCCATGAGTAGTCCAGGTACTGCGGTCTTGGCATGACGACATATCTGTTGTCCAGGTTTCCAAAAGACGCTTGATTCAGTACCTCTAACATCAGTCTCTCAGCATGAAGCCGCTGAACAGGATCCAGAGTAGGCAGCCTCTCATTCGCAAAATATGCAAAGCCACTTATTTTAGTTTCTTTTTCTGCCGTAAGAAGTTTTTTAGCAATTTCCACCAATTCAGGAGTAGCCGAGGTGGGAGCCGAGGTGGGAGCCTTCCTTTTCGTTCCTGAAAGTGAAAGCCGCCTCCACACAGATGATGGTGGTTCGACTACTTCGTCTATGTGATCCGGCATGCTGTCTTCTTCTGTTGGAGGTGTGGAGACCGCCTCTTCTGTGTCCTGCATGAACAAAAAACAAATGGTAAATCACAAAGACAAAGAAATTAATCTTCACACTATAACACCCATATACAGCAAAAATGTGAAAACGACACTTGTAAAGACAAAGAAATTAATCTTCACACTATAACACCCAAAAACAGCAAAATTGTGAAAACGACACTTGTAAATGGAAAGGCCTCAAACCGTTGAGCTACATAAATTATCAGTACATGAAGGGATAAATTCTGCCATTTTATCTACATTTCACAATAATATTTTTTAAATTTAAGTCCACTTTGGCATGTACATTAAAATGTGTTGTAATACAAAGGTACTTACATGTACGATAGGGGAGTCCGGCTGGATCACTGGGTCTAGATCTGAAACGGATGTCCCTTGTCTGGGTACTTCTTGGTCCCTTGTAAAAGCTAACAGATCAAAGTACCACAGTTGGGGGACATAAACATCTTCGGCCCCGGCTCCAGATTTGGTTGAATTGATAACTTTATTGAGCTCTTTTTTATAAACCATGCGGAGGCCCTGAATCCGTTTTTTAACCGTTGACTCATCCGCCGGTTCATCAGGGTAACGGCTCCTGCAGAGCTCCACCAGTTTTTGGTAGGCGTCCTTCTTTTTCAACCGGTTGCAGTAATCTGCAGACTTAATTTTCCAGAGGCACGGCATTGTGCGGTACAGCTCGATAAAGTCACGCAAAAACTCCTGCTTATCAGCCATCTGTAATAAAAAAATGATTATGTGAGAACAGCAGAATGGTTAAATAAAATGCTTACATAGTCTACAACATAGAACACAGCAGGGAACATAAAATGGTGGTTGTGGGCGACGCAGGAGTAAACATAGACAGAGCTGGGATCATAAAATGGTGGGCGTGCCTGAACAAAACAATGAAAAACATGATGGACAACAATGGTTAACAACAGCAGAGAGATCTAAAATGGATCGGTACAATTAAAGACAAAAGAAAAATTAAATGTGACAAAAAAAATTACCTACCTTACAAAACTTGTGTGATCTGAAAAAAGAAATAGGGAAACTAGCGTCACAACTGGATCGCAGAGGATACTCCACAGACGATCGCAAAAAACTCCAACGTAGAACGTAGCAACCGAAATAGTGACGTAAACCGGATCGCAGTAGCTACCAAGACTAGCAGGACACACTGGGTGAAAGAACCGCTTCTGCTCGAGAGCAATGGAGAGGAGTGCTGATACGTCGTCTTTTATGACGCGGTCATCCAATCACAAAGCGGGAGAGCTGTGATAAAATATCTATGACATACATAGTGACCACCAATCTGTGACGAGGGGCGTGCAAAAGGTCGCGCTCAGTCACGCCTATCGAGGTCGTGATCTTTCACAGTACATGCAGTGTGGCACATCCCAACGACCGCCAAAGTCGTTAAAAAGATCGCTAACCGCTGATGCGCCGTTAAAGAGATCGTCAAGTATGGCAGCTACTAGCGACCTTAAAACGATCACACAAACGATAGCGTCGTTATCGTGATCGTTAGCGGGAACGTTTAGTGTGGCAGTACCTTAAGACTAAGGTAGAGACAGAGAATACACCTGGCCTCGAGGTGGTGAAGTACCAAGAAGAAGGTCGACAGGCAGTCATAAGGTCTGTGGGGTGGCAGTACCTATGCCTTCTTTACACAGAAACTGTTTGCAAAAGCACAATACTGGATGATCAGAGAAGCAAGGTTTGAAGGCACAGAAGGCAAAGTCTTGGGCATGACCTTGACTAAGCAGTTGGAAGCACGGTTCACAATGAAATACCTGACCAGAGGACCAGTCAACCGACACGTGCATGCACAGCCATGGAAAACGCAAGTAGAACAGAATTCACAGATCTGGGTAACACATGGAAGGAAATTATTTAATTATGCAGTATCTGCAGTGTGACTGGCAGCATGATGAATCAAATAAGTTCTGCTTGGAGTTGTCCGTCAATGGAGGCAATAGTCAGGGAGTGATCCAGCTGTTGAGCAGGGAGCTGAAGTCTACAGACCAAATCGGATTAATGAAGTTGCCTGAAGTGCCGCAATCTAGATGGGCAACAGCAGAGAGTCATGGTCAAGGTAACTTCAGTCAGTAATTTTAGAGAGCAATTACTGCCACCTGGGTCGTCTCTCCGGCCAACTCTAAGTGCTGGAGTATCCCGCTGTTGTAAGGAGATAGACCGAACCATGGATACCTGCATGCCGGATCTGGAACTTGAGAGGCTACTTCCTCTGTTTCCAGGGGGAAGCCTGAGGGAGGCAGACATTCCCCTGCTGCTAGACGGAGACCTGGGAGAGACAGAACTTCCTGCTGATGGGAGGGGGTGGGGTGAGCCTGAGGAGAGCGTGCAGACACGGCGACAAGAAGGAAAAGCGCGCGCTGCAGTGAAGGGTGGCGCCAAGTAAGTGCAGCACACAGAGCAGAGAAGAGTGCGCTCTGCTTCCATCACCAGAGAGTGCAGGCCCTGTGACAGTCTGTGCTGCTGCTGTTGAGGACAGGAGCTGTAGTGCTGGTGGGGTATGAGCTGAGCCAGCAGAGCTGTACAGAGCCGTGCCAGCAGAGCCGTACAGAACCATCCAGAGCCGTACAGAGCCATGCCAGAAGAGCTGAGCCGTGCGGAGCTAAGCCAGGTGCTGTACCCAGAGTGATAGTGAGTACCGCAAACGCTCTGCCCAAGAGTGACCGCGTACCTGACAGACCCCTTGCATATAGGTCCACTGGAGGTGGACAATAGACTGACATGCACATGCAGTTTTTCCACTGTGTTCAAAGAGAGGGGGAGACCATGACGCAGTACGTGAACGCGCTACAGGAGCTACACACTGTAATTGTTAGGAAAGACGGCATAGGCGTAGGACCCCCTGACCAAGTGCTGCGGGACCAGTTGCTGACTGGCCTAAGAGATGCACGGCTACGGCGGACTTTACGTGAGCACCTGCGAGCTAACCTGTGCTTGACTTTTGCTGACATTGGGGCAGAAGTGAGCATAGGCGAACAGGAGCAGGGGATTGCAGCCTTGGCAGGGATGGTCCGGAGTTGAGGAGTACCCAGCCTGAATTAAGAAGAGCCGACATGGACAAGTGATTTACAGCTGGAAGTGAAAAGAATTCAGGAAGAAGTTGAGAGCCTGAAGGAGGCCCTTGCTGCTGTCATGGGGAACAGCATCATACCCGAAGGTAACTCACGGAAGCTGGTGAAGGAAGTTAGAGGAGAGGTGCAGAGCATGAAGGAAGCTTCAATGGCGACGCCAGAGTGTAACCCCGTATCTGGGAGTGAAGAGCAGAAGCTAGTGAGGTATGCTTTCCGCCGAGGTCAACAAACCAGACCAAAGCGCCCTTCAGACAGATGCGGACATGAGTGCTGGGCATGCGTAACAGTGGGACACTGTCCAGAAATTGCTCTACCCGAGTAAAATGACGGCAAAGATCCACTCACCCCTCCGAAGGTCCTGCTAATTGGAGGGAATGTCACGACTGGAGGGAGTGGTATGACAGGAAGAGAAGAGCCCCACTTAGAGCAAGACAGTACCACAATGTCAGATGCCGAGAAGAGGTGTGGAGAAGGTGTCAAACGTCTACGGTGGAATGTCTACGCTGTCCCAATGCATGGAGGTGAGCCTGGTGGAACTCCAACTTGGGTCTGAAGGTTCTGTCTGTGAGATTAAGCCCGAAGGAAAGAAAGAGATGTCCATCAGAGGAGACCACCGAAGTGTTTTGTTACCTTGCCTACCACAAGTTCCCGAAGGAGGGGAGGAATTGCCAAGTATTCCAGAGACGCTAGGTCCTGCGGTTCTTGTCGACGAGAAGGAAGAGCCGCTAAAATTGCCCCCAAAGGTGGAAAGTTTTCCAGCCGTCAGCTCACAAGATCCTGCAGACTACGGTGCGGATGACGAAGGGTCCGGCCTGCTTAGTTTTAATACATCCGATTCCAGTTCATACGGGAATGAACCTGGCAAAGAGAGGGGGAGCTATGAAGAAAGATTGCCAGGACTAAGTCCCCAAACTGAAGAGTCCAAGAAAGAAGTCCCTATGGTTTCCACTGTTGATAGAAAGAAGACTGCTAGCAGCAAAGCAAAGAAGAAGAAGAAAAAGAAGAAAAGAAAGCCAAGTTTGTCAGAAGAATTTTCTTCTGCAGCTGTTGAAGATAAAGATGAGGACTGGAGTATCTTTGACAAGCCTTACTGGAAAACATGGCTCCAGAGAGGCAGGAGGAATTGCGAAAATTGTGGGCAGCTGTAGGCCCTCAAGCAAGCATCCTGAAGTATGAAGAATCCTTGCCCGTGAAATGGGGAGTTAAAAGAGAGGGGGAATGTAAGGAGATAGACCGGACAACGGGTACCTGCATGCTGGGTCCGGAACTTGAGAGACTGCTTCCTCTGTTTCCAGGGGGAAACCTGAGAGAGGCGAACCTGCCCCTGCTGCTAGAGGGAGACCTGGGAGATACGGAGCTTCCTGCTGACAGAAAAGTGCCTGAGGAGAGCGCACAGACATAGGAGGACAAGAAGGAAAAGCACACGCTGCAGTGCAGGGTGGCGCGAAGTGCAGAGCACAGAGCAGAGAAGAGCGCACTCTGCTTTCCCCACCAGAGAGTGCGGGGTCCTGTGGCAGGCCATGCTGCTGCTGTCGAGGATAGGAGCTGTAGTGCTGATGGGGGATTAGCTGAGACAGCAGAGCTGTACAGAGCCATGCCAGCAGAGCCGTACAGAACCGTCAAGAGCCATACAGAGCCGTGCCAGAAGAGCGGAGCCATGCGGAGCTAAGTCAGGTGCCGTACCCAGCGTAATAGTGAGTACCGCACACGCTCTGCCCAAGAGTGACCGCATACCTGACAGACCCCTTGCATATAGGTCCACTGGAGGTGGAAATAGATTGACAGCGTACCTCCACCTGTCACTCCAAGAGGTGACTCAACTTTAGAGAGAGAGAGACTGTATCGCGCACAGCGCAGTGAGGAGCAGGTGACTAAACCCGAGCCCCACAGCCCAGGACCTGTGTACACCACGGAGCGATGTCCCGCTCTGGCAATACCTCACACTGGACTCAGTACCGTGCTAGACACGTTTAAGCATGGGAAATCTTCTTGCCTCTCAGAGTCTTCGCCAAGACATCATGTGCTGCTGTTGCTGGTGCCACCGTTGGATTCCCGCCTGCTACTGACCTCGTCGAGATGTCACGTGCCACTGTTGTCGATGCCACTGTTGGAACCTCTAGGGGCGGCACCCAAGAAGATCACGGACTGATAAGTTCTTACCTTTACTTACTGAACTATCATTCGCCCCTGTCCTACCTGCCATTCTCCTAGTTCTGCCCTTCCTTTACTATCACACTTCCACCCATACTCCCTGCGAGGAGTATCGTTCTTTGTTAAATAAATATTTTAACTGCAGATCTGCCTCCTGTCCATGGCGACATCCTCCGTACCTGCAGGCTGCTACACTGTCACAAAATGTCCTTTGCCTCCACTTTACATACAAATGTTCTTCCTGTACCTCCACTGTTGTTAATTCCAGAAAGTTTGGACTGCTCAACCTGCATCGGTCCAGTGGCTGACAGTACCTCTTATGGTAGCAAAGGGACCTGCAAGTTTCATATTGTTTGATACTGTGTTTTAATGCGGCTATAATATCATGCACCAATCATAAAAATATGCTGTGTTGTGAATAAATGTACATGATCAACAACATATTAAAGTGTTCTCTTTATTTTGTTCCTGTCCTTTCAAATCCATGCCCACCCCCATCTTTGTGAAAAAAGTGCTCTGGGGAACTGTGACCAAACCAGACACTGTTGAAGTGGGAACAACATTGTGTCAGGCACTGTATGCGGAGTAGGTTAGGTACCCCAAACACGAGTGAGGGGGTTATTAAAATGCTTTTATTAACTTGTTTGTCAAATATTTTATCCTTATTTGTTTTGAACTTGTTGAAAAATTACCTTTAGAATATAATTATTACATTTGCAAAGCTATTGCTTTTCCAGTTAAAATCCAAACGAGCAACATGTCGGCAAGGATAGACTTACTTAATGTTACCCAATTGTAATTATCTTTGACTTTAGACACATTTGATTTGTGCATCGAATTGTTTATTTTTTGGTGAAATGTTTTGTCAAAACTTTTACAAATATTTTATTGTTTTTATTTCTTAGCAGTTTTAAAAAACCTTGATGTGAGAACACGGTAGAAGTCAGTGCAGGACTGCTTCAAGAAGCAGATGCTAACTTATCATCAAGTGACTCTTTGCATCAGCGCATAAAATATTTAGAATGGTGTAGTTGATCCGAGCCAGCATGCATGTGAGATCGATCTTGTGTTCACATTTATACATTGCTTACCTCACATGTTAACTTTTAGCAGAGAGTCCCAAACTAGTGTACTACACATTGTTAGTGTCACTCAGCAGGGGAACATGTTCATAGTACTTGCTGCATAGTTTTTTGTATGTCAATGTTAATTCAATATGTGACTTCTTTCCAGATCATCTGACAATAGTAGAACTGCCCCTGCCCAACTGGATGAACCGCAGCCAAGGAAGTGGGAAGCTACTACACCAAGTAGTCCTCCCAAAAGCAGGGCACATGTGGGGATGGCCCTTTCAGACCTACCATCTGCTTCAGGAGCAGTTTTCAGATCGCTACAAAGAACACCTTCTGATCTAGGACTGCTGCCCCACTGGCCACCACTTCACATCGTCCTGCCCACTAAAGCCCAACTGAGTTCCACCATTGTCAGCGATCTTGAAAAATCTTTTCTGAGCAATTGACAACTAGCAACTTCAAGCTGAGGCTCTGTCCTTTATACAGAGGGTTGTCCTAGATGACTAGTGGGACCACTTTGGGTCAATGTTAGCATCACGCTTCCACCTTAATGCAACATAACAATTGCAAGATGATTTCATCTCATTTTTTGTATCTGTGGGAGGAGTCATTGAAAGTTCCATGCTCTTTGCCTGCTGTGGGTGACCTCATTATCATCCACTGAGTGGCTTCTGATTTGTCACCAAGTCCTCCTTCTATTCTATCCCATCCAAACCAACACCGCCACACAAAAGACAGAGGCCCCATATTTTGATGACCCAAACCTATTTTCCCCTCCCCCCACCTCTCCTGCTGCTTCTCAGTTTTATTATTCCTTTTACCCCTACCCCAGGTGCAGTGGTCCTTCTCCTCCACCCCATTCTCACCCATCTTCAGCCATCTATTCTTCTTCCCACTATACAAATCTTTAATTTATGTCTTTTTTTATTGTAATTGTGTCTGAGTATCTTGGTTTTTCAGTATACAGTTTTCACCCTTTTTTGTTGTTTTATGTAAATATGGATTTAAACATTAACTATTGTTTATATTTTGTAACTTGTAAAAAAATCACTAAAGTTTTGTTGGAAAAATGACAATGTCTTCTCATTATTTCATATCTACTTTACGTTACAAAATCCCAGTCCTAGAAGACAAGTGTTTTGGACTTTACACCAGCGATTGAAAACTTGTGTCCACTTTCACTAAAATGTAGGACTATTTAAAAAGGCTTACCCTGTAGATCCAAATTTATGACCTATCTTTAGGATATGTCATCAATACCAGATCGTTGTGTGGTGGCTGGATGTGCTTAATTGCTGAGTGGAAAAGCATAACACCTTTCTCAACAGCATAGGAATTGGATTGGATATGCAGTCTTTGGCTGCAGACACTACGGTATTGATGAGCTATCCTAAAGGTACGCCATAAATTTTAATGAACCAAACATGCTATTTAATGATATTACAAATACGTATCCAAAAATTTGTTATTTAGGTCAGTAGTAGGCACCTTTATATGGTGGCCCGATTCTAACGCATCGGGTATTCTAGAATATGTCTGTAGTTTATTTATGAAGATTTAAGAATAATGCAATGAATACACAGGTAAAATATATACATTATCATTAAATGTTATTGCTCATAGAACTTAAAGGGAATCTGTCACCCCATTTTTCAACCATCAGCTGCAGCCACCGCCATCAGGGTCTTATCTACAGCATTCTGTAATGCTGTAGATAAGCGCCCAATGTCACCTGAAAGAGAAGACAAACGAGTTATATTATACTCAGCCAGGGGCGGTCCGCGGGAAAGGTCAGAGAGGTCCGGCGCCTGCGCACTGCAGTACTCTGCTCTGCCCTCACCAGGGCAGAGCAGTGTGCCTGCGCCGGAGCCATGACGGGAAGCTTTGAAGAGGACGGCTTCGCTAAATGATGGGAGGTGCCGGACCGGACCGCAAAGCCCATGGGACCAGACCGGGCGGTGGACCACCCCTGGGTGAATATACTATAACTCATTTTTCTTCTCTTTCAAGTGACAGAATGCTGTAGATAAGCCCCTGATGGTGATGGC
>JARQOD010000004.1:40605659-40623159 GCA_033576555.1 Oophaga sylvatica
GTTTGTTGCATTTTTTTTTCCCTCTGTATTCTGGGTGGGGGGGGGAGGATTTTTTCTCTCAATGGGTTTGCACATTTGTCGGGCCCGTGGGATCAGTTGCCACTGAAGTCAGGTTTTGCTAATCGCTGGGTTGCCTGTTGTGGACCGGGATTCCCATGCCGATTTGTTTTTAGGGGACGAGCAAAAGTTTCTGAATTTCAAAAATAATTGAAAATTTTTTTTTTTCCCCTTAAAATCTAAGTCCTCGGGAACGCAGCGCAGCGGGTTCAAATTGTCACTTCTCCTGCGCGGGGATCCTCGGGATTGGGTTTTTTCCCCTAAACCCCGGGGGGTCCTGTTTTGAGTGATGTTGATGCATTTTTTTAGGTTTTTGGGGTTATTGTACAGACCAAATGCGCTGACAAGCGAAAAACCCTTGTTGGTTTAATCGGGGGCTTTATGAGGTGTTTACTGTCAGAGATTCCGAGGTGGGCAGTCCTGACCAAAGGAAATGACACGCTTTGGCACCCTTTTTTGGGAAGGGCTGTCGATAAGTAAAGGATGTTATGGGGGGATTCCCTCCCCCCTCGGTCTAAATGTTTCTATGTCATTACGATTCAAATTGAAGATTTTGCGGAGCGAGAATTTTGGTGGAATAGTTTTTCCCCTTGTGAACCTGTTCTAACCATGCATGTGATAGAGGGTTTCTGGGGCACAGCGTCATGATTTGAAAGCGAAATGGGTTTTTTTCTACTGGGGATCCCTCTCATGCTTTTTCAGTCTCCTAAGGGGAAGCGTTTTCTCGTCATTGTCTTGGGTGTGTTCAGACTAAGTTTTTTTTAACGTTACACTGAAATGTTCTGCCCTCTTTTTCTGCTCAGGCTTTCGTTGATTCGGAGCAGCTATTAACCGATGGTTTTTTGTTTTTTGCAAACGTTTGGGTTTCCCTTAAAAATACGGAAAGTCTATTCCCCCACGGGGACGCTACCCCTTTTGGGTGAGAATAAACCTCAGTTCTCTACTCAGGGGATAATGGGGTTTTAAGATCATCAGGGGAGCTGCAAAAATTTTTGGTTCTGTATAATCTGCATGACATTATCGTACTGGGTTTCCCTTGGTTACAGTCTCATAATCCTGTTTTGGATTGGAAATCTGTGTCTGTAACCAGTTGGGGCTGCCAATGTGTTAATACCAACACTCCTGTTTTTTCTGCCTCCCCCCAGGCTCAGGATGTTCCTGACTTTTTGATTGATTTTTCTGATGTGTTTAGCGAAAGTAAATCTGCATCCTTGCCTCCCCATAGGAGCTATGACTGCGCTATTGAATTAGTGCCTGGTAGTAAATTCCCTAAAGGTCGCCTTTTTAACTTGTCTGTACATGAACATGACGCTATGCGGTCTTATATCAAGGAGTCATTGGAGAAGGGTCATATCAGACCATCCTCTTCACCCTTAGGTGCCGGTGTTTTCTTTGTGGCCAAAAAGGATGGTTCATTAAGGCCGTGTATTGATTATCGTCTTTTTAACAATATTACTGTGAAATATCAATATCCGTTACCCTTGATTTCTGACCTGTTTTCCAGGGTGAAAAACGCTACTTGGTTTACCAAGCTTGACCTCAGGGGGGCATATAACCTTATTCGCATTAAGCACGGGGATGAATGGAAGACGGCATTTAATACCCCTGAGGGCATTTTGAGTACCTTGTGATGCCCTTTGGGCTCACTAATGCTCCTTCTGTCTTCCAGTCCTTCATGAATGACATTTTCAGGGATTTTGTGGATAAATTTCTGATTGTTTATTTGGATGATATCTTGATTTTTTCCAATGACTGGGACTCTCATGTGAAACATGTTCGAACTGTATTCCAGATTTTGAGAGAGAATGCTCTGTATGTGAAGGGATCAAAGTGTCTTTTTGGCGTACAGAGGATCTCATTTTTGGGATTCATTTTGTCCCCATCTGTTATTGAAATGGACCCGGTCAAGGTTCAGGCCATCTGTGATTGGGTCCAACCTACTTCATTAAAGGCTCTTCAAAGATTTTTGGGTTTTGCCAATTTTTATCGTAAATTTATTGGTAATTTCTCGGTTATTGTTAAACCATTAACTGATTTGACCAAAAAGGGTTCTGATGTGGTGAATTGGCCTCCTGAGGCAGTCTCTGCATTTCAGGAACTTAAGCAGAAATTCACTTCTGCTACTGTTCTACGGCAGCCTGATGTTTCTCTGCCATTTCAGGTGGAGGTTGATGCCTCTGAAATTGGGGCAGGTGCCGTTTTGTCCCAAAGAGATCCAGAGACCTCTAAAAGTAACCCTTGTGCCTTTTTCTCTCGAAAATTTTCTCCTACTGAACGTAATTATGACGTGGGTAATCGGGAGTTATTGGCCATGAAGTGGGCTTTTGAAGAGTGGAGACATTGGCTGGAGGGAGCCAAACATCAGGTTGTGGTCCTTACGGACCATAAGAATCTGGTTTATCTGGAATCTGCCAAGCGACTTAATCCTAGACAGGCCAGGGGGCCTTGTTTTTCACACGTTTTAATTTTGTGGTTTCCTTTCTTCCTGGCACTAAGAATGTTAAGGCGGATGCCCTCTCGAGGAGTTTCCTTGCGGACTCTCCTGAGTTATCTGATCCTTCTGTTATTTTGAAAGAAGGTGTAGTTCTTTCCGCCATCTCGCCCAATTTGAGACTAGCTCTGGAGGGGTGTCAGGAGGATAAGCCCGAGCGCTGCCCTGTTGGGAAATTGTTTGTCCCGGACCAGTGGAAAAAGAGTGTGATGTCTGAGATTCATTGTTCCGCGTTGGCTGGTCATCCCGGAATTTTTGGTACCAGAGACTTGGTTAGTCGGTCCTTTTGGTGGCCTACCTTGTCTCGTGACGTCAGGGAATTTGTGCAGTCCTGCGGGACTTGCTCTCGCTCCAAGCCTTGCTCTCGCTCTAGTGGTTTGTTGATGCCATTGCCTGTGCCCAAGAGACCATGGACCCATATCTCTATGGATTTCATTTCCGACCTCCCTGTTTCTCAGAGAATGACCGTCATCTGGGTGATTTGTGATAGGTTTTCCAAGATGATACATCTTGTGCCATTACCTAAGTTGCCTTCCTCCTCTGAATTGGTGCCTTTGTTCCTTCAGCACGTGGTTCGTTTACACGGCATTCCTGAGAACATTGTGTCTGACAGAGGAGTCCAGTTTGTTTCCAGATTTTGGAGGACCTTTTGTTCTAAACTTGGTGTTCAATTGTCTTTCTCCTCGGCTTTTCATCCTCAGACCAATGGTCAAACTGAGAGAACAAACCAGACATTGGAAACTTATCTAAGATGCTTTGTGTCTGCTGATCAGGATGACTGGGTCTCTTTTTTGCCTTTGGCTGAGTTTGCTCTTAATAATAGGGCTAGCTCTGCCACTTTGATGTCTCCATTTTTCTGTAATTCTGGGTTTCACCCTCGATTTTCTTCAGGACAGACGGAGGCTTCTGTCTGTCCAGGTGTTGACTCTGTTGTGGAGCGTATGCAACAGATTTGGGACCAGGTAGTGGAGAGGTTGTCCCTCTCTCAGGAGATGGCCCAGCGGTTTGCTAACTGGCATAGGACTGATGGTCCTCGGTTTAAAGTGGGGGACTTGGTCTGGTTGTCCTCAAAAAATATTCCTATGAGAGTGGCATCTCCTAAATTTAAGCCTAGGTTCATTGGACCTTATAAGATCATGGAGATTCTTAATCCTGTTTCTTTTCGTTTGCTTCTTCCAGGGACATTTAAGATCCATAACGTGTTCCACAAGTCCTTGTTGAAGAGGTTTGTTGAGCCAGTGGTTCCTACTGCTGTGCCTCCTGACCCTGTTCTGGTTGAGGGCAATCTGGAGTTTGTGGTTGAGAAATATTGAATTCTCGTTTTTCTAGACGGAAACTCCAGTATTTGGTTAAGTGGAGAGGTTATGGTCAGGAAGACAATTCTTGGGTGTTTGCTTCGGACATCCATGCTAGGAGACTCATCCGTGCGTATCATAGAACTCATCCTGACCGACCTGGTTGCTCAAATGAGGGTTCGGTGACCCCTCCTCAAGGGGGGGGTACTGTTGTGAATGGACTTGAAATAAGTTCTGAGCAGAGGCTCCCTCTGGTGGTTACAAGCGGTACTGGACTGTCCAGTGAAGATTGTGAGGATTGGGAATCAGGTGTTACTGATTGGTCTTATATAAGGGAGTCGCCTTCCCATCAGGGTTGCCGATGATCAATTGTTCTGGTCTCAATCCTTGATTCCTGTTTCCTTTGTAGCCTGCTGTGTCGTGTCTGCATCTCCTGCTAACAGATAAGACATTTTCTTCTTTTTGTTTTTGTGCTTGATTTTTGCATTTTGTCCTGCACTTCTGTGGTGGCCTTCAGGGTCCCCTCGGGGGGCTTTTGCCCTCTCAGTTTAGTTCAGCCACTGATGTTTGTACATTTGCTTTTTCCAGTTTTTTCAGTGGCTGCTATTTTGATTTTGTTACACCAGAGAACTAATTTAGGTGGTAGAGGTCGTGTGATCTCAGGTGTTTTTGAAATTAGTAAAGTTGGTGCTTTTCAGGGTTTTTTGGGATTGCAGTAAGTGCCCTTCCTATCCTTTTCTATTTAGGTAGTTTGGGCCCCAACGTTTGCTCATACTATTTTCTGTCTGTGTCAGTATTTCTTCTTGTCTAACCGCCATTACATGTTTGGGGGCTTTCTATGTTCTTTGGGGATCTGCTCCGGGGCAGATAGCTTTCCTCTTTCTATATTTAGGTGTAGTTTCTCAGGCTGTGACGAGGCGTCTAGGACCAACGTAGGAACGCTCCACGGCTGCCTCTAGTTGTGGTGGTTAGTCAGGGTACTGCAATCTCATAGATTCCAACTGCTCTGGTGTATTGCCTTTTTTACCTGCACTCCTCAGCTACCGAAACATAACACATCTCCTCCTGCACGGTCCAGCAGTTTGTCCAGTTCACCATACTCTGCTCTCTCTCATCACTGCAGCCAGCCCACAGTTCCGCAGTTGTGGTTACGTAATAGATTATTTCCTCCTACGCATGACAAAGCTAAGAGGTTGAACTCCACCTTCTCCAATCTGCTGACCCAGAAATGCTCGCTTTCCTCCTGGTAGATACAGATGATTTCCAAAAGCTGATGGCTGAAACAGTCACCCAGTACCAGTTGCCCAGTCACCATTACTTTTCTAAGAGAAAACTGTGCCTGTGCTACACCAGCATGTCATAGACAACATCACCAGTTCCTGGACTAAATCTCTGTCTGCCAGAGTGCATTTCACCACAGACACTGGTGGCTCTGGGAGATGGCTGCTGCAGAAGTCTTGAAATCCGCAAAGCTTGCAGGATAACACTCTATATTTCACACTTCCTCCAATGATTCTGCATCCACCACCTCCTCTAGGGCCTCCACCTGCACCCTCAACGTCTGTCTTAATGGGACACACATTCAAACAGTGCAGAATGAATGAATCCCCTCCAACTCCATACTGAGCAGCCAGGGCTCACCACAATCAGGCATTGTTAAAATTGATATGCTTGGGAGATCGCAGTAATACAGCTGAAGTATTGTGGACAACTCTCTAGGCCGAGTTTGAGCAATGGCTATCTCCGCAAAACCTGCATCCAGGGAAGGCAAGCTCACACATGTGCCTTGCATGGCTCACGTCCTCAACCTGGTGGTACAGTGTTTTCTCTGCCACTATCCTGGCCAGGGTCAGCTGCTGCAGAAAGCATGGAAACTGTGTGCTCACTTCCACCATTCGCATTTGCATTGATACAGAGGTCTTTGTCCATGCCAGTTAACAGGTTGATATGCGATGTGCCGACATGGTGAAATTCCACTCTACATGTGCTGCAGTGACTGTGGCAGCAACAACGAGCCCTGCTGCAGCATGTCATGTCATATAGACTGGACTAATGCAGTACGGATGTGGCACATATCATGGAGTGGGCACAGATTAAAGACCTCTGCACCCTTCTGCACAGTTTTGAAATGGCTATTAAGATGGTTAGTGCTGATGACGCCATCATCAGCATCACTATTCCGGTCATCTATATGCTGGAGCAGACTTTGAATAGCCTGCAGGAGGAGGTGGTGGTCTCAGTGCAAAAAGAGGAAGCAGAGGAGGATGCAGAAGGGATAACATTGTCTCTTAGTTCCAGAGTGTCCTCACACAGGTGAGGGTGGATTACTGCGATAAAGGAGGGCTGGTGATAACAGACAAATAGTTACTGAAGGTACAAGAGCCAAAGAACAAATGGAGGATGAAGAGATAATGGGTGAGCAGCTGTCATGAGATGAAGAGGATAGTCATCCCCTCTCTGTTGTTCATGGTTGGCGGGAGGGGTCAGAGGAAACAAGCATCAATGTTACTCAGCCACTAACACAGCATGGGCTTAGACCTCATGGAAGAGTCTGACATATGAATTCCTACTTGCTGCACCATCTGCAACATGATCCCCGTATAGTTATGGTTCGAAATAGTGCTGAATACTGGGTTGCCACTCTGTTAGATCCATGTTATAAGACCAAATTTTGACAGATGCTTCCCACCCTGGAAAGGGAATGTGTCAACGCCAAAACATTAGCAGCAGCAGCTGCAGCAGTGGAAGTGGAAGAAGCAATTTCTGTGAGTCCTTTGACACTTTTTTTTAGACCAGTTCGTGCATCAGCACAACAGAGTCCAAGTCTTACACGTGGTGTACGAATGGAGAAGATGGTGCAGGAGTATCTAGAACTGAAATGGACCCTTTTACATTTTGGTCTTCCAAAATGGATGAGTGGCCTGAGCTCGTCTCACACGTCTTGGAAGTTTTATCGTGCCAGGCAGCCAGCATTCTCTCAGAATGTGTCTTCAGCGCTGCTGGTGGTATCTTGACAGATAAGTGCAGCCGGCTTTCCCCTGAAAGTGTAGACCACCTAACTTTCAGCAAGATGAACAAGTCATGGATCTCAAAGGACTTTGGCACCCCAATAGCAGACTGTACAGACTAGGCGATGTAGCATTTTTTAGTGTGCAGCATTAATCTTGCGTAACTGCACTCTGTGATATCTTTAGTGTGGTTTCTGTGCCTGCTGTTTCTGCTGCTTCTGCAGATGTTAACACAAATTTGTGAAATGTGAACAGTCATGGTTGGTCTACATCTGCTGGGTTGGCTGCAGAGGAAGACGTGTCGGTTCCTATTATACTATTTCTACTCTCGTGAAATTTATGCTACTTCTGCGGTGTCAGGCTCTCATTTTTTGAAATTTGAAGACTCCTGATTAGGTCTACATCTGCTGGGAGACTGTAGTGGAAGACGTGTCGATCCCTATTATACTATTTCTACTCTTGTAAAATTGATGCCACTTTGGTGGTGTCTGCCAATAATTTTTGAAAATGTGAACACTCCTGGTTGGGTGTCCATCTGCTGGGTTGGGTGTCGTGAAAGAGCTGTTGGTTCCTATTATACTATTTCTACTGTGATGAGATTCATGCAATTTTGGTGGTGTCTACAATTTATTTTTGGAGACGTGAACAGTCCTGTTTGGGTGTCCATCTGCTGGGTTGGGTGGAGTGGAAGACCTGTTGGTCCCTGTTATGCTATTTCTACTGTGGTGAGATTGATGCCATTTTGGTGGTGTCTGACACTAATTTTTTTAAATGTGAACACTCCTGGTTGGGTGTCCATTTGCTGGGTTGGGTGTAGTGGTATCAGGCAATAATTTTTGGAAATGTAAACACTCCTGGTTGGATGTCCATGTGATGGGTTGACTGTAGTGGAAGCTATGTCAATCCCTATTATACTATTTCTACTGTGGTAAAATTTATGCCACTTTGGTGGTGTGTGCCACTCTTTTTTGTAAACGTGAACACTCCTTGTTCGGTGTCCATCTGCTGGGTTGGGTGTAGTGGAAGACCAGTCGGTCCCTATTATACTATTTATACTGTGATGACATTTATGCCTCTTTAGTGGTGTCTGATAATAATTTTTGGAAATAGGGAGAGTCCTGATTGTGTCTCTCCATCTGCCAGGTTGGCTGTTGTGAAAGAAATATCATTCTCCATTATATTATTTGTGCTGTGGTGAAATTGATGCCACTTCAGTGGTGTCTGCCAATAAGTTTGGTAAATGTGTAGTGTCCTGGTTGGGTCTCATTTATGTGTGTTGCCTGTAGCAGTAGACCTCACACCGTCAGGCCTCCACTTCCTTTGAGTCAACTACCTGTGTTTCTCCTATCCTTAGATTTTTCTGACAATAGTTGTCTATGAAACTGATATTTGTGCCACCTGAGTGTGGCTGAGCATGAAAGCAGGTTTAGCTGTTGCATATGGTATCAGGGCTCTCAGCACAGCAGGCCTACACCGATCCGTCACCCGCCTCGTTTAACTTTGATGTTCAATTGAAAGCTGTAAATGCTGGCCCAGACCCTGATACCACATGCATGTCTGATTGCTGCTGGTCCATGCTACAATTTGTACTGTGCGTGAATTGAGGTCACTTTCCTGGTGTCGCTCCCTAATTTGATGTGTTTTGCCTGCTTTTGGGGTACGTTTGAAGCTGTGGTGCATGCGTTTGTTTTTGCCTCCCATTGACTGTAATGGAGTTTGGCTGTGTTCCGTGAATATTCGACGAATAAATTGGAGAATATTACAAATTCGGTGATCATAATCCGAACTAAACATTGAAATATTCATTCATCTCTAGTCATGACCCATTCCACTGTAGCCATGGTCTCCTGTAATAAAACAAAAATAAAAAATAATCATATCCCTCACCTGTCCCTACAGGGCAGCACTGATCTCACCAATGTCACCGCAGTTCAGGGGCCCGGCTAGGAACGCAGCCCCAGTGACCGACAGTAACCTCAATGACATCACCGCAAGTCACTGAGGCTGCTCTTGCAGCAGCTTATTCCTGAGTTGTTCTCAACATGGACGGTCGCATCTTGGCACTGTCCAGTTTCAAAACTGTTTATCCCCAGACATGGATTACAGCATGGGACAGAACAATGGACAAGTGTGGAATATGGTTGTTTTGTTTTCTTATAGGGGACAATGGCTTCAGTGGAATTTGTGATGATGACGTAAGTTTGGTTAAATTTAGATTCATTAAAGGTGTCTGTGTCATTATTTCAATTAAAGAAATTTATACTGGCTGTGTGTTTATTTACAATATACAGTGGGTACAGAAAGTATTCATACCCCTTCAAATTTTTCACTCTTTGTTTCATTGCAGCCATTTGGTAAATTCAAAAAACGTTCATTTTTTTTCTCATTAACCCCTTTCTGAAATCGGACGTACTATCCCGTCCATGGTACCTGGGCCTGTATGACCATGGACAGGATAGTACGTCACATGCGATTGGAAGCGCTCCCGGAGCGCGTCTGATTGCAGCCAGGGGTCAGCTGATTATCACAGCTGACACCCGGCACTATGTGCCAGGAGCTGTCACAGACCGCTCCCGGCACATTATCCCCCAGAACACTGCGATCAAACATGATCGCAATATATCTGGGGTACAGTGAAGCATCGCGCAGGGAGAGGGCTCCCTGCATGCTTCCCTGAGACCCTCAGAACAGCGCGATGTGATTGCGCTGTTCCAAGGGCCTCCTCCATGCAGGACCCCGGATCCAAGATGGCCACGGGGTCCTTCCAGGTCCTGCAGGGAGGCGGCTTACTTAGTGCCTGCTGAGAGCAGGCAATGAGAAAGCCTCCTGCACTGCCTGTCAGATCGCCGATCGGCGATCTGACACTATACAGTGATGACCCACCCTGGGACAAAGTAAAAAAGTGAAAAAAAAAAAAATAACGTGTAAAAAAGAAATCCTAAATAAATAAACAAAAATTCCCCAATACATTAATTTCTTTATGTAAATGAAAAAACAATAAAAGTACACATATTTATATATATATCGCCGTAATGACCTGCCCTATAAAACTGTCCCACTAATTAACCCCTTTAGTGAACCCCTTAAAAAAGAAAAAAAAACAAAGCAGAAAACAATGCTTTATCGTCATACCGCCGAACAAAAAAATGGAATAACACGCGATCAAAAAGACGGATATAAATAATCATGGTACCGATGAAAATGTCATCTTGTCCCGCAAAAAACGAGCCGCCATACAGCATCATCAGCGAGAAAATAAAGCGATGCAAAATAAAGCGATGCAAAATAATTATTTTTTATATAAAATTGTTTTTATTGTATAAAAGCAACAAAACATAAAAAATTATATAAATCAGGTATCGCTGTAATCGTACTAACCCGAAGAATAAAACTGCTTTATCAATTTTACCACACACAAAATGGTATAAACGCCCCCCCAAAAGAAATTCATGAATTGCTGATTTTTGTTCATTCTAACCTCCCAAAAATCGTAATAAAAAGCGATCAAAAAATGTCACGTGCTCAAAAATGGTACCAATAAAAACGTCAACTCGTCCAGCAAAAAATAAGACCTCATATGACTCTGTGGACCAAAATATGCAAAAATTATAGCTCTCAAAATATGGTGATGCAAAAACTATTTTTTTTAATAAAATAACTATTCTTTTAATAAAAAGCGTCTTTTAGCGTGTGACAGCTGCCAAACATAAAAACCCGCTATAAATAGTAAATCAAACCCCCCTTTATCACCCCCTTGGTTAGGGAAAAATAATAAAATTAAAAAAATGTATTTATTCCCATTTTCCCAATAGGGTTAGGGTTAGGGTTGGGGCTAAAGTTAGGGTTACGGTTGGGGCTAAAGTTAGAATTAGGGTTAGGGTTGGGATTAGAGTTAGGGGTAGGTTTGTGGTTAGGGTTATGTTTAGGGTTGGGACTAGGGTTAGGCGTGTGTTGGGGTTAGGGTTGGAGTTAGAATTGGGGGTTTCCACTGTTTAGGCACATCAGGAGCTCTCCAAATGTGACATGGCGTCTGATCTCAATTCCAGCCAATTCTGCATGGAAAAAGTCAAACGGTGATCCTTCCCTTCTGAGCTCTGCCACACGCTCAAACAGTAGTTTATCCCCACATATCAGCGTACTCAGGACAAATTGCACAATAGCTCTTGGGGTTCAATTTATTTTGTTACCCTTTAGAAAGTAAAAAATTGGGGGCAAAAATATCATTTTTGTGGGAAAAAAATTATGATATTTTTATTTTTATGGCTCTACGTTGTAAACTTCTGTGAAGCACTTGGGGATTCAAAGTTCTCCCCACACATCTAGATAAGTTCCTTGGGTGGTCTAGTTTCCAAAATGGAGTCACTTGTGGGGGGTTTCCACTGTTTATGCATATCAGGGGCTCTCCAAATGCGAAATGACTCCCGCAGACCATTCCATCAAAGTCTGCAATCCAAAAAGTCACTACTTCCCTTCCGAGCCCCAACGTATGCCAATACAGGAGTTTTCTCCCACATATAGGGTAGCAGCGTACTCAGGACAAATGGGACAACAAATTTTGGGGTCCAATTTTTCCTGCTACCCTTGTGAAAATAAAATATTGGGGGCAAAAATATATTTTTGTAAAAAAAAAATGAATTTTTTTTTTGCGGCTGTACGTTATAAACTTCTGTAAAGCACTTGGGGTTCAAAGTGCTTACCACACATCTAGATAAGTTCCTTGGGGAGTCTATTTTCCAAAATGGTGACACTTGTGAGGGGTTTCCACTGTTTAGGCACATCAGGGGCTCTCCAAACGCGACATGGTGCCCGCAGACCATTCCATTAAAGTCTGCAATCCAAAACGTCACTACTTCCCTTCTGAGCCCCGACTTGTGCCATACAGTAGTTTTCTCCCACAAATGGGGTATCAGCGTACTCAGGACAAATTGGACAACAACTTTTGGGGTCCAATTTCTCCTGTTTCCCTCGGGAAAATAAAAAATTGCTGACTAAATCACAATCTCAATTCCAGCCAATTTTGGTATGAAAAAGTCAAATGGTGCTCCTTCCCTTATGAGCCCTGCTGTGCGCCCAAATAGTGGTTTTCCCACACATTTGGGGTATTGGCGTACTCAGGAGAAATTGCACAACAACTTTATCTGTCCATTTGCTCCTTTTATCCTTGTGAAAATAAAAAATGTTTGTAAAAGATCATTTTTGTGACTAAAAAGTTAAATGTTCATTTTTTCCTTCCACATTGCTTCAGCTGCTGTGAAGCACCTGAAGGGTTAATAAACTTCTTGAATGTGGTTTTGAGTACCTTGAAGGGTGCAATTTTAAGAATGGTGTCACTTTTGGGTTTTTTCTGCCATATAGACCCCTCAAAGTGACTTCAAATGTGAGGTGGTCTCTAAAGAAATGGCTTTGTAAATTTTGTTGTAAAAATGAGAAATCATTGTCAACTTTTAACCCTTATAACTTCCTCACAAAAAAAATGTTGGTTCCAAAATTGTGCTGATGTAAAGTAGACATGTGGGAAATGTTATTTATCAACTATTTTATGTGACATATTTCCATGTTTTAAGGGAATAAAAATTCAAAGTTTGAAAATTGCAAAATTTTTAAAATTTTCGCCATATTTCCATTTTTTTCAAAAATAAATGCAAGTTATATCGAAGAAATTTTACCAATAACATGAAGTACAGTAGGTCTCGAGAAAATAGTCTCAGAATTGGTAACATCCGTTGAAGCGTTCCAGAGTTATAACCTCATAAAGAGACAGTGGTCAGATTTGTGAAAATTGGCCCGGTCATTAACGTGCAAACAACCCTCGGGGTTAAAGGGGTTAATGTACACTTTGCAATTAAAGAATCTGGCACTCAACTTCAAATAATGTGTACATAATTGGACTTAAGATCCTAACCTACTTAGTGGCCATTTTTCCTGTCTGCACACTTTGGCTCTAAATTCATTCAGTAATCATAAACGCAACTGACGAAGGTCCGACTGTGGACCGAAACATTTTGCTGTTTGATTACTATCTTTGCAATAACGGATGCAATAAATTACACATTATTTGAAGTTGAGTGCCAGATTCTTTATTTACTATAGTCACGGTGTGGGAACCTATCTTGGCACCTCCTCATTATACAGCTGTGCACACGCTTTCTCTCCTAATGTACACTTTGCAACCCATCTTGACTGAAAAAAACAGAAATGTAGAAATTTTTGCAAGTTTATTAGAAAAGAAAAACTGAAATATCACATGGTCATAAGTATTCAGACCCTTTCCTCAGACAAGCATATTTAAGTTACATGCTGTCCATTTCCTTGTGATGCTCCTTGAGATGTTTCTACTCCTTCATTGGAGTCCAGCTATGTTTAATTAAACTGATAGGACTTGATTTGTAAAGACACACACCTGTCTACATAAGACCTTACAGCTCACAGTGCATGTCAGACCAAATGAGAATCATGAGGTCAAAGGAATTGGCCAAAGAGCTCAGAGACAGAATTGTGGCAAGGCACAGATGTGGCCAAGGTTACAAAAGAATTTGTGCAGTACTCAAGGTTCCTAAGAGCGCAGTGGTCTCCATAATCCTTAAATGGAAAACGTTTGGGGCCACCAGAAATCGTGGGAGAAGATCACTGTGGCAGAGCTCCACAGATGCAGTACAGAAATGGGAGAAAGTTTCACAAAGTCAACTATCACTGCAGCCCTCTACCAATAGGGCCTTTATAGCAGAGTGGCCCAACGGAAGCCTCTCCACAGTGCAAGACATATGAAAACCAGCATAGAGTTTGCTAAAAAAAAAATGCAGGACTCCCAGACTATGAGAAATAAGATTCTCTGGTCTGATGAGATGAAGATATGCAAATTGCCTCTTAAGAGAAAAAGAGGACTTGAACTCTATAGCGTCACCTATTGGAAGTAACGATCCTACAAGTCACAATTAACCCTTTAATGAGTCTTGTAATGTGACTTAGGATAAAAGCCAAATCATATCTCAATTTGCAGACACGGTGTTTCGGACTATTGGTCCTCGTCAGTACAAAGTATGAGATATGATTTGGCTAGATGAGAGGCTCTGAACTGAGGTCTTAGGGGTAAGGTTTTTCCTTGTGGAGAGTGACATGGCAGCATCATGCTATGGGGGTGTTTTACAGCTGCAGGTACAGGACGACTGGTTGCAATTGAAGGAAACATGAATGCGGCCAAGTACAGAGATATCCTGGAGGAAAACTTCTTCCAGAGTGCTCTGGACCTCAGACTTGGCTGAAGGTTCACATTTCAAAAAGACAATGACCCTAAGCACACAGCTAAAATAACAAAGGAGTGGCTTCAGAACAACTCTGTGACCATTCTTGACTGGCCCAGCCAGAGCCCTGACCTAAACCCAATTGAGCATCTCTGGAGAGACCTGAAAATGGCTGTCCACCAGTTCACCATCCAACCTGACAGAACTGGAGAGGAAGAATGGCAAGGAAGAATGGCAGAGGATTCCCAAATCCAGGTGTGAAAAACTTGTTGCATCATTCCCAAGAAGACTCATGGCTGTCCTAGCTGCTTCTACTCACCACTGAGCAAAGGGTTTCAATACTTATGACCATGTGATATTTCAGTTTTTCTTTTTTAATAAATTTGCAAAAATGTCTACATTTCTGTTTTTTTCTGTCAAGATGGGGTGCAGAGTGTACATTAATGAGAAAAAATTGAACTTGTTTGAATTTATCAAATGGCTGCAATGAAGCAAAGTGAAAAATCTAAAGGGGTCTGAATACTTTCTGTACCGACTGTAACTATAGGATTAGTAATGGATATGTGTCTAACTCCTCTCCGTTACTAAGCTGTGGGCTTCATGTCACCGAACAATACAAAGGTGACATCAGCCCCACAAATATAAACCCCACTTGCCACCGACACAGGGCAAGTGAGAAGAGCAGGGCAAAGCCCCAGAATTGGTGCATCTAATAGAAGCATCTTTTCTGTGATTAACTGTGGGCTGCTATTTTTAGATTGCAAAAAAGGTATGATTTCCATTTTAGTGCTCTAGTCAGCTGGCTCGAGACCACATGGATCAGTGCTCATTCTACTGAATGCCCGCTCTCCTTTTACTGTGGCATAGCAGTACTCAGACAATACAGAGTAAGGGTAAACAGTGTGGCAAAACTTAATTGAACCACCAGAACAGACAATAATATATAGAACAGTCCCAGAAAAATACCCAAGATGGTGCAAAATTACAGAGTGTCACCCTTTTGCTGACTCACTGAGATTATGGCAGCTGTGACTTTGGACTTCCAGAGCCGACTACCCTCACCTGTGGCATGCACTGAGAGGAGGTAGCGACACGCTTAGGAAGTTGACAGATCATTGAGGTACGAGGCCTGGTGACCAGAAGATCACAACCTGGCTTCTCCGAACAACTCCATGGAGACAGGTGATCTGTGGGTCCAATCCTGGTTTTCATAAATGTATCCATAGGGCTCAGATGACTGGTGGCTCCAAATCTTGGCTTCCCAAAATGCATCCATGGCTTCAGTAATGGTAAATGGAGCAGATCTGTATTCTTTTAGCCACGCCCATGATCCCCTAATACTGTAGAATGTTGCATCTGTGTCCCTCGTGATGGAGTCATGATGACCTGGCTGCTGCTGTTAGAGTGTTCCTTGCTGTGGTTATGTAAAGCGTCTCTGGTTCTCTGGATCTCTATTTACAGAGGCATATCCCACTTATGTAGTTCACAATTTTTGTCCTTCAAGTCACCATCCACAAGTCAAGAGGAAGGTGTGATGAGATTAACTCGCATTGTTTGAATATTTAATCAGTTTGCATAGTCCATTCGTTCTTCTCTGTTTTGCAGGTCAAAAAACTCAACATATTAACAAACATCTATTGTTCAATTACCCTGCATCTCTGTCATCCAGGATAACACCACAATATGTCACAACAAACGTCAAATTAAAAGTCAATATTGCAGGCTCATACAGTCAAACAATAGCCAGTGTTTCTTGACCAACCAAAAAAAACACATAAATTCTTAAGTCAATATATAGATAACAGTTTATGCCTACTGGTTAACTGAAAATAGACATCTGGATAATTAAGATTAAATGCTGTATTGTCAGAGCTTCCTTATTAGTTTACCTTCTAGTAGCTCTGGAATGCGGATTCCATTTAGTTTAATAGGGTATATCATCCAAGACAATCTAATACTTAAAGGAAAGGAACCCATCACCTCAAAAGATGCTATTTATCTGCAGATATTGGGGTTAATCTCTGCAGGTTCATAGTGTTACAATGCCTACTGAAAAGTGTACCTAGTGGGAGAAAATTAGCTTATTGACGCCGTTTTCAGTCATGGAGCCATGCACATAGCGGCTACAGTCAATGCTCACAGCACTGCTCACTATACTGATATACTGTATAACTGTAATCACTAATTACTTTCTTTGACAGCTGACTCTGCACAGATGTCCTGTAGAACCAGCTCTGTGAGTGCAGCAGTTCTTTTCATGCCTCTATCATAAACGTAGCTCCCAGAAGGAAATAAGC
The DNA here is from genome assembly GCA_033576555.1 of Oophaga sylvatica. NCBI lineage: Eukaryota > Metazoa > Chordata > Amphibia > Anura > Dendrobatidae > Oophaga > Oophaga sylvatica. The sequence continues at coordinate 40,622,046 of JARQOD010000004.1, forward strand.
TAATTTTCTCCAGTAACCGCACTTTCATTAAGGCAGTCAGGCAGCATTATAACACTATTTACCTGTGCATTAACCCTATATCTGAAGGTAAAAAGCATTTTCAGGGTGACAGGTTCCCTTTAAATTTACATTACGGACTTTTATACTGTTTAAAAATAACTCCTAGCTTTAATATAAACAGAAAAATAACAGTTCAGCAGATAATAAGAGAATTCCTAGCAAACACTAAACATACATAGATATTAACTAGAGGCCTTTTTTTCTGTTCTCCAATTATGTGCAGACAGTGCCACCCTGTGGATGTTTTTCTAATAACAATTTATAATTTCAGTTTGCCGTTCAGATATGTATCGCAGCAATAAAGTATAAAGAATATTATATATTATAAAATTGTATCAACATATCTCATTATAACTGAGAATGACACTTTGCTAATAAAAAAAAAATCAATCCTCTTTATTCCATCACTGATGGATCTAAATAGTTGTGCTCTTAATGACACATTATATAAAATCATAATGAAAAAATACCCTTAATCCAATTTTTTTTTATAGAAATGTCTTTATATTAATTTAAGCAAAACATATATTAAATAAAAATAAAACAATAAAAAAATATGTTGTTTATATTGTGATTTTTTTGTAATATGTAATGTCCATTCGGTTTCAAATATTATGCTCCAAATTGCCGAACTGTTGCAGACAAAGATGTGCAGATGTAAAACTTGCTAAATTAACCTCTAGGTAAGAAACAATGTCTGCAAAGTCAACAATTAGTAAAAAAGGAATGAAAAATATTAACTGTAGTACTACATGTGGCCAGAAGATGGCAAAAAAGATACGTATAAATATTGCAAAGTACTGTATATCTTCCGTCTTACCGGCACTAACAAAATGAAATATATTCTTAATTATTCTTGTTCTGCCTGAGATATATTAGATATATTAGATATAATGCATAGATACACATATTATAATTAGATACTAAAAAGTACATAGCTATTTACTTTACCCTACTCTGTATTTCAAGTATATTTCTACAATATCCTGTATTATAATGTATATTGTATTGTAATGATAGACACAGTCCCCAAATACTATAGTTTGTTCTTATA
>JARQOD010000004.1:40630659-40774800 GCA_033576555.1 Oophaga sylvatica
AGACACCAGGAAAGTGGCCTCAATTCACCCACAGTACAAATTGTAGCATGGCACTGCAACAATCAGCTAGGCATGAAGCATCGGTGTCTGGGCCAGCATTTACAGCTTTCAATTGAACGTAACAGTAAGACGAGGTGGGTGAGGGATCAGTGTAGGCCTCCTTTGCTGGGAGCCCAGATACGTCAAGCAATAACTCAGCCTGCTTTTATGCTCAGCCACAATCAGGTGGCATAAATATCATATAAATTAGTGTTCCCATTTCCAAAAATTATTGTCAGACACAACCAAAGTGGCATCAATTTCACCACAGTATATATAGTATAATATGGACCGAATTGTCTTCCACTACACCCAACCCAGCAAATGGACACCCAACTAGGAGTGTTCACATTTCCAAAAATTATTGGCAGACACCACCAAAGTGGCATCAATTTCACCACAGCAGAAATAGTATAATAGGGAAAGACAGGTCTTCCACTATGCCCAATCCAGCAGATGGACACTCAACCAGAATTGTTCACATTTCCAAAAATTATTGGCAGACACCTCACAACTTGCATCAATTTCACCACAGTATAGACAGTATAATATGGACCGACAGGTCTTCCATTACACCCAACCTAGCAGATGGATACTCAACCAGGAGTGTTCACTAGAGTTGAGCGAAACAGGTCGGTCAGATTCAAAGTCGCCGACTTTCGCAAAAGTCGGGTTTCGTTGGCCGAAACACGACCATAGCGTGAGGTCGGCCATGCGGTCGTCGAAACGAGCGCCAAAGTCGAGTTTCCCAGAATGCTTTCAGGCGGTTTTTCCAGCCAATGAGCAAGGACGTACACTGTGGGCAACAAGATGACATGTGCAGCGTCCACCACCATCTTAGAGAAGGGCATTGCAGTGATTGGCTTGCTTTGGGGGGCATCATAGTGTCTATAAAAGCCCTGACGCCGACCGCCATTTTACTCTGCTGAGCTTAACAGTAGGGAGAGGTTGCTGACGCTGTTTATCAGTAGGGAGAGAGTTAGGGCTGGAAAGAGAATTTCTTATGTGCTTGTGCTGATAGCAATTGTGCTGTACAGTTAGTGTGCAGTGACAGGGGAGGATTTTCTTGTGTGCAGCAGCGCTGCTTATTAGGCTGCCTGCTAGCTGTATTGCTGTGTGTACACTGCTGTGCAGACTGCTTTTTACACAGCACTAATACATTTATTCTTTTTTTCTGCACAGTTACTGAGCGTTCATTTTTTCCCACACCGTATAGAGCTGTACGCTCCTCACACATTGACCGTGTACCGGCTGGTATCACTGACAAATACATGCTGACTATCTGTGTGTGACTCCGGAAATATATACGGAGATTTACAATTTCCCCTACACTGTATACAGCTTTTTGCTTCTGATACAGTACCCTTTTTCTGTTTTTTGTATTCTGGCCAAATCCATACTGAGCCTGTGAGCGTCTGTGTGTGACTCCGGAAATATATACGGAGATTTAAAATTACCCCAACACTGTATACAGCTGTATGCTTCTGATACAGTACCGATATCTGCTGGTATTTTGGGTACATTTTCCCAAACATGAGGAAGTATGGTGGAAGAGGATGTGGGCGGGGGGGCAGCTGTTATTCCCCATTGACTTGTGTTGGGGTGGGTTTCGTTTTTTTGTCGACCTCCGACTTTTGCCGCGAGCTAGTCGGCCGATCTCGTTCAACTTGACTTTTGCGAAAGTCGGGTGGTCCGAAACCCGACTCAACCCGAGAAAAGGCAAAGTGGCTCATCTCTAGTGTTCACATTTCCAAAAATTATTGGTAAACAGTGACACTACCAAAGTGGCATCAATTTTACCACATTATAGATAGTATAATATGGATCTACAGGTCTTCTGCTACACTCAACCCAGCAAATGGACACGCTACCATGAGTGTTCACATTTCCTAAAATTATTGACAGACACCAGCAAAATGGCATCTATTTCACCACAGTACAAATAGTATAATAGGAACCGATAGGTCTTCCACTACACCCAACCCAGCAGATGGACACCCAACCAGGAGTGTTCACATTTCCAAAAATTATTGGAAGACACAACCAAAGTGGCATCAATTTAACCACAGTTGAAATAGTATAATATGGACTGAATTGTCTTCCACTACACCCAACCCAGCAAATGGACACCAACCAGGAGTGTTCACATTTTCAAAAATTATTGGCAGACACCACCAAAGTGGCATCAATTTCATGACAGTAGAAATATATAATAGGGAACGACAGGTCTTCCACTATGCCAAGTCCTGCAGATGGATACCCAACCAGGACAGTTCACATTTCCAAAAATTATTGGCAGACACCACCAAAGTAGCATCAATTTTACCACAGTAGAAATAGTATAATAGGGACAGGAAGGTCTTCCACTTAACCCAACCCAGAAAATGGACACCCAACCAGGAGTGTTCACATTTCCAAAAATTATTGGCAGACACCACCAAAGTGGCATCAATTTCACCATAGTAGAAAGAGTATAATAGGGACGGACAGGTCTTCTACTATAACAACAAAAAATCCCAAATGCATGAATATAAACATGCCTGAGTGGTGCATACAATGATGCCACAACCAAGATTTTTACGCTAGCTCCTGGGAAACTAGAGAAACAAGAGAAAGCATGGAGCAAACAGCGTTTCATAGAGATAAAAATACAATTTTATTAACAATAGTAGTACAAATATTAATCATCAATACCAATGAAAAGTGCAAGTGAAATTCACCTCCCCCAAAACAATACCAATGCCGCAAGTGATATATACAGTATTATAAAGTAGAAACTAGCGGCAGGACAAACAGTACCTGAAAGATATAGTAATGAGAAAAATATACTAATATATGTCACAATTATGCCACACCTATGAAATAGTTATATGAACCTATGCATGTGCTGAGGCTCCAAACAGATGTAATCACATAAGTCAAAAATTGGACATAATGATTTAATCAAATGGGTGGGCAAATTGGAACATTTAAGAAGACATATAGTACGTCTCAGGTTGTACGCATGTCGCTCAAAGTATCACCTTAGCACATTGACTGATAAAGATAAGGACTGAATAGCACATTTTATAAGGCAAATCTAAATAGTAAGAAAAGTAGAGCATTCATAGCATTGTAATGGGATAGATATCCACAGTAAGCTCAGTATATAGGCATAGATAATTGCCCATTATTTCACAAATGCCACAAGCCTAAAGGACCATGGAAATAGAGGTGAATAGAAGCATATCTTACCAGAGGAAGGCAGAGGGATGTTTTGAGGGGATGAGGTGCGCCCCAACACGCGTTTCGTGACCACAAGGGGTCACTTCCTCAGGGGGATAACCAAGATGTGTGGAAATGACCTTTAAAAAGGCACATGGCCTGATCACATGTGGCGTCCCAGCCAATAGCATGACAGAAAGGCGGAGCATGTGCTCAAAGAAGTGGCAGGTCCTTCAGACTGGATTACATATACGTGCAATGCACATGTGTAAAGCCAGACTAATAATAGCTGTGGAGCGATCGCTACCGCGGCGCATGCGCCCTGGGCACCACGCAGACTGAAACGAAGCAGGGGCGTCATGGAGACGTCCACGCATCGTTCAGGCATAGGGAGCGCACAGGGCGATGCGCACAGCGATCGCTCCACAGGAAAACAGATGAGGGAGGGGAGACAGAAAAATAACTATAACAAGGAAAAGGGTAAACCAGCAGAAGGAAAGAAAAGCTAGATAACCTTGAATAAATGTATAGGCTATTTGTGGATAAGGATAGTATGACACATTCACAGAACCACCAAACAGTGTAGTACAAAAAAAAACATTGATACATGTTTCATAATAACATCCAGTATTCAATGATGCTTTGTCTCGGATGGATGAATCAATCCTCTTGTAGGTATAACTCAGAACATGTTGTACATGGAGCTTATGAATAGTGGTCTGCGAAGAGAGTCCATTATAGCCTTAGTGCTTTCCATCCATATAAAGATAGCGGTTTCCCTAAATGTTGATAAACATATGTCACCACAGATGGCCAAATAAAGGTCGAGCCCACACATCCATGATCACTGGTGAAAAGAAAAGTATGAATGAAAAAAAAAAAAAGAAAATGATTAAAAACATTTAAAAACAAAAAACACAACATCCCCAGATGGCGAGACAAAGGGGAGGTAAAAATGGGGTAAGGAGGGAGGGATAATCATATTAAATATGAGGTAGTCAGCAAAAGAAATGATGAACGATGAGGGCTACAAAAATGGAGCAAAACTTAGGGATTTATTAAGGCCCTTTGGTGTCATGGTATCAAGAAGCACAATCCACCTCGTCTCCATTTGTGCGAGGAGTTTCTTATTATTTCCTCCCCTAATACCGAGGTGGAGTGCATCGATACCTCTGACCTTAAATAATCTAGCGTCACAATTATGATGTAATCGAAAATGGCGAGGAACAGTCTTTAGATCCACAGGGTCCGACACTGACCTGGCTGCGCCAAAGTCGCGCACATGCTCTCGTACACGTATCCTCAGCTCTCTGGTGGTAAGGCCAACATATATCCTAGGACATGGACATGTAGCATAATAAATTACATTAGATGTCCCACAGGATATGCGTTGTTTAATGGCAAATTCTTTCAAACCATCGGCAGAGGTAAAGGTGGAGCAGCGCAAGACATTGGCACACGCCAAGCAGTGTCCACACGAGAAAGAGCCGACCCGAGGTTCCCCAGCATTAAAGGGATTACTGGGAGCCGGGACATAATGGCTTTTTACCAGGAGGTCAGAAAGATTCTTAGACCTCCTGGAGGTCATCAGGGGAGAGTCACCTACGGCCGCTCTCAGGGGAGAGTCACTTTCCAATATGGGCCAATGTTTTTTAAGGATGGCATGCATATCGTGCCACACATGATTGTACGTTGAGATGAAACGTATTGGTCCATCAAAACGCACTGACGTATTATGTTGTTTAGTATTATTTAGTAACTGGCGGCGCAGAGTTTTTCTTGCACGGTCGTATCCTTGTTTAACGCACCTGCGGCTATAGCCGCGTGTGTCTTGCGCTGCTCCACCTTTACCTCTGCCGATGGTTTGAAAGAATTTGCCATTAAACAACGGATATCCTGTGGGACATCTAATGTAATTTATTATGCTACGTGTCCATGTCCTAGGATATATGTTGGCCTTACCACCAGAGAGCTGAGGATACGTGTACGAGAGCATGTGCGCGACATTGGCGCAGCCAGGTCAGTGTCGGACCCTGTGGATCTAAAGACTGTTCCTCGCCATTTTCGATTACATCATAATTGTGACGCTAGATTATTTAAGGTCAGAGGTATCAATGCACTCCACCTCGGTATTAGGGGAGGAAATAATAAGAAACTCCTCGCACAAATGGAGACGAGGTGGATTGTGCTTCTTGATACCATGACACCAAAGGGCCTTAATGAATCCCTAAGTTTTGCTCCATTTTTGTAGCCCTCATCGCTCCTCATTTCTTTTGCTGACTACCTCATATTTAATATGATTATCCCTCCCCTCCTTACCCCATTTTTACCTCCCCTTTTTCTCGCCATCTGGGGATGGTGTGTTTTTTGTTTTTAAATGTTTTTAATCATTTTCTTTTTTTTTTTTTCATTCATACTTTTCTTTTCACCAGTGATCATGGATGTGTGGGCTCGACCTTTATTTGGCCATCTGTGGTGACATATGTTTATCAACATTTAGGGAAACCGCTATCTTTATATGGATGGAAAGCACTAAGGCTATAATAATAATAATAATAATAATCTTTATTTATATAGCGCCATCATATTCCGCAGCGCTTTACAGTTTAAACAGTTTCAAAACACAAGTCATAAGTAACAACGTTAACAATACAGTAATTAAAGCAAAATAAGACGGCCCTGCTCGTGAGAGCTTACAATCTACAATGAGGTGGGGGAGATACAAAATACAGGTGTGTATATACAATGGTGCATTTACAATGATGGTCCAGCCATCTTAAGGGAGTGAGGGATGGATGGAGATAGTGAATGGGCTACACACACACACACACACTTACACATAGAATGACTTTGATTAGTGAATGTGATAGGCCGCTCTGAACAGATGTGTTTTGAGGGAGCGCCTGAAACCATGCAAATTGTGGATAGTCCTAATTTCTTGGGTAGAGCATTCCAGAGGATTGGCACAGCGCGGAAGAAGTCTTGGAGTCGGGAGTGGGAGGTACGGATTAGTGCAGAGGTTAGTCGAAAGTCGTTTGCAGAGCGCAGCAGTCGGTTAGGCCAATAGATAGAAATGAGGGAGGAGATGTAGGGGGGTGCTGCAGTGTGGAGAGCTTTGTGGGTGAGAACAAGTACTTTGAATTGGATCCTATAATGAATGGGCAGCCAGTGTAAGGACTGGCGAAGAGCGGACGCGTCCGAGTACCGATTAGCCAGATGGATAACCCTGGCTGCTGCATTAAGGATGGACTGGAGAGGGGATAGTCGAGTAATGGGGAGGCCAAGTAATAGAGCGTTACAGTAGTCCAGGCGGGAGTGGATCAATGCTACAGTGAGGGTTTTTGTTGTTTCCATGGTGAGAAAAGGGCGGATTCTAGAGATGTTCTTTAGGTGTAGGCGGCAAGAGCGGGCAAGAGATTGTATATGGGAGGTGAAGGAGAGATTAGTATCAAACATAACACCCAGACAGCGAGCCTGCTGCCGGGGTGTTATTATGGTGCCGCCCACTGAGAGGGAAATGTCAGATTTAGGGAGGTTAGTAGACGGCGGGAGCAGAAGGAGTTCAGTTTTGGAGAGGTTGAGTTTCAGATAGAGAGCAGACATGATGTTGGAGACTGCGGACAGACAGTCGGTGGCGTTCTGTAGTACAGCGGGGGTAAGGTCGGGGGATGACGTGTATAATTGTGTGTCATCAGCATAAAGATGGTACTGAAAGCCAAATCTGCTGATGGTCTGTCCAATTGGGGCGGTGTAGAGAGAGAAGAGAAGGGGGCCAAGGACTGAGCCCTGGGGTACACCGACAGTGAGAGGGAGAGGAGATGAAGTGGAGCCAGAGAACGAAACACTGAAGGAGAGGTCAGAAAGATAGGAGGAGAACCAGGAGAGAACAGTGTCCTTAACCCCTTCACCCCCAAGGGTGGTTTGCACGTTAATGACCGGGACAATTTTTACAATTCTGACCACTGTCTCTTTATGAGGTTATAACTCCGGAACGCTTCAACGGATCTTCGCGATTCTGAGATTGTTTTCTCGTGACATATTGTACTTCATGTTAGTGGTAAAATTTCTTCCATATAACTTGCGTTTATTTTTGAAAAATGCGCAAATATGGCGAAAATTTGAAAATTTAGCAATTTTCAAACTTTGAATTTTTATTCCCTTAAAACAGAGAAATATGTAACACAAAATAGTTAAGAAATAACATTTCCCACATGTCTACTTTACATCAGCACAATTTTGGAATCAAAATTTTTTTTGTTAGGAAGTTATAAGGGTTAAAAGTTGACCAGCGATTTCTCATTTTTACAACAAAATTTACAAAGCCATTTTTTTTAGGGACCACCTCACATTTGAAGTCACTTTGAGGGGTCTACATGACAGAAAATACCCAAAAGTGACACCATTCTAAAAACTGCACCCCTCAAGGTACTCAAAACCACATTCAAGAAGTTTATTAACCCTTCAGGTGCTTCACAGGAACTAAAGCAACGTGGAAGGAAAAAATGAATATTTAACTTTTTAGCCACAAAAATGATCTTTTACAAACTTTTTTTTTATTTTCACAAGGGTAAAAGGAGAAAATGGACAGATAAGGTTGTTATGCAATTTCTCCTGAGTACGCCAATACCCAATATGTGGGGGAAAACCACTGTTTGGGCACACGGCAGAGCTCGTAAGGGAAGGAGCGCCGTTTGACTTTTTCAAACTAAAATTGGCTGGAGTTGAGATTGGACGCCATGTCGCGCTTGGAGAACCTCTGATGCGCCTAAACAGTGGAAACCCCCCAAAGTGACACCATTTTGGAAACTAGACCCCCTAAGGTACTTATCTAGATCTGTTGTGAGCACTTTGAACCCCCAAGTGTTTCACAAAAGTTTATAATGCCTGGGTGTGAAAAAAAAAAAAAAAAATTCCACAAAAATGATTTTTTAGTCCTAAATTTTTGAATTTTCCCAAGGAAATTGGACCCCAAAAGTTGTTGTCCAATTTGTCCTGAGTACGCTGATACCCCATATGTGGGGTGGAAAACTGTTTGGGCGCACGGCAGGGCTTGGAAAGGAAGTAGTAACGTTTTGGAATGCAGACGTTGATGGGGGTCATGTTCCGTTTGCAGTGCCCCAGATGAGCCTAAACAGTGGAAATCCCCCACAAGTGACCCCATTTTGGAAACTAGACCCCTAAGGAACTTATCTAGATCTTTGGTGAGCACTTTGAACCCCCAAGTGCTTCACACAAGTTTATAATGCCCGGGCATGAAAATAAAAAATCCTGTTTTTTTCCCACAAAAATTATCTTTTAGTCACTAATTTTTTATTTTCCCAAGGGTATCAGGAGAAATTGGACCACATAAGTTGTTGTCCAATTTGTCCTGAGTACGCTGATGCCCCATATGTGGGGGGGAACCACTGTTTGGGCGCACGGCAGAGCTCGGAAGGGAAGGAGCACCATTTGACTTTTTCCAACCAAAATTGGCTGGAATTGAGATTGGATGCCATGTTGCATTTGGAGAGCCCCTGATGTGCCTAAACAGTGGAAACCCCCCACAAATGACCCCATTTGGAAACTAGACCCCCTAAGGAACTTATCTAGATCTTTGGTGAGCAATTTGAACCCTCAAGTGCTTCACACAAGTTTATAACGTAGAGCCGTAAAATTTAAAAATCATATTTTTTCCACAAAAATGATCTTTTCACCCCAATTTTTATTTTTCCAAGGGTAACAAGACTCCAAAAGTTATTGTGCAATTTGTCCTGAGTACACTGATACCCCATATGTGGGGGTATACCACTGTTTGGGTGCATGGCAGAGTTTGGAAGGGAAGGAGCGCCATCTCACTTTTTCAACGCAGAATTGGCTGGACGCCATGTCGTGTTTGGAGAGCTCCTGATCTGCCTAAACAGTGGAAACCCCCCACAAATGACACCATTTTGGAAACTAGACCCCTCAAGGAACTTATCTAGATGTGTGGTGAGAACTTTGAACCCCCAGGTGTTTCACTAAAGTTTATAACGTACAGCCTTAAAATAAAAAATCCTTTTTTTTTTTTACAAAAATGATTTTTTCGCCCCCAATATTTTATTTTCACAAGGGTAACAGAAGAAATTGGAACCCAAAAGTTGTTGTCCAATTTGTCCTGAGTACGCTGATACCCAATATGTAGGAGAAAACTACTGTATGGGTGCACGTCAGGGCTCGGAAGGGAAGTAGTGACGTTTTGGATTGCAGACTTTGATGGAATGGTCTGGGGGCGTCATGTCGCATTTGGAGAGCCCCTGATACGCCTAAACAGTGGAAACCCCCCACAAGTGACCCCATTTTGGAAAATAGACCCCACAAGGAACTTATCTAGATGTGTGGTGAGCACTTTGAACCCCGAAGTGCTTCACAGAAGTTTATAACGCACAGCCGTAAAAATAAAAAATCCTTTTTTTTTTTTACAAAAATGATTTTTTCGCCCCCAATATTTTATTTTCACAAGGGTAACAGGAGAAATTGGACCCCAAAAGTTGTTGTCCAATTTGTCCTGAGTACGCTGATACCCAATATGTGGGAGAAAACTACTGTATGGGCGCATGTCAGGGCTCGGAAAGGGAAGTAGTGACGTTTTGGATTGCAGACTTTGATGGAATGGTCTGGGGGCGTCATGTCGCATTTGGAGAGCCCCTGATGCGCCTAAACAGTGGAAACCCCCCACAAGTGACCCCATTTTGGAAAATAGACCTCACAAGGAACTTACCTAGATGTGTGGTGAGCACTTTGAACCCCGAAGTGCTTCACAGAAGTTTATAACGCACAGCCGTAAAAATAAAAAATCCTTTTTTTTTTTACAAAAATGATTTTTTCGCCCCCAATATTTTATTTTCACAAGGGCAACATGAGAAATTGGACCCCAAAAGTTGTTGTCCAATTTGTCCTGAGTACGCTGATACCCAATATGTGGGAGAAAACTACTGTATGGGCGCATGTCAGGGCTCGGAAAGGGAAGTAGTGACGTTTTGGATTGCAGACTTTGATGGAATGGTCTGGGGGCGTCATGTCGCATTTGGAGAGCCCCTGATGAGCCTAAACAGTGGAAATCCCCAACAAGTGACCCCATTTTGGAAAATAGACCCCACAAGGAACTTATTTAGATGTGTGGTGAGCGCTATGAAGCCCCAAGTGCTTCACAGAAGTTTATAATGTACAGCCGTAAAAACAAAAAAATCTTATTTTTTTTACAAAAATAATATTTTCGCCCCCAGTTTTTTATTTTCCCAAGGGTAACAGAAGAAATAGGACAAATTTCACAATAACTCTTGGGGTCCAGAGTACGCTGATACCCCATATGTGGGGATAAACTACTGTTTGGACGCATGGCAGAGCTCAGAAGTGAAGGAACACCGTTTGACTTTTTCAACGCAGAATTGGCTGGAATGGAGATCAGACGCCATGTCACATTTGGAGAGCCCCTGATGTGCCTAAACAGCGGAAACCCCCCAATTCTAACTCCAACCCTAACCCCAACACACCCCTAACCCTAGTCCCAACCCTAATCCCAACCCTAACCCTAATCCTAACTCTAACCCTAATCCTAACTTTAGCGCCAACCCTAACCCTAACTTTAGCCGAAACCCTAACCCTAACCCTAATGGGAAAATGGAAATAAATACATTTTTTTTATTTTATTATTTTTCCCTAACTAAGGGGTGATAAAGGGGGTTTGATTTACTATTTATAGCGGTTTTTATGATTGGCAGCTGTCACGCTAAAAGACGCTTTTTATTGCAAAAAGTAGTTTTTTGCATCGCCACATTTTGAGAGCTATAATTTTTGCATATTTTGGCCCACAATGTCATGTGAGGTCTTAATTTTTGCGGGACGAGGTGACGCTTTTATTGGTACCATTTTTGAGCAGGTGACATTTTTTGATCGCTTTTTATTTCGATTTTTGGGAGGTTAGAATGAACAAAAATCAGCAATTCATGAATTTCTTTTGGGTGAGGCGTTTTTATTGTTCCGCGTGTAGTAAAATCGATAAAGCAGTTTTATTCTTCGGGTCAGTACGATTATGGCGATACCTCATTTATATAATTTTTTTATGTTTTGGCGCTTTTATAGAATAAAAACAATTTTATATAAAAAATAATTATTTTTGCATCGCTTTATTCTGCGAGCTATAACTTTTTATTTTTTCGCTCATGATGCTGTGTGATGGCTCGTTTTTTGCGGGACAAGATGACGTTTTCAGCGGTACCATGTTTATTTATATCCGTCTTTTTGATCGCGTGTTATTCCACTTTTTGTTCAGCGGTATGATGATAAAGCACTGATTTTTTGCTTCGTTTTTATTTTTTATTTTTTAAGGGGTTCACAAAAGGGGTTAACTAGTGGGACAGTTTTATAGGGGGGGTCGTTACGGACGCGGCGATACCATATATGTGTACTTTTATTGTTTTATTTTTTTTATTTACAATAAGTAATGAATTTATTGGGGAATATTTTTTTTTTTTTTTTGGATTTTTTTTTACACGTTTATTTTTACTTTTTTTTACTTTTTTACTTTGTCCCAGGGTGGGACATCACTGTATTTCATCAGATCGCTGGTGTGACAGTGTGCATAGCACTCTGTCACACCAGCGATGTGACAGGCAGTGCAGGACGCTTCCTCATGCCTGCTCTCGGCAGGCACTGAGGAAGCCGCCTCCCTCCAGGACCCCAGCGCCATCTTGGATCCGGGTCCTGGGAGGGAGGAAGCCCTCAGAGCAGCGCGATCACATCGCGCTGGTCTGAGGGTCTCAGGGGGCGCGCAGGGAGCCCCCTGCCTGCGCGATCCTCCCCTGTGCCCCCAGTACACCGCGATCATGTTTGATCGCGGTGTGCAAGGGGTTAATGTGCCGGGAGCGGTCCGTGACCGCTCCTGACACACAGTCACGGGTGTCAGCTGTGATAATCAGCTGACACTCGGCGGCGATTAGCTGCGCTCCCGGAGGGAGCGCAGCTAATCGCCTATGACGTACTATCCCGTCCATGGTCAGAATGGCACGGGTTTTATGGACGGGATAGTACGTCTAATGTCAGAGAGGGGTTAATACCTAGAGAGTGACTCTCTTCGCAGACCACTATTCATAAGCTCCATGTACAACATGTTCTGAGTTATACCTACAAGAGGATTGATTCATCCATCCGAGACAAAGCATCATTGAATACTGGATGTTATTATGAAACATGTATCAATGTTTTTTTTTGTACTACACTGTTTGGTGGTTCTGTGAATGTGTCATACTATCCTTATCCACAAATAGCCTATACATTTATTCAAGGTTATCTAGCTTTTCTTTCCTTCTGCTGGTTTACCCTTTTCCTTGTTATAGTTATTTTTCTGTCTCCCCTCCCTCATCTGTTTTCCTGTGGAGCGATCGCTGTGCGCATCGCCCTGTGCGCTCCCTATGCCTGAACGATGCGTGAACGTCTCCATGACGCCCCTGCTTCGTTTCAGTCTGCGTGGTGCCCAGGGCGCATGCGCCGCGGTAGCGATCGCTCCACAGCTATTATTAGTCTGGCCTTTACACATGTGCATTGCACGTATATGTAATCCAGTCTGAAGGACCTGCCACTTCTTTGAGCACATGCTCCGCCTTTCTGTCATGCTATTGGCTGGGACGCCACATGTGATCAGGCCATGTGCCTTTTTAAAGGTCATTTCCACACATCTTGGTTATCCCCCTGAGGAAGTGACCCCTTGTGGTCACGAAACGCGTGTTGGGGCGCACCTCATCCCCTCAACACATCCCTCTGCCTTCCTCTGGTAAGATATGCTTCTATTCACCTCTGTTTCCATAGTGCTTTAGGCTTGTGGCATTTGTGCAATAATGGGCAATTATCTATGCCTATATACTGAGCTTACTGTGGATATCTATCCCATTACAATGCTATGAATGCTCTACTTTTCTTACTATTTAGATTTGCCTTATAAAATGTGCTATTCAGTCCTTATCTTTATCAGTCAATGTGCTAAGGTGATACTTTGAGCGACATGCGTACAACCTGAGACGTACTATATGTCTTCTTAAATGTTCCAATTTGCCCACCCATTTGATTAAATCATTATGTCCAATTTTTGACTTATGTGATTACATCTGTTTGGAGCCTCAGCACATGCATAGGTTCATATAACTATTTCATAGGTGTGGCATAATTGTGACATATATTAGTATATTTTTCTCATTACTATATCTTTCAGGTACTGTTTGTCCTGCCGCTAGTTTCTACTTTATAATACTGTATATATCACTTGCGGCATTGGTATTGTGTTTGGGGAGGTGAATTTCACTTGCACTTTTCATTGGTATTGATGATTAATATTTGTACTACTATTGTTAATAAAATTGTATTTTTAACTATATGAAACGCTGTTGGCTCCATGCTTTCTCTTGTTTCTCCAGGTCTTCTACTATGCCCAATCCAGCAGATTAAATCAAGAAAGGCACATCCAGCCCATGAATGGCAGCGCTTCCCAGGACTCACATCCAAAGATGATATTTCATATTTTTTTATTTAATAAGTTAAAATGGAGGAGATACAACGCGTTTCGGATACAGTATATATCCTTCATCAGGTATCATAAAAACATAGTACAAATCCTAATAATATAAAATTCAGTAACACTTATATATAGTGGCAAACCTTTTATCCCAGTCTCAGACACTTGATTTAGGGAGTGGACCAAGTTCAGGAGCACACCCACCAACTTTGACAGCATAGATGCAAGAAGAAAAAAAAAAAAAAGCATTCAAACTCTCTCTATGATATCATTCAATCCATTTGGATATAATGTTCCCAGACGATATATCCAAAACGTTTCTTTCCGGTTTAAAAGAGCATTCCTATTTGCAACACCAGAGGGTATCTGTTCCACTGGAGTTACTTTTATGTTGAAAATTTTGTTATGTTTAATTAGCAGATGCCTTGAGAGACTATGTTTTAAAAACCCATTTTTTGCTCTATTTCTGTGACCATTAATGCGGGACCGCAGTGTCTGCACAGTGCGTCCCACATATTGCAAACCGCAACTGCATGTGATGACATATACAACATAATCACTGCTACAGCTGAGTCTTTGTGAAATCTCAAAGACCTCACCAGTATTGTTACATTTGATAGTTTTAGCCCCGTGATCTAGGATCCCACAGGTACAACATTTTTTGGAGGTGCATTTGAAAACTCCGGTTCCTTGAAAAACACCACTTGAAATTTGATCCGTACCTTTTTTATTGTTTTTTCCTTTTGAATCCAACTGTTTTTTAATTTACTGGGGGCCACCAAGTTTTTCAAAGTTTTCCCCCTTCTATATGTAATCCCTGGTTTATCAGGGAGATGTTTTCCCAAAACAGGTCACGCTTCAAGATATACCAATATTTTGAAAGCACAGTTCTTATGACTTTATTTCCCCTATTGAATGTTGTCACAAAATTCAATTTCCAGCGATCATCACTTTTTTCTTTACCAATAGTCAAATTATCCCCCTTCCTATTTTTTCCTTTTAAACATTCCTCCTGTGTTTTTATTTTGTTATCCCTATATGCACCATTTATCAAATTTTTTGGGTAACTTTTTTCCTTGAATTTTCTTTTTAGAATTTTAGACTGAGCTACATAATCAGATTCTCTCGTACAATTCTTTCTTATACGAAAAAATTGGCTGTGGGTATATTTACCTTCCACTTTTTGTAATGTGCACTGTTGAAATCTAAAAAGCCATTTGAATCCACCTTTTTGAAGTGGGTTTTTGTAATAATTTTTTTCCCACTATGGCGTATCTCTAGATCAAGAAACACCATTTTTTCTTTATTAAATTGTGATGTAAAGGTGATCCCCCAGGTGTTATTATTGAGCTCCTTTATAAAATGTGCCGCTTCCTCCTCTGTCCCCTTCCATATGATAATCAGATCATCAATGAAGCGCTTGTAAAGCCTTATTTTATCATTAAAAACAGCTTAGAGAGTGACGATGAGAACTCGAATCGCCCCATGAATAAGTTTGCGAAACTTGGCGCGACCCGAGTCCCCATCGCGGTGCCGAGCAACTGTAAGTACAGTACACCTTCAAAAATGAACACATTGTGTTCAAGAATAAATTTGAGACCCTTTAACAGAAAGTCTCTTTGTTCAGGGAGCATCTCTGTCTTTGCTAAATAAAAACCCACCGCATTTACCCCCATTTCATGATCTATGTTGGAATATAATGAATTTACATCCAACGAGATAAAGGAATAGTTGTCTTCCCATTCAATATCCCTCAATTCCTCGATTAATTGTGTGGAGTCTCTCAAATATGAAGGAAGAGACTTTACTAAATCTTGTAAAAACAAGTCAATATAATGAGAAAGATGACAAGTCAAAGACCCTATTCCTGATATTATCGGTCTGCCAGGTGGTTTTTCAGGGTTCTTATGCAATTTTGGTAAATGATAAAATAATGCCATAGTTGGCGCTGTATTTGTTAAAAACCTTTTTTCTGTTTTATTAAGAATATTCCTCTCATAGGCTTCCTTGATCATATGGTGATAGTCCCGGACAAAGGATTGTGTAGGATCTTCTTTTAGAATTTTGTAATATCTCATATCAGACAATATGTTCAAAGCTTCCTCAATATAGTCAGATCTGTTTTGCACAACCACTCCTCCCCCTTTATCAGCTTGCCTTATTACTATATCTGTATTTTGTCTTAAATCCTCCAATGCCACTTTTTCTCTTTTAGAGATGTTATTCTCCTTTTTTATCTTATTTTTCCCAATTCCATGCTTTTCGATTTTATTTTTATTACCATTATTTTCCCATTTCCTAAATTCTTCAGATACTAATGAAAAAAAAAGTGTCTATATTTGGTCCTCTGTGTTGATGAGGATTAAATAGAGATTTTGGGTGTACCTCCTTGTGGATAAATTCACTTTCTTTATTTGTCTCTAATGGGATCAGTATTTTTTTGAGATCCCCAATGTCCTCATTTTTTTCAGTCAACAAGAAATGTCTTTTAAGAGTAAGTTTGCGAGTATATGCATTTAAATCGAGAAAAAGATCAAATGCATTCATGTCTTGAGCAGGGCAGAAATTTAGTCCCTTACTTAAAATTTCCATTTCTGGAGGGGATAAAATGTGGGATGATAAATTAAATATTTTAACCAGAGGCAGATTTGGTTGTTTATTGGTTTCTGGGTTCCTTGTTTTTTTATCTATTCTCAGATATCTATTAGATCCTTTACCTCTTTTTCCTCTTGATCTACTTTTCTTTTTTTGGACCTTGATGTTACAGCTGGTGCGAAGTAATTTACCATCCATGATACTACAGAATCCTCATCTATATTCACTACAGTAATACAAGCGCCTACACCATCCCCATCCTCAGTAATATCCAACATCTCCCATCTCTTTTTTAGAGATAGGTCCCACACGTCCAAGTGCTTCAGAAATAATTTTACCACCACTAATCAGCTCCTCACAAACAGCCAAAATTTTAAGCCCAATACAAAAGAATCATATCACAAATTACTTCGCACCAGCTGTTTAATTTATTTAATTTATCATCCCACATTTTATCCCCTCCAGAAATGGAAATTTTAAGTAAGGGACTAAATTTCTGCCCTGCTCAAGACATGAATGCATTTGATCTTTTTCTCGATTTAAATGCACATACTCGCAAACTTACTCTTAAAAGACATTTCTTGTTGACTGAAAAAAATGAGGACATTGGGGATCTCAAAAAAATACTGATCCCATTAGAGACAAATAAAGAAAGTGAATTTATCCACAAGGAGGTACACCCAAAATCTCTATTTAATCCTCATCAACACAGAGGACCAAATATAGACACTTTTTTTTTTTCATTAGTATCTGAAGAATTTAGGAAATGGGAAAATAATGGTAATAAAAATAAAATCGAAAAGCATGGAATTGGGAAAAATAAGATAAAAAAGGAGAATAACATCTCTAAAAGAGAAAAAGTGGCATTGGAGGATTTAAGACAAAATACAGATATAGTAATAAGGCAAGCTGATAAAGGGGGAGGAGTGGTTGTGCAAAACAGATCTGACTATATTGAGGAAGCTTTGAACATATTGTCTGATATGAAATATTACAAAATTCTAAAAGAAGATCCTACACAATCCTTTGTCCGGGACTATCACCATATGATCAAGGAAGCCTATGAGAGGAATATTCTTAATAAAACAGAAAAAAGGTTTTTAACAAATACAGCGCCAACTATGGCATTATTTTATCATTTACCAAAATTGCATAAGAACCCTGAAAAACCACCTGGCAGACCGATAATATCAGGAATAGGGTCTTTGACTTGTCATCTTTCTCATTACATTGACTTGTTTTTACAAGATTTAGTAAAGTCTCTTCCTTCATATTTGAGAGACTCCACACAATTAATCGAGGAATTGAGGGATATTGAATGGGAAGACAACTATTCCTTTATCTCGTTGGATGTAAATTCATTATATTCCAACATAGATCATGAAATGGGGGTAAATGCGGTGGGTTTTTATTTAGCAAAGACAGAGATGCTCCCTGAACAAAGAGACTTTCTGTTAAAGGGTCTCAAATTTATTCTTGAACACAATGTGTTCATTTTTGAAGGTGTACTGTACTTACAGTTGCTCGGCACCGCGATGGGGACTCGGGTCGCGCCAAGTTTCGCAAACTTATTCATGGGGCGATTCAAGTCCTCATCGTCACTCTCTAAGCCTGTTTTTAATGATAAAATAAGGCTCTACAAGCGCTTCATTGATGATCTGATTATCATATGGAAGGGACAGAGGAGGAAGCGGCACATTTTATAAAGGAGCTCAATAATAACACCTGGGGGATCACCTTTACATCACAATTTAATAAAGAAAAAATGGTGTTTCTTGATCTAGAGATACGCCATAGTGGGAAAAAAATTATTACAAAAACCCACTTCAAAAAGGTGGATTCAAATGGCTTTTTAGATTTCAACAGTGCACATTACAAAAAGTGGAAGGTAAATATACCCCACAGCCAATTTTTTCGTATAAGAAAGAATTGTACGAGAGAATCTGATTATGTAGCTCAGTCTAAAATTCTAAAAAGAAAATTCAAGGAAAAAAGTTACCCAAAAAAATTTGATAAATGGTGCATATAGGGATAACAAAATAAAAACACAGGAGGAATGTTTAAAAGGAAAAAATAGAAGGGGATAATTTGACTATTGGTAAAGAAAAAAGTGATGATCGCTGGAAATTGAATTTTGTGACAACATTCAATAGGGGAAATAAAGTCATAAGAACTGTGCTTTCAAAATATTGGTATATCTTGAAGCGTGACCCTGTTTTGGGAAAACATCTCCCTGATAAACCAGGGATTACATATAGAAGGGGGAAAACCTTGAAAAACTTGGTGGCCCCCAGTAAATTAAAAAAACAGTTGGATTCAAAAGGAAAAAACAATAAAAAAGGTACGGATCAAATTTCAAGTGGTGTTTTTCAAGGAACCGGAGTTTTCAAATGCACCTCCAAAAAATGTTGTACCTGTGGGATCCTAGATCACGGGGCTAAAACTATCAAATGTAACAATACTGGTGAGGTCTTTGAGATTTCACAAAGACTCAGCTGTAGCAGTGATTATGTTGTATATGTCATCACATGCAGTTGCGGTTTGCAATATGTGGGACGCACTGTGCAGACACTGCGGTCCCGCATTAATGGTCACAGAAATAGAGCAAAAAATGGGTTTTTAAAACATAGTCTCTCAAGGCATCTGCTAATTAAACATAACAAAATTTTCAACATAAAAGTAACTCCAGTGGAACAGATACCCTCTGGTGTTGCAAATAGGAATGCTCTTTTAAACCGGAAAGAAACGTTTTGGATATATCGTCTGGGAACATTATATCCAAATGGATTGAATGATATCATAGAGAGAGTTTGAATGCTTTTTTTTTTTCTTCTTGCATCTTTGCTGTCAAAGTTGGTGGGTGTGCTCCTGAACTTGGTCCACTCCCTAAATCAAGTGTCTGAGACTGGGATAAAAGGTTTGCCACTATATATAAGTGTTACTGAATTTTATATTATTAGGATTTGTACTGTGTTTTTATGATACCTGATGAAGGATATATACTGTATCCGAAATGCGTTGTATCTCCTCCATTTTAACTTATTAAATTAAAAAATATGAAATATCATCTTTGGATGTGAGTCCTGGGAAGCGCTGCCATTCATGGGCTGGATGTGCCTTTCTTGATTTACTCATCCTGTGTGAGCCTGAATCTGGCTCTTTCACTTGGATCCACCTGAGGCAAGCTGCAAGCCCTGTCTATTGAAAAGTATCCCAGAAGGATTTTTGAGGATACACAATCTAAAGTCATATTAGTCTTCTATCAGGTGAGTGCATAAAATTGTGCACACTCTAAAGACTATAATATTGTTTTTACGCACTTAGGGCGCCGCGATTTGTCTATTCTTCTCTCCCAAACAGGGTTTTTTTTTTTTTTTTTTTTTTGTACAATCCAGCAGATTGACACCCAACCAGGAGAGTTCACATTTAAATAAATGAGGGCCTGACACAACCGAAGTTGCCTAAATTTCACAAGAGTAGAAATAGTACAATTGGGATCGACATGTTTTCCACTACAATCAACACAGCAGATGTAGAACAACCATCACTGTTCACATTTCCACAAATTTGTGTTAACATCTGCAGCAGCAGCAACAGCAGGCACAGAAGCCACACTAAATATGTCACAGATTGCAGTTACGTGACATTAATGCAGCATACTAAAAAAAATGCAGTATCGCCTAATGTGTACAGTCTGAGATTGGGGTGCAAAAGTACTTGGAGATCAATGACTTGTTCATCTTGTTGAAAGTTAGTCGGTCTACACTTCCAGGGGACAGCCAGCTGCGCTTATCCATCAGGATACCACCAGCAGCGCTGAAGAAACGCTCTGAGAGAACGCTGGCTGCCAGGCATGATAAAACCTCCAAGGCGTGTGAGGTGAACTCAGACCACTTATTCATTTTGGAAGACCAAAATGTGAAAGGGTCCAAACCCTCCCTGATGGTATTGATACTCAGTTCTAGATACTCCTGCACCTTCCTCTCCTTTCATTCACCACGTGTAAGACTTGGACTCTGCTGTTCTGGTGCACGAGCTGGTCTAAAAAAATGTCAAAGGACTCACAGAAATTGCTTCTTCCACTTACAGTACTGCTGCTGCAGCTGCTAATGTTTTGATGTTGATGAATTGACGTGCCGGAGTTTGGAATTCTAGAGTTGCGATGCGAACTGTGTGCTTCACTGCTGTCTTGGGGAAAAGCTCTCTAAAAGGTTGTGTAAAAGCGTGTTTTGATACTCCAGCATTCCTGGGTTCCTTTCCAGTGTGGGAAAAATCTGGCAAAATTTGTTTTTTTAACGTGGATCCAACAGAGTGGCAATCCAGTAGTAAGCACTATTTCTAATCATAACTATATGGGTTCATGTTGCAGATGGTAACGGCCGGTTTTAGACAAAGTGGAGCCCTGGGCAAAAGTTTAAGGTGGGGTCACAAATGCTCACATATTCCACATCGCACAAATATTTTGGTTGTATTTATAGGTGCAGATTTCAGGCCATTAATAAAGCGTGATCGACAATAATGAAGTCGTTCGACTTTTGTTCCCAAGATTCTTTACACCGGATGAAGATGAATGATGAGGACAGATAGTCCTTGATACAGTATAATGCAGGTCCCACATAGTTCTTCAAGTATAGTGCACTCCCCATGATCCTTGATAGAGTATACTGCAGCCCCCTCAGAGTATACTGCAGCCACACAAACACATAGTATAATGCAGCCCCTCCCGCCACACACATGAAGTATAATGCAGCCCCCACACACACTATAATGCAGCCCCTCACCCCCACAGTATAATGCAGCCCCCCATATACACACAGTATAATGCAGCCCCCCACATACACAGAGTATAATACAGCCCCACACACACACACACAGTATAATGCAGCTCCTCTCCACACCCAGTATAATGCATCTCCCCACACACATATAGTATTGTGTAGCCCCCTCTCACACAGTTCAGGGCAGCTCCCCACACACAAAGTAAAGTGCAGCTCCCCACACACAGTTCAGTGCAGCTGCCACCCAACACACAATACAGTCATGGCCAAAAGTTTTGAGAATGACACAAATATTATATTTTCACATGATCTGCTGCCCTCTGTTTTTTTTTGACAGATGTTTTTATCACAGACAGAAATATAATTGCAAACATATGAGTAACAAAAGCTTATATTGACAGTTAGAATGAGTTAATGCAGCAAGTCAATATTTGCAGTGTTGACCCTTCTTCTTCAGGACCTCTGCAATTCTCCCTGGCATGCTCTCAATCAAGTTCTGGACTAAATCCTGACTGATAGCAGTCCATTCTTGCGCAATCAATGCTTTAATTTTGTCAGAATTTTTAGGTTTTTGTTTGTCCACCCGTCTCTTGATGATTGACCACAAGTTCTCAATGGGATTAAGATCTGGGGAGTTTCCAGGCCATGGACCCAAAATCTCTATGTTTTGTTCCCTGAGCCATTTAGTTATCACCTTTGCTTTATGGCAAGGTGCTCCATCATGCTGGAAAAGGCATTGTTGATCGCCAAACTGCTCTTGGAGGTTGGGAGAAGTTGCTCTTGGAGGACATTCTGGTACCATTCTTTATTCATGGCTGTGTTTTTAGGCAAGACTGTGAGAGAGCCGATTCCCTTGGCTGAGAAGCAACCCCACACATGAATGGTTTCAGGATGCTTAACAGTTGGCATGAGACAAGACTGGTGGTAGCGCTCACCTTGTCTTCTCCGAATGAGGCATTTTCCTGATGTCCCAAACAATCGAAAAGGGGATTCATCAGAGAAAATAACTTTACCCCAGTCCTCAGCAGTCCACTGCCTGCACCTTTTGCAGAATATCAGTCTGTCCATGATGTTTTTTTCTGGAGAGAAGTGGCTTCTTTGCTGCCCTCCTTGAGACCAGGCTTTGCTCCAAGAGTCTCCGCCTCACAGTGCATGCAGATGCACTCACACCTGCCTGCTGCCATTCCTGAGCAAGCTCTGCACTGCTGGTAGCCCGATCCCGCAGCTGAAACACTTTTAAGAGATGGTCCTGGCGCTTGCTGGTCTTTCTTGGGCACCCTGGAGCCTTTTTGGCAACAATGGAACCTCTCTCCTTGAAGTTCTTGATGATGCGATAGATTGTTGACTGAGGTGCAATCTTTCTAGCTGCGATACTCTTCCCTGTTAGGCCATTTTTGTGCATTGCAATGATGACTGCACGTGTTTCTTTAGAGATAACCATTGTTAACAGAAGAGCAACAATGATGCCAAGCACCAGCCTCCTTTTAAAGTGTCCAGTAGTGTCATTCTTACTTAATCATGACAGATTGATCTCCAGCCATGTCCTCATCAACACCCACACCTGTGTTAATGGAGCAATCACTGAAAAGAGGTTAGCTGGTCCTTTTAAGGCAAGGCTGCAATGATGTTGAAATGTGTTTTGGGGGATAAAGTTCATTTTCTAGCCAAATATTGACTTTGCAAGTAATTGCTGTTAAGCTGTTCACTCTTTATAACATTCTGGAGTATTTGCAAATTGCCATTAGAAAAAGTGAAGCAGTATACTTTGTAAAAATTAATATTTGTGTCATTCTCAAAACTTTTGTCCATGACTGTACAGTTCAGCTCCCCAACACACAGTATAGTGCAGCTCCCTACACATAGTATAGTGCAGCTCCCCAACACATAGTATAGTGCAGCTCACCCTAACACACAGTATAGTGCAGTTCCCTCAACACACAGTATAGTGCAGCTCCCCAACACACAGTATAGTGCAGCTCCCCCACAAATTGTATAGTGCAGCTCACCCAACACATTGTATAGTGCAGCTCCCCAACACGCAGTATAGTGCAGCTCCCGACACACATAGTATAGTTCAGCTCCCCAACTCACAGTACAGTGCAGCTCCCCTCAACACACAGTATAGTGCAGCTCCCCAATGCATTGTATAGTGCAACTCCCCAACACATAGTATAGTGCAGATCCCCAATACATAGTATAGTGAAGCTCCCCCACACACAGTATAGTGCAGCTCACCAACACACAGTTTAGTGCAGCTCTCCCAACACACAGTATAGTGCATCTCCCACAATGCACAGTATAGTGCAGCTCCCCCGACACACATTACTTTGCAGCTCTCCTAACACACAGTATAGTGCAGCTACTTCCAACACAGCATAGTGCAGCTCCCCTAACAAACAGTATAGTGAAGCTCCCCCAACACAGAGTATAGTGCAGCTCCCCAACACAAAGTACAGTACAGCTCCCCAACACATAGTGTAATGCAGCCTCTCACCAACACACAGTATAGTGCAGACACACACAGTATAATGCAGCTCTCCCAACACACAGCGTAGTGCAGCTCCCCAACACACAGTACAGTGCAGCTCCCCAACACACAGTAGAGTGCAGCTCCTCAACACACAGTACAGTGCAGCTCCCCCTCAATACACAGTGCAGTGCAGCTCCCCAACACACAGTAT
The DNA here is from genome assembly GCA_033576555.1 of Oophaga sylvatica. Classification (NCBI taxonomy): domain Eukaryota; kingdom Metazoa; phylum Chordata; class Amphibia; order Anura; family Dendrobatidae; genus Oophaga; species Oophaga sylvatica. The sequence continues at coordinate 40,654,476 of JARQOD010000004.1, forward strand.
AATGCAGACTCAAACATACAGTACAATGCAGCTGTCCCCAATGCACAGTTTTGTGCAGCTCCCCAACAAACAGCACAGTGCAGCTCCCCTCAACACACAGTATAGTGAAGACACACACACAGTATAATGCAGCTCCCCAACACACAGTATAGTGCAGCTCCCCAACACACAGTACAGTGCAGCTCCCCAATACACAGTATAGTGCAGACACACACACAGTATAATGCATACAGTCATACTCATATACACACACACACACACTACTAACGGCTTCTCCTTGCTCATAGCACTGCTCCAGGCTCTGCTCCAGTCTCATCATCTCCACTGCTGGCACAGCATGGCACACGATGAAGTAACAGCATCAGGCGCCCGCTGAGTCACAAGCAGAGGGGGAGTGATTGGAGAGGGAGCTTCAAGTGACGCTCTCTCCTCCATAACTGCTTTCAACTGTATCGGCATCTATGATCCCGAAAAGTTAAATGAGCGATGGGGGGGTGGAGTGGGAATTCACTCTGCACTGTTTGAATGCGTGTCTCATTAAGGCAGAGGTTGAGGGCACAGGTGGAGGCCCTAGAGGAGATAGAGGAGGAGGCAGAAGCAGTGGAGGAATACATACCAGGTGGAGTGCTCAGGTAGAAGGTAAATGAATACATATCAAAAAACTGACCGGCACATCCAAACATAGATTCAGTGTGAACAGGTGCTAAACCTAGAGTCACCAACTCATATACATACAAGAAAAAAAGGTAGCACACTGTAGCGCTATAGCTTGCAAACACGAAATATGAAAAATATGAAAAATGAATTGCATCATTACCTTAGAAATATGAAAAATTGAGAAGTCTTAGCGCATAAGATGGCCAAATTATGTGAGCCTGATAGCTACGTCAAGGCTCTTCTCGTATATCAGGTCCTAACTAATGCCTATCCTCGCTTAGAAAAGTCTGCATGGGAACATATGAATCCTCTCTCCAGACTAAAATCTACATCTCTGTGGAGGGGTGATGAACCTGTTGTAATTAAAAAGCCTGTGACCACCAGGTGGAGTGCTCAGGTAGAAGGTAAATGAATACATATACATGTATATGAGTTGGTGACTCTAGGTTTAGCACCTGTTCACACTGAATCTATGTTTGGATGTGCTGGTCAGTTTTTTGATATGTATTCATTTACCTTCTACCTGAGCACTCCACCTGGTGGTCACAGGCTTTTTAATTACAACAGGTTCATCACCCCTCCACAGAGATGTAGATTTTAGTCTGGAGAGAGGATTCATATGTTCCCATGCAGACTTTTCTAAGCGAGGATAGGCATTAGTTAGGACCTGATATACGAGAAGAGCCTTGACGTGGCTATCAGGCTCACATAATTTGGCCATCTTATGCGCTAAGACTTCTCAATTTTTCATATTTCTAAGGTAATGATGCAATTCATTTTTCATATTTTTCATATTTCGTGTTTGCAAGCTATAGCGCTACAGTGTGCTACCTTTTTTTCTTGTATGTATATGAGTTGGTGACTCTAGGTTTAGTACCTGTTCACACTGAATCTATGTTTGGATGTGCCGGTCAGTTTTTTGATATGTATTCATTTACCTTCTACCTGAGCACTCCACCTGGTGGTCACAGGCTTTTTAATTACAACAGGTTCATCACCCCTCCACAGAGATGTAGATTTTAGTCTGGAGAGAGGATTCATATGTTCCCATGCAGACTTTTCTAAGCGAGGATAGGCATTAGTTAGGACCTGATATACGAGAAGAGCCTTGACATGGCTATCAGGCTCACATAATTTGGCCATCTTATGCGCTAAGACTTCTCAATTTTTCATATTTCTAAGGTAATGATGCAATTCATTTTTCATATTTTTCATATTTCGTGTTTGCAAGCTATAGCGCTACAGTGTGCTACCTTTTTTTCTTGTATGTATATGAGTTGGTGACTCTAGGTTTAGTATCTGTTCACACTGAATCTATGTTTGGATGTGCCGGTCAGTTTTTTGATATGTATTCATTTACCTTCTACCTGAGCACTCCACCTGGTGGTCACAGGCTTTTTAATTACAACAGGTTCATCACCCCTCCACAGAGATGTAGATTTTAGTCTGGAGAGAGGATTCATATGTTCCCATGCAGACTTTTCTAAGCGAGGATAGGCATTAGTTAGGACCTGATATACGAGAAGAGCCTTGACGTGGCTATCAGGCTCACATAATTTGGCCATCTTATGCGCTAAGACTTCTCAATTTTTCATATTTCTAAGGTAATGATGCAATTCATTTTTCATATTTTTCATATTTCGTGTTTGCAAGCTATAGCGCTACAGTGTGCTACCTTTTTTTCTTGTATGTATATGAGTTGGTGACTCTAGGTTTAGCACTGTTCACACTGAATCTATGTTTGGATGTGCCGGTCAGTTTTTTGATATGTATTCATTTACCTTCTACCTGAGCACTCCACCTGGTGTCACAGGCTTTTTATTACAACAGGTTCATCACCCCTCCACAGAGATGTAGATTTTAGTCTGGAGAGAGGATTCATATGTTCCCATGCAGACTTTTCTAAGCGAGGATAGGCATTAGTTAGGACCTGATATACGAGAAGAGCCTTGACGTGGCTATCAGGCTCACATAATTTGGCCATCTTATGCGCTAAGACTTCTCAATTTTTCATATTTCTAAGGTAATGATGCAATTCATTTTTCATATTTTTCATATTTCGTGTTTGCAAGCTATAGCGCTACAGTGAAGCAGTGGAGGAAGTGTTAAATGTAGAGGTTTGTCCTGCAAGCATTGGGGATTCCAAGACTTGTGGAGCAGCCCCCAGAGCCATGAGTGTCACCTAGTACCCAGTCAGCAAGATTTAACGCAATTGGTCATACTTACTCATCCTAGTGTCTGTGGTGAAATGCACCCTGGCAGACAGAGATTTAGTCAAGGAGTGGTTGATGTTGTCTGTGACATGCTGTTGTAGCGCAGGCAGAGCTTTCTTAGAAAATGAATGGTGACTGGTCAATTGGTACTGGGTAGAGATGAGTGACTTTACCTTTTTTCGGGTCGAGTCGGCTTTCGGACCACCCAACTTTCGCAAAAGTCGAGTCGAACGAGATCCGCCGACTAGCTTACGGCATAATCGGAGGTCGACAAAAACTAAACCCGACCCCAATGCAAGTCAATGGGGAAAACAGCTGCCATACATGTAGTGGTCAAATTATTGCACTTTTTACCTCTACTCAGTTTTTTTTTTTTCAAAGTTGGCAGATTACACGAGTTGGCTCATCCTTTGCAGTGTCAAAAAATGCCAGCTAGGCAACCCTTGCCACCCTTGCGAGATGTAGATCTGCAAAAAGTGCTGGTCACAGCCATGTCTGCGATGTACGCACAAATAACTCCTCGTCTCCTCCTCTGATGACCTACTCAGCTTGTTCCTCAATGTTCACTTGAAGTGGATCTAACACCGCATCATCAGTGTTATCAGATTCCTGCACCCTTGGAGTCACCCTCCTCCTCTTCCTGCGCTGACAGCACAATACAGTCTGCGTGAGCCTCAGTATCTGAATCCATTAGGATCACCTGATTCAGGATGCTGCTCAGACTCTACTTCATCCTGCCCTGGATCCAGCTAAAAAATTGGGACTTTGGTGTAGATTTCCTCCTCTTGACTCGTGAAGCTTTTGAGTAAACTTCTGATGACCATGGCATAGCATGTGTGAACACTCTTCAGACTCCGTACAGTCAGTTGTACAGTTGGAGAGATGGGATGTGGGGAAGCAAGGGTAATTTGGGTGCCACCTCTGTGAACTGTACAGGGTGTGATGTTGAGGTAGAGGAAGAGGAGAGAGGCAACTTGAAGCTGCACTTCCCATCCACTCGAGCACATGCTCTTTCGTGCCTAATCAACAAGGCGTACCACTGTGTGTCACCAAAAACAGGTAGTGGTGTGCCCGTCCAGTATCAGAATTTGTCAGTTGTCTTGCATAGGACGTGATGTTGTTGATTCACTTATGCTTTCACAAACATTACACCTACCCACGTACATCTTGAACACCAAGCCTAATTCCCCTTCCACCACGGCCTTGCTTTTTCCTAGTCCTTTTATACAACACGAAAAAGTAGCGCTGAAACCATAAACAGTAAAAAATATAATTTTTATTGTATACAACAATTTCACACATATCTAATACTTTTAAAATCTTGCAGAAAAATTGTATATAATGTCTCAAAAACTGTGAAGGTCACAAACAAACAGTAAGATCTGACCTGTTAATAAATCATTGGACTGGGATTTATTAGACCATTAGACCATCATAATATAATATATCATACCCGATTGCTGGGTAAATATAAAGGCTCAAATATAATATTTAGAGTCATTAATATAAAACATCCTACTCTCAGTCATATATACATCAAAAAATGAGCCATAAATATCCCAGCATAAGTAATGAGTTTCACCCAAGTTATCCAGAAAACAGTCAGATCGTCTGCCCGAGCGCGTTTCGCGTGGGCTTGGCACAGCCCTTGAAAAGCCCACGCGAAACGCGCGTCGGGGCAGCACAATCTGACTGTTTTCTGGATACACTTGGGTGAGACTCATTTACTTAGCTGGAATATTTATGGCTCATTTTTGATGTATATATGACTGAGAGTAGGATGTTTTATATTAATGACTCTAAATAGTTATATTTGAGCCTTTATATTTACCCAGCATTCGGGTATGATATATTAATTATGATGGTCTAATAAATCCCAGTCCAATGATTTATTAAAAGGTCAGATCTTACTGTTTGTTTGTGACCTTCACAGTTTTTGAAACATATATATACAATTTTTCTGCAAGAATTTTAAAGTATTAGATATGTGTGAAATTGTTGTATATCAATAAAAATTATATTTTTTACTGTTTATGGGTTTCAGCACTCTTTTTGTGTTGTATATAATCAATTAGTGGAGTATACCCATAGCGTAGCTACCGGGGGGGCAGAGGGGACGTGGCCCTGGGCCCCGCGCTCTGAGGGGGCCCACCTGGAGCTACGCTACTGTAACTGTATCGGCGTGCACAGCACACCGACACAGTTACTTTCTGCGGCAGAGCAGGGAGAATCAATCTCCTGCTCTGCCGCCGGCTGCTATGGGGCCCCTGAGCAGGGGGTGGGGGGCCCGGTGCCAGCAGTGGGCCCCCGCCGTCATCGAGGGTCACTGTATCGGCATCCAGCCGATACAGCTGACCGCATTGAGAGAAGGAGCGAGCTCTCCTCTCCATAATCCCCTCTCAGCGTCTGACAGCGGGCGCGATGACGTACACTGCCCTGCGCCGGCAGTCAGACGCTGAGAGGGAGAGCAGTGAGCAGCGCAGGAGCCGGGAGCAAGAGAGGTGAGTACTGGATTTATTATTTTGTAAAGGGGTACATTATATTACAGAGCAGAGGCTCCATATGGGGGTATATTATAAATAAGACAGCCTGTGGGGTGCATTGTAAATAAGGCTGCCTATGGGGTGCATTATAAATAAGGCTGCCTATGGGGTGCATTATAAGTAAGGCTGCATATGGGGAATGCATTATAAGTACGGCTGCATATGGGGGTGCATTATAAGCACGGCTGCATATGGGGGTGCATTATAAGTAAGGCTGCATATGGGGAGTGCATTATAAGTACGGCTGCATATGGGGGTGCATTATAAGTAAGGCTGCATATGGGGTGCATTATAAGTACGGCTACACATGGGGAGTGCATTATAAGTACGGCTACATATGGGGTGCATTATAAGTACGGCTGGATATGGGGAGTGCATTATAAGTACGGCTGCATATGGGGTGCATTATAAGTACGGCTGGATATGGGGGAGTGCATTATAAGTAAGGCTGCATATGGGGTGCATTATAAGTACGACTGGATATGGGGGTGCATTATAAGTACGGCTGCATATGGAGTACATTATAAGTACGGCTACATATGGAGTGCATTATAAGTAAGGCTACATATGGGGTGCATTATAAGTAAGGCTGCATATGGGGAGTGCATTATAAGTACGGCTGCCTATGGAGTGCATTATAAGTGCAGCTGCATATGGGGTGCATTATAAGTAAGGCTGCATATGGGGTGCATTATAAGTAAGGCTGCATATGGGGTGCATTATAAGTAAGGCTGCATATGGGGGAGTGCATTATAAGTACAGCTGCATATGGGGGTGCATTATAAGTACGGCTGCATATGGGGGAGTGCATTATAAGTACAGCTGCATATGGTGGTGCATTATAAGTAAGGCTGCATATGGGGTGCATTATAAGTAAGGCTGCATATGGGGTGCATTATAAGTACGGCTGCATATGGGGGTGCATTATAAGTAAGGCTGCATATGGGTGCATTATAAGTACGGCTGCATATGGGTGCATTATAAGTACGGCTGCATATGAGGTGCATTATAAGTAGGCTGCATATGGGGTGCATTATAAGTACAGCTGCATATGGGGTGCATTATAAGTAAGGCTGATATGGGTGCATTATAAGTACGGCTGCATATGGGGTACATTATAAGTACGGCTGCATATGGGGTGCATTATAAGTAAGGCTGCATATGGGGTGCATTATAAGTAAGGCTGCATATGGGGTGCATTATAAGTACGGCTGCATATGGGGTGCATTATAAGTACGGCTGCATATGGGGGTGCATTATAAGTAAGGCTGCATATGGGGTGCATTATAAGTACGCTGCATATGGGGTGCATTATAAGTACGGCTGCATATGGGGTGCATTATAAGTAAGGCTGCATATGGGGTGCATTATAAGTACAGCTGCATATGGGGTGCATTATAAGTACGGCTGCATATGGGGGTGCATTATAAGTAAGGCTGCATATGGGGTGCATAAGTACGGCTGCATATGGGGTGCATTATAAGTACGGCTGCATATGAGGTGCATTATAGTAAGGCGCATATGGGGTGCATTATAAGTAACGCTGCATATGGGGTGCATTATAAGTACGGCTGCATATGGGGAGTGCATTATAAGTACGGCTGCATATGGGGTGCATTATAAGTACGGCTGCATATGGGGTGCATTATAAGTACAGGCTGCATATGGGGTGCATTATAAGTACGGCTGCATATGGGGTCATTATAAGTACGGCTGCATATGGGGGTGCATTATAAGTACGGCTGCATATGGGTGCATTATAAGTACGACTGCATATGGGGTGCATTATAAGTAAGGCTGCATATGGGGTGCATTATAAGTACGGCTGCATATGGGGGTGCATTATAAGTAAGGCTGCATATGGGGTGCATTATAAGTACGGCTGCATATGGGGTGCATTATAAGTAGGCTGCATATGGGGTGCATTATAAGTAAGGCTGCATATGGGTGCATTATAAGTACGGCTGCATATGGGGTGCATTATAAGTAAGGCTGCATATGGGGTGCATTATAAGTACGGCTGCATATGGGGTGCATTATAAGTACGGCTGCATATGGGGTGCATTATAAGTACGGCTGCATATGGGGTGCATTATAAGTAGGCTGCATATGGGGTGCATTATAAGTACGGCTGCATATGGGGTGCATTATAAGTACGGCTGCATATGGGGTGCATTATAAGTACGGCTGCATATGGGGTGCATTATAAGTACAGGCTGCATATGGGGGTGCATTATAAGTAAGGCTGCATATGGGGTGCATTATAAGTAGGCTGCATATGGGGTGCATTATAAGTACGCTGCATATGGGGTGCATTATAAGTAAGCTGCATATGGGGTGCATTATAAGTAAGGCTGCATATGGGTGCATTATAATACGGCTGCATATGGGGTGCTTATAAGTAAGGCTGCATATGGGTGCATTATAAGTAAGCTGCATATGGGGTGCATTATAAGTACGGCTGCATATGGGGTGCATATATAAGTCGCATATGGGGTGCATATAAGTACGGCTGCATATGGGGTGCATTATAAGTACGGCTGCATATGGGGTGCATTATAAGTAAGGCTGCATATGGGGTGCATATAAGTACGGCTGCATATGGGTGCATTATAAGTACGGCTGCATATGGGGTGCATTATAAGTAAGGCTGCATATGGGGTGCATTATAAGTACGGCTGCATATGGGTGCATTATAAGTACGGCTGCATATGGGGTGCATTATAAGTACGCTGCATATGGGGTGCATTATAAGTAAGGCTGCTATGGGTATAAGTAGCTGCATATGGGTGCATTATAAGTAGGCTGCATATGGGTGCATTATAAGTACGGCTGCATAGGGGTGCATTATAAGTAGGCTGCATATGGGGTGCATTATAAGTACGGCTGCATATGGGGTGCATATAATACGGCTGCATATGGGGTGCATTATAATACGGCTGCATATGGGGTGCATTATAAGTAGGCTGCATATGGGGTGCATTATAAGTACGGCTGCATATGGGTGCATTATAAGTACGGCTGCATATGGGTGCATTATAAGTACGGCTGCATATGGGGTGCATTATAAGTACGCTGCATATGGGGGTGCATTATAAGTACGGCTGCATATGGGGTGCATTATAAGTAAGGCTGCATATGGGGTGCATTATAAGTACAGCTGCATATGGGGTGCATTATAAGTACGGCTGCATATGGGGGTGCATTATAAGTACGGCTGCATATGGAGTGCATTATAAGTAAGGCTGCATATGGGGTGCATTATAAGTACGGCTGCATATGGGGTATATTATAAGTACGGCTGCATATGGAGGTGCATTATAAGTAAGGCTGCATATGGGTGCATTATAAGTACGGCTGCATATGGGTGCATTATAAGTCGGCTGCATATGGGGTGCATTATAAGTACGGCTGCATATGGGGTGCATTATAAGTAAGGCTGCATATGGGGTGCATTATAAGTAAGGCTGCATATGGGGTGCATTATAAGTAAGGCTGCATATGGGGTGCATTATAAGTAACGGCTGCATATGGGGTGCATTATAAAGATTAGGCTATGGGGTGCATTATAAATAAGACTGCCTATGGGGTGCATTACAAATAAGTCTGCCTATGGGGTGCATTAAAATAAGCTGCCTATGGGGTGCATTATAAATAAGACTTCCTATGGGGTGCATTATAAATAAGACTGCCTATGGGGAGTGCATTACAATATAGAGGCTGTCTGTTGGGGTGCATTATAATACAGGGGCTGCTTATGGGGGTGCATTACAATACATAGGCTGTCTATGGGGGTGCCTTATACTATATTGAGGACTATCTGGTGTATTATGCTATATGGAGGCTATCTAGGGGGCCATCATACAGTGTGGAGATTACAGTGGCGGGGCCATCATACAGTGTTGGAGCCATTAAATAGTTTGGGGATATTAAGGGGTCAGTATATATCCAGTGAGGGGGCATCATACTGTGTATAGGGGAGCTGTACAGGGGGGAGACTCGGGACATTAAGTGTAAAGTGGGTACTTATTGTTATAGGGGAACTCTGGTTACTGTGACTGTCAAAGGGGCACACACAGGGCATTATTACATTCTAGGGGACAACATGTGGGCACTGTTTTCTAGGGCCCATGCACCTGGCATTACTATATTATAGAGGGTGCTTTAGAATTTAGAGGTCACACAGAACCACACAGTAGGTGCAGTAATAGGGACACATAGGGCTGCAGCAGCTCAGTATTGGGGTATCAGGTGCAGTAATAGGGACACATAGGGCTGCAGCGGTCGGGTACAAGTATATGGGGTACCAAGGTCGTAGTAATATAGGGGCACATACGCAGCAGCGGCTCAGTATTGGGGTATGAGGTGCAGTAATAGGGAGACATACTGCAGCAGCGGCTCAGTATTGGAGTATCAGGTGTAGTAATAGGGACACATATGACAGCAGGGGCTCAGTATTGGGGTATCAGGAGCAGTAATAGGGACACATATGGCAGCAGCGGCTCAGTATTGGGGTATCAGGTGTAGTAATAGGGACACATACGACAGCAGCGGCTCAGTATTGGGGTATCAGGAGCAGTAATAGGGGCACTTACTGCAGCAGCGGCTCAGTATTGGAGTATCAGGTGTAGTAATAGGGACACATACGGCAGCAGCGGCTCAGGATTGGAGTATCAGGTGTAATAGGGAGACATACGGCAGCAGCGGTTCAGTATTGGGGTATCAGGTGCAGTAATAGGGACACATACGGAAGCAGCGGCTCAGTATTGGGGTATCAGGTGTAGTAATAGGGACACATAGGGCAGCAACAGCTCAGTATTGGTGTATCAGGTGTAGTAATAGGGGCACATACGGCAGCAGCGGCTCAGTATTGGAGTATCAGGTGTAGTAATAGGGGCACATATGACAGCAGCGGCTCAGTATTGGGGTATCAGGTGTAGTAATAGGGACACATACGACAGCAGCGGCTCAGTATTGGGTATCAGGTGCAGTAATAGGGACACATATGGCTGCAGCGGCTCAGTATTGGGGTATCAGGTGTAGTAATAGGGGCACATACTGCAGCAGCGGCTCAGTATTGGAGTATCAGGTGTAGTAATAGGGACACATACGGCAGCAGCGGCTCAGTATTGGAGTATCCGGTGTAGTAATAGGGACACATACTGCAGCAGCGGCTCAGTATTGGAGTATCAGGTGTAGTAATAGGGACACATACGGCAGCAGCGGCTCAGTATTGGAGTATCAGGTGTAGTAATAGGGACACATACGGCAGCAGCGGCTCAGTATTAGGGTATCAGGTGTAGTAATAGGGGCACATACGACAGCAGCGGCTCATATTGGAGTATCAGGTGTAGTAATAGGGACACATAGGGCAGCAGCGGCTCAGTATTGGGGTACCAAGTGTAGTAATAGGGGCACATACTGCAGCAGCGGCTCAGTATTGGGGTATCAGCAGGATGAGGAGTTTGTGCAGGCTGAGAATAGTCCAATTGGTGACCGTGACGGTGCTGACAATATGAGAAGTGAAACGTGTCTTTGTTGTATTCTCTGTAGTTGAGTCCTGGCTGGAGGAGTCGTCATGTCGGTCTGGGCCAGATGGAAAAGACATGAAAAATGAACGACTCCATCAGAAAGAACGTCAGCGGTAAGTCATTATCTGTAACTCTGCTATGATCTCTTATATGTTCTGTAGGTCTGGTGTTATGTACCACTGACCATATGGCGGTGATATCAATATTGGTCTTTTTATATATAGATTAATTTTGGCAACAGCGCGGTCATTTGCTGAGGTTCTCTGGTTAGGGGCCCACTCAGATGTTTCGCCCCCCCTAAACCGAAACCCTAGCTACGCCTCTGAGTATACCTTATTGTGCTTGTGTAAGCAATAGCCATTTTTTATTTTCATTAACTCTGGTGTTTTTTAAATAGTATTTTTCCTAGTCATGTTGCTTGCAGGAATGGTAAGGTGGTAGGAGCACAGTATTAGCATAAAAAAATTATTTTTATCTCTGCAGTAGCCCTACAAACAGCTAAATTTCAGTTGTAGTAAATTCCAAGGTGAAATATTGCGTGTTGAATCACGTTAGTCACAGAATAAAGAATTGTTTGAGTGTGGATGAGGTCTGTATGACAAAGAAGATATGCTACAGACAATTTGAAATTGAGATGTTCCCTACTGTTTGACGTTAGCAACAGAAGAATTTTTCTGTTGCCTCTGTATCAGTCCTTTGTTGTTAGGGGCCTGCGGAACGCACCTAATAGATATTAAGGAGAGGTGCGTTCGCAGCCTGGGGTCCATCGTGCAGGCGAGCCTGCTGCTAGTAACATGGCGTAAATAGGCAGTATGAGCGAACTCTGTTATCCCGCAGAGTCGCAGATGTAAACACCGTAGCACTATATGGCGATATAAGCTGACTCTGTTAATTCACAGAGCCGCTGTAACAAAGACTGTGTCCTGTTAGACTCACAGGGAACACAGATGACTGCTAAGTGGATTGCAGTCTATGGTCATGCAATCAGAACCCAAGCAGTAATCTCCTCTCCGGAATAGCCGGTATTCTAATGGCGTTTTCAGCCGAGCCCTGAACATGTGCATACAATCTCCTCACCGGAGGTGCCGGTATTCTAGGGGCTTATTTCAGCCAGACCTAACCACATGCATACATGACCACACTGGCGCAAGCACGTAACAGATTTGATACTAGCGCGCCGCCGTGCGGTCATGCCCATCTTTTATAGGTGCAGCTACAGGACCTTCCAGAAAAGGACCAATTGGAAAGCTGCTCCAGAACTAAAGCAGCCTCAGGACCTTCCTGGAGGACCAATGGGAGTCGCTGCAGTACCCGACCATGTGACCCCTGATCTCCTATGAGAGATCTTACCCTGAGCATGCTCAGAAGGGAACACACAGGACTTAGTCCCAAATACGTCTGCTTGCCGCTGACCTGCACTGGTTAGAATGGCAAGACCTGAGGAGGCAGCAGTCATCCTCGACACAGTATTAGACTGGGCGAGACGCTGGGACCGACGTCTCTGCTGAGCAGACTCCACTGTGGCCAGAGACGGATGGGGGACCGCAGCGGGGATGGCTCGAGATTCCCCTTGTGCAGCAGTGGGAACTCGATCCCTAACATTTGTAACACACTAGATGCTACAAACAATTTGAAAGTGCGATGTCCCCTACTGTATGATATTAGTAACAGAAGAATTTTTCTGTGGCCTCTGAATCAGGCCTCTGTAACACACTAGATGCTACAAACAATTAGAAAGTGAGATGTCCTCTTCTGTATAATGTTAGTAACAAGAATTTTTCTGTGGCCTCTGCAAAAGGCCTCTATAACACACTAGATGCTACAAACAATTTGAACATTAGGTCCCCTACTGTATGATGTTTAGGAACAGAAAAAATATTTTTGTTATGTGGGTGAGATCTGCAGACAGCCTAATTTCAACCCAACAAAATGACAAAGTGGGATACGGTGGGCTGTATAACGTTTTGCAAAAGAAAAATTACATATTTTTTTTATCTGCAGATAGTTTCATATCACCATTGCACTAAATGACAAGGTGGCATACAGCAGGCTGTTCCACATTTAGCTAGTGAAAAAAAAAGATTTAAAACAATATAGTCGTGTATGGAGCACAATAGAAGCAGTGCACAACACACTTGTATGACGTGCTCTGATGGCTTTGTCTGGGGACCTCAGTAATGGCAAAAAAAATGCTGGAAGGTCAATTTCACAGCCACACTGCACAGTAGCTAGCTAAGCTATATATGGGACACATTATTCTGTATGAAGCACTATGTGGTGCCCATAATACTGTATGGAGCAATATATGGGGTACATTATTCTGTATGGAGCACTATGTAGTGCCCATAATACTGTATGAAGCCATATATTGGGCACATTTTTCTGTATGGAGCAATATATGGGGCACATTATTCTGTATGGACCATTGTATGGGGTCCATTATTCTGTATGGAGCAATATATGGTAGAATTTACAATAATTATCACTCATGTAATGTAAGAAGTGAAATCTTTAGCATTGTACTATACCTATATTTCTCTGCCGTATCTGTGCATCATGAATCGTGGTTTGTGTTAAAGTGGCCCACTGAGACTCTTTTGCCTGAGGCCCCGAAAACCTGGAGCCGACTCTGCTTATCTGATTGGTGGGGTTGTGACACCTGGCTTCCCCGCCGATCAGCTGTTCTTAGCTGGAGCTGACAAGTTATGGAGCTGCACATTCAAATCAATACTGGGCAGTTCCCAGCAGCAGCCACTATACATTAGACAGAGCTTCGATGTGCAGCCTTTTAACTGGTCAGTTTCGGCCGCCTCCGATCAGTTGATTGGCAGTGGTGTGTATAGGCAATCAAAATTAAAGTAGTGAACAACCGACCTCACAATTTTCTAGCAACAAGTAAATAAATGTTTTGTGCATGAAAATTATATCTCAACATTCTGATCTATACTCCTGAGCAACATCCACAATGTGCACAGTGGAGTTGTAGGAAGCAGGCTCACATTGGCTATAAACTGTTGCACTCTGAGCTAAGCGTTGTAGTTTAACCCCTTAAATTAATTTACTAAGCAATCCCTTAATGGGACTAAAACAACTATTAAAAAATAGTTATTTAGGCCAATAAAAACTGCAGCTTATCCCGCTAAGAAGTAGCTGTCATCGAACTTCCTCCACTGAAATTTGAAAAAGTTACGGTGTCACTAGCGAATTTTGTATGTATTTTTGTACATATTGAATTATCTATATGTTTTGTTTTTAGATAAGTAATGAAACATTAAAAACAAAAAGCACTTGATAACTTTGTGCATTATGGTTACAAATGTATCAGGTCATTATGATTGAAGAGATTGCCATAACATAATTTAGGTTCTTGAAAAGTTAGGAGAAAATGAATGCGAAAAAATGGTTACATACTCAAGGTATTAATAGAAATTAGTAGTGATGCGCAAATCTACTGAATTCTAATTGAATTTGTTCAATGCAAATTGAAAGTGTAGAGTGAAAAAAAATAATTATACTCTCATATCCCAGTCCTCTTTTTTTCTTTGCAACTCCTTGCTTGGTCGATCCAGTTTGGTACTCATTCACAGGACACCTGTTTTATTTATGCCACAAGTCCCATTTAGTCTTCAGCACCTCCAAAGCCAAAGCCATTGTGCATCATAACGTCATAACACTGTAGCTTGATGCAATTTATGGTGGCATGTGAGGCCTAGTGGATGCCGGAGGTGCTGAAGATCTAATGGAACTTGTGGTGTGGAAAAGACTGGTGGTCTGTGAATCAGAACTAGACTGGAATGACCAAGTGTGGACATACCCTGACAAAGTGAGTGCTGGGGAGAGGTTTTAATACTGTTTCTTTTTTAACTTCATCCTTGTACGTTTGAATCTGCCAAATATCAGTACTATTAAAGACCCGTGACATTTGTTGGCCTTTTTGAAGATTTTGGAATGGGGCCTAAGAGCTTCAAATTGCACTTCTAGTTTTCTGTCCTGTTTTTTCACAGAGAGGTGACCATTTGTTTTGACCATTTTGGTTTGTTGGACTTCTGAGTGTCTGGGCTTGTGTGTGCTACTCTACTGCCCTACTTTTATTGGTACAATGGTAGGTCTGCACATCAAGCAAAAATTACACAGAGCGGACAACAATGTATGGAAATAGAGAGCATGGGATCACAGATGGGCACCTGAGGCTTGCTAGTTGCCTGCTTCAGAGTAAACAACTGAATATCTTTGGGGGGCATTATTTTATATTTAAATGCATGTATTTGGGGGTTAAACTTTTTTTCAAGTGTGATTAAAATACTATACAGTTTGTTTTTCACAGGATCATTTTTTCGCTTCACATGAGTTAATTAAGAATCTGTCAGTCAATCGTTTTGTTGGGGAGTTTGTAACTCTTTTATCTGTCTTTTCATAGAATGCCGCTGTGCTTATGTATGACCACATGAATCTTCAGCTCAATTTAGATATTTTCTGTGGTCATAAATCAGCTGAATGAAGCTCAGTAAAAGACATTTAAAATAATTAGTCTGGCCATAACTGTTGGGCAAACTTTTCATAGCATAACAGATATTCTCTTGACTCCTCCATACACATCAGGCTCGACTGGGTGTTCATGCGTTTTCAATGAGGAGAGAAGAGAAAGCTGCTGCTAGACTCCATTGGCAGTGGCTCACCTTACTTGAAAACAAAAGGCTTAGGGCTCCAGCAGGCGTTTGTGAAACTCAGTACGAACACAGACCCAAATTCAGAAACTATCCACGAGTCTCCCAACCAAAGCTTGACAGCCACAACCGGGTGCCACTCCCTGCATTGCGGCCCATACTCAGACTGAGTTTCACAGACATCTGCATAAGCCAAAAGCCTTGAAATTCCAACAGCCCAATTTTCTTTGACATCATCTGCCAGGGGAAAGTCAGACGGTCCCTATGCTCATCGATTGCTACACAGTCCTGCTAAAATTAGTGGCATCAGACAACTTTCATCTAATTTATAGGATGCTGTGATGACACAGCAGTTAATATTAATTATCCGTACATCTATTTTCAGTAAGCCAGGAGGCATAGATTGTTATATTTATGTTGACTCTTCTTGTAGGCTGAATTGATATTTGTAGATTGATGAATGGTTGTTAATTACATCTTATATCAGCTCCTAGAGCTTATCGAACTGTTATCTTTGTAAAACAGGGATATGCTGATTACACATTATATTATGTTGACTTGCAAACATTGAAGCATAAAATATAAATAATCAAACAATGCGAGTTAACCTCATCACCCCTTCCCCTTGACCTGTGGATGATGCTCGAAGGACAATAGTTGTGAACTATAAAAAGGGGATATGCCGCTGTAACAAGTTATCCAAGAGATCCAGAGATGCAAATAACCAGATACTCTTTACAAAACCACAGCAAGCAACACTCTACAGGATAGCTGCCAGATTATGGCTCCATCACGAGGGACACAGATTTGACACTCTACAGGATGCCAGCATAGAGGACCACGGCCACAGCTGAAAGAATACAGATCTGCTCCATTGACCATCACTGAACCTATGGATACATTTGGGGAAGCCAGTATTTGAACCCACCGGTCTCCTGAGCCCCCATGGATACGTTTGGGAAAGCCAGGATTTGGACCCATTAGTCACCTGGCTCTATGGAAATGTTTGGAAAAGCAAGGTTGTGCTCCTCCGGTCCCCTGGCATTGTACCCCAGTGGACTATTATGTTCCTTAGCTTGTCGTTACCTCCTCTCTATGCATGCCACAGGTGGGGCTAGTCTGCCCTGGTAGCTCCCTGACTGTTAACTTATTCAGTAATCAGTAATGTACTGGAAAGCAAACAGCCTTAAAAGCCAAATGGTACAACATTCTTATTAAATCCCAATTCCCAAATAAAGAACTTTATTTTGAATTTATTTTTAACCCAAAATATATGTGTTTAAGAAAAAAAAGTGCCTCCATACGTAGGTGTTGCTTTTAAGCATTCCTCCAATTTAGGCATTCTGCACTTCAGCTAAATTATTGGGAAAGCGAATTATGTCCACATACTTTGCACAGTTATATCAGTACAGAATTCACATACCGCACAAATTCCTTGAACCTTTACACAGTCTCTAATTATGTCCACATATATAACAGTTTTGTCAACAAATTCTCATTGAATCTATCATCAGCTAATATCCATCAGCCATCAGGGGAATCAAGGATCCAACATGATGGATTTTACCTGTCTAATCTACTTATATCACTTCTCTGTTTCCTCAATATTTAATACTAGCTCTGTGCACACAATGCACAGCCCTGAGCCAAAAACCCACTCACAACTAGCACCTATACATGACAAATTGTAAAAAAAAGTTTATTATTTAAACTTGATTAAACCTCTTTGATCATGTATAAAGCTAATCCTAGATAGTCTACCCAATATGATTTTATATCTAGAAATTTTATACAGAAATCATTTGCTACTGCATCAACAAAAACATAGCTTTTCATGAGTAGCCTATATAGGGAAGATTGTTAATCTGGCCATAAATAAGAGCTGTCGGCCAAACGCTCAGCCAGCCGACTGCTATTTCTCCAGACTTTCCCATACACATGAATGCTCAGCTCAGTCGAGCGTTCATGTGTTTTCATTGGGTACAGGGGAGGAAATCACTGACAGAAATGTTGTATCTCCCCTGAAAACACAAAGCTCTAGGATTTACATTTCAACTACCTCATCCTCACCTCACTATATTTTGGGAGGGACTAAGGGGGCAATAATACTTTTGGTGGGGCTCTTAGGGCACTACTCATTTTAAAGGGAGGAATCAGGAGGCATTATACTTTTGGGGGACACTAAAGGGCATTTTCACTCTTTGTGAGAAGGTGAGGCGTAATTAATTTGTGGGGAGCTCCAGGGTCATTTTTAATCATTTGAGACACTGAGAGGGCATTAAGATGAGTTATTACTATGTACTGGACACAGTAGTGGACTTTTTTTTATGTTTTGGCACTTTTACAAATTAAAAACTATTTTATACAAAAAAAAATGTTTTTGCATAGCTGTATTCTAAGAGCTATAACTTTTTTACTTTTCCACTGAGGGAGCTGTATAATGGCTTGTTTTTTTGCAAATCAAGATGACATTTTCAGTGGTACCATGTTTATTTATATTTGTCTTTTTAATTGCATTTTATTCCACTTTTTGTTCAGCGGCATGATGATAAAGCATGGTTTTTGTTCCTCGTTTTTTTATTTTTATTATTTTACAGTGTTCACTGAAAGGCTTAACTAGTGGGACAGTTTTCTGGATGCGGCGATATCAAATACCTGTACTTTTTTTTTCTTTGTTGCTATTTTTTTTACATAAAAATAAAAACTTATCAGTACAATATACAGTGGGATCGGAAAGGATTCAGACCCCTTTAAGTTTTACACTTTGTTTCATTGCAGCCATTTAGTAAATTCTAAAAAGTTTGTTTTTTTCTCATTAATGTACACTCTGCGCCCCATCTTGACTGAAAAAAAACTGAAATGTAGAAATTTTTGCAAATTTATTAAAAAAGGAAAACTGAAATATCACATGGTCATAAGTATTCAGACCCTTTGCTCAGTATTGAGTAGAAGCACACTTTTGAGCTAGTACAGCCATGAGTCTTCTTGGGAATGGTGTAACAAGTTTTTCACACCTGGATTTGGGGATCCTATGCCATTCTTCCTCTCCAGTTCCGTCAGGTTGGGTGGTGAACGTTGGTGGACAGCCATTTTCAGGTCTCTCCAGAGATGCTCATTTGGGTTTAGGTCAGGGCTCTGGCTGGGCCAGTCAGGAATGGTCACAGAGTTGTTCTGAAGCCACTCCTTTGTTATTTTAGCTGTGTGCTTAGGGTCATTGTCTTGTTGGAAGGTGAACCTTTGGCCAAGTCTGAGGTCCCGAGCACTCTGGAAGAGGTTTTCATCCAGGATATATCTGTTTCCTTCAATGGCAACCAGTCGTCCTGTCCCTTCTGGGGTGAGAAGTCGCCACCTTCTTTGATCTTCCGGTAATGACTTTACATTTACCTCCATGCAGTTACTTTTTTCCCCCTTCACTGTGGAGTTTTTATGCTATTTCAGCAATAGGGGACCTTTTGCCGGTGTTACAATTTGAATAAGGAGCTATATATATATATATATATATATATATATATATATAAATATATATATATATATATATAATCCTTGTACCCTTGACTGTATATTTAATTTTAGATCATGATTCATTCGGACTATAGGATATAATGGCGTCTTTCATATGAGACATTGATTGCTTTTTTATCTTTCTTAAGTTTACTTTTAATGATCAATAAAAATTACTTTTAGATTTACATTTTCTGGATCTCTTCAATATTCTGGTGATGACATTCATCAGGAAGGTTGTTCATATAGTCAATTTGAAGTGCCAGTTCCATGTGTATTCTGGACTTGGTTGTGCTAATTTCACTATAAATCTAGATTAGATCCGTGAGAGCTCTAGTTTCCAAAATGGCGTAACTTGTGTTTTTTTTTCACTTTTTATGCACATCAGGGCTCTCCAAACATTACATGGCGTCAGCTAGTTGTTACAGAAAATTTAGCATTCAAAAAGTCAAATGGTGCTCCTTCCCTTCCGAGCTCTGCCGTGCACCCAAACAGTGGTTTTCTCCCACATATGGGGTATTAGCGTGCTCAGGAGAAATTGCACAACAAATTTTGGGGTCTATTGCTTCCTGTTACCATTGTGAAAATGAAAAAAATTGGATCTAAAGTATATTTTTTTGTGTTCATTTTTTTTTCCATATTCCTATTCCATAGTCAAAAGCAACTGAAAGGTTAATAAACTTCTTGAATGTCTGGAATGTGGTTTTGAGTAACTTGAGGGGTGCAGTTTTTAGAATGGTGTCACTTTTGGGTATTTTCTATCATATAGATGCCTCAAAGTCACTTCAAATGTAATGTGGTCCCTAAAAAAATGGTTTTCTAAATTTTTTAGGAAAAATTAGAAAACGCTGGTCACTTTTAACCCTTATAACTTAGTAGCAAAAAAATGTTGCTTAGAAAATTGTGCTGATGTAAAGTAGACAAGTGGTAAAGTTTATTTAATAACTATTTTTGTGACATATCTCTCTAATTTAAGGTAATTGGGATTCAAATTTTGAAAATTGCAAAATCTTCAAAATTTTCAGCAAATTTCTGTTGTTTTCACAAATAAATGCAAGTTATATCAAATCAATTTTATGACTATCATGAAGTACAATATGTCCTGAAAAAAACCTCTCATAATCAGTGGGGTCCATTGAAGCAATCCAGAGTTATTACATCATAAATTGACAGTGGCCAGAATTGTAAAAAATGGCCTGGTCATTTTCGTGCAAACCACCTTCTGGGGGTAAAGGGGTTCATGCACCTGAGCACCAGACTCCCGGCATGGCCACCACTCCCCTTGTAACAACAAGAAGGATCTGACCCATGCCTAATGCACTTGTGGAGCCCAGCTGTGACTGGATCCATATCTTCCTGAAGGATGCACTAAAGGAAGATCCCACTAGAGGTCATGACAAACACACACATTGCAGCTTACCTAAAAAGACCAATAGAGGGAGCTGTGTGTTAGGATATAAAAACCTAGTTTAGTTTCAGTTTGCCTCAGAACAGGAGAAGGAGAACAGAAGATCACTGAGAGAGAAGAGAGATCTCCTCAGAACGAGATAGAGGAGTGAATTTGAGTTGAGACAGACAGATCTCAGATCTCCTCCAGACACCAGAGGAGAGGAGAGAAGTGCAGAGCTGTTCAGTCAGTTCACCTTGAACTTAAGTGGAGGCTGGTACGAGTGGAAAGAGAATCGCTTTAGCCCAGTCAGAGCTGAATCTGAAGTGTAGCTCATGAGGAAGCGTGCCGACGCTTGGAGAGCGGCGAAGATGCAGATTACCAACTGCTGTCATGTGTGATCTTAATAGGACCCAGGTAGGCCGAAGGCAAGTGGAATTGGAGGGGTTAAAGAGCATTAATAGCTCCCCTTAGCAAGCAATACTGGTCACCGGGGCCCGAGCCTATAAGGATCTCCACGACCTATTAGGAGAACACCGGAGTTCCTGGCGGACTACAAGTCCCAGGAGTACCACGAGTTGATAAGTAACAGGATCAGGAGGACGGAGTCCGGCTAGGCCAGCCATCAAGGACCCTGACCTGCCAGAAAGAAGGTCCAACCACAAAATCAACCAGGTATAGGACAGAGATCAAGTTAGACCTAGCTATAAGCAGGTCAGGACTTTATTGTACAACGACAGAGGACAGGAGGCCATACACCTACCAGTGGAGGAATCCGGATGTGCATCCTTCGCCCTATCGGGCTCCAGGGGAGTACCTGCGATTGCTACAGTAAAGGTACCAAACTGACTTTTGTGTGTGTCTTCCTTATTGTCCCTGACGGCGGACCCTCTACCTGTCCTGCATCCTCCTATTTCTATCTGCCCTGGAAGGACCCCGTCTTACTTGTAGAAGACCTACCATATAGCTGCCCAACACCATCCCTTCCAGAGTTTGTGCAGAGCAGCGCTGGTTCCCCCTTGACCAGATACTACAAGTGGCGTCACGACAAATTATATGAACATCCCATCATCCCCTGTAAATATCCCACATTACGGTGAGCGCCCAGGGTACGGACCGAGCTGTGCTATCCGTGACATCCCCCATAGACATCAACGGGCTCGGTGCCGAGTACCCCAAAGCCCTGGTACGTGCGCATCATCTTTAACTTGGCGTCACGAACAGGATTTCGTGCCTGCAGCAACGGAGTAATTTGTGCCCGTTGCCACCGGGTACTGTGTGCCTTGCAAAAAGACTGTTGTGTATAGTGGTGAAGATTTCCCGCCATTTGCCGCCATTTATAGCGTCCCGGCGCGAAAACTATTGGGCGTACCTGTAAAAGCGCGCTGAGTCCTGAACACGCCTCAACGCTGACGCGGCGGCAGGTCCTGTGGAGAGCTCCAGTGAACGCTCTGACGTCAGAGCGCCAGCGACACAGGTCCTTTCTCCACCGCTGTGCCTGCGGAGCTACAGCCTTCAGAGAAGGTAGGTCACAATTAACTAGGGGGGCACAGATATGTCGCAGCAGCAAGCCGACAGCGCGGCCCAGGCCGGCAACCCCAATGACTTACCACTTGGCGCTGCAGCGCAGGATAGAAATCCAGGCCCCTCACCTGGTCCTGTGGTCCCAATAGTACTGCTAACGCTGCCATACATGCCTGGAGCGAAGTGGCTCCCTCAGTACAGCGGCAAGCCAGACACCCTGTCAGGGTTCAAGCGAAAAATATGCAGCATAATGGACATGTACCCTATGACAGAAAAGTAAAGAGCTGCAGTGGTAGTGGGACAATTAACTGGTGCTGCTGAGAGACAGGTAGAGACTTGGACAGCTGCAGACCAGGAGTCAGTGCATGCAATTTTCTTAAAGCTACAGTCTATCTTTGAGGACCGTACTGAAACAGATCTCCGGATGATGTTTTACCAATGCTCCCAGAAACCAGATGACAGCATTAGAGACTATGCTTGCCGGCTACAAGGGGCCCTGCGAGCTCTTAAACAGGTTAACCCTATAAGTGTCACCGACGAAAATAAAATGTTATAAGAACAATTTGTACGGGGACTGAGGTCCCAAGCGGAAGGCAGGACTGTGCACTGGTGGTCCTTGGATCATCCTGATGCTACCTTTGATGCCCTTAAGGATATGGCTATAAAAGGACTGCGACCTCTGGAAACACCCGAGATGGCAACCCAGTGTCACCCGAGTGAAACCACCCTAAAGCCAACAGCATCCACCTTTTCCCCGCTGGTTGCGGAAGCCAAAACGCAGGAGACGCCCCCTACTGAGCTGGACTGTCTGCGCTCAGAAGTGCGCCAGCTGACCAAAAACCTGGCCACTGTAATGCCCTGCAACTGTCGACGAAGGAAGAAGGAAAGATCTTGCTGGCTGACTGCCCGGAGGATGTTCCTTGGATGCGCCGGAGGAGAGGGAGGATGTCGCACCACCGGAGGAGGACAACGCCACCCCCAGGAAGGATCCGCGACCAGCAGCATCCTCACCGAGAGATCATCTGCTACCGCTGCCACAGGGAAGGTCACCCAGCACGTCTGTGTCCTTTAAACGAGCAAGTCCTGGGTCCGAGGGCCAACCCCCCGGAATAGACTCCTCAGGCCCCTCAGACTGGAACCGCAGGTTTGTGGGAAGAAGACCTTACCTGTCCATCATATTGGACGGGATCGCCATCCCTGCCCTGCTGGACACTGGATCCCAGGTAACCATTATACCTGATGTTCTCTACAACAAGTACTGGTCCAGTGACAGTCTCCAACCCCCAAACCCTGACTTTACAGTATACGCCTCTAATGGTCTCCCTCTTGAACTACGGGGGGCTAAAGATGTAGACGTGAAAGTGGGGAGAGTGGAGCTAAAGAATCAGGGACTTCTTGTAGTAAAGACTGTTAATGAAGAAAATGGGTTGAATGTGGTCTTAGGCACTAACATTATTAGTAACTGTTTGGAGGAGGTTGTGTTTTTACTCCAACAGCTCGCCGAAATCGCCAGACCAAGGCAAAAGGGAGAGATCCGGAGGGAGATCAGAACCCTGATGTGCCAGCAGCAAGTGAAAATGACCGGTGGTGAGATTGGTAATGTACGGGTAACAGACCCGAACCCCAGTGTGATACCCCCTATGAGTGAAATGCTTATTTGGTGTAGAGCAGCAATAGGTCTGAAAGGACAGAACTACCAAGCAGTAGTAGAGCCCCATTGTTCAGAACACAGACCTACACTCTTGACTGCCAGAGGGGTAGTGGAGGTACATAATGGGAGGGTGCCAGTGCGTCTTCTCAACTGGGGAGAAGATGAAGTCAAGTTACCACGTTACGCCACTGTTGCTAAGTTACATGCTGTGGATAATAACTCCATTCACCCAGCGGAGCCCTTAACCTCCCCACAACCAGTGGAGGATAACATCCGACCACCCAGGTGGAGGATTGGTGTCAGCAGCTCCATGTTGGGACAGACACCACTCCAACCCACCAGAAACAGGGAGTACTACGAGTAGTTCAGGAGTATGCTCAGGTATTCAGAAAACACCCACTCGACTTTGGGACAATTAAAGGGGTTCAACATCATATCCCCACAGGCAATCATCCTCCCATCAAAGAACGGTACAGGCCTATACCACCAGCACACTACCAGAAAGCCAAGGAGATGATTGCGTGATATGAGGGAAGCTGGGGTGATAAGGGATAGTTGCAGTCCCTGGGCAGCACCTCTAGTATTAGTCAGGAAAAAGGATGGAAGCATGCGAATGTGTGTAGATTACCGACAAATAAATCGTATTACACATAAAGATGCATACCCATTACCACGCATTGAGGAATCCTTAGCTGCACTAAAAACTGCTAACTACTTCTCCACCCTTGACCTCACTAGTGGGTACTGGCAAGTAGCTGTGGCTGAGGAGGATCGGGAGAAGACGGCTTTCACCACCCCGATGGGACTCTGTGAGTTTGACAGAATGCCGTTTGGACTCAGCAGTGCCCCTGGTACGTTCCAGAGAGTGATGGAGAGCTGCTTGGGCCATCTCAACTTCGAGACTGTGTTGCTATACCTGGACGATGTTATCGTGTACTCCAAAATGTATGAAGACCATTTGAAGCACCTGGCGGAGGTATTTGAGTCATTGTCCAAGTATGGGATGAAACTGAAGCCTTCCAAGTGCCATCTGCTCAAACAGAAGGTACAGTATCTGGGACATATTGTCAGTTCAGAAGGAGTAGCGCCAGACCCTGAGAAGATCACCGCCATCCAGAAATGGCCGGAGCCGAAAAATCTTAAGGAGGTGCGACAGTTCCTAGGACTGACAGGATACTACCGGAGGTTTGTAAAAGATTACACTAAGAAAGCAGCTCCACTGCAAGACCTCCTGGTGGGACAGTCCCTTAAAGGCAGAAATTCTCAATTCCATTGGGGTAAAGAACAGGCAGAAGCATTCAAGGAAATGAAGGAGATCCTGACAGGTGATGAGATTCTAGCTTACCCTGACTACAGCCAGCCGTTCCTGCTGTATACTGATGCCAGCAACGAAGGATTGGGAGCAGTCCTCAGTCAGAAGCAAAATGGCCTGGAGAAAGTCATCGCCTATGCTAGCAGGAAGCTCCGCCCGACCGAAAGGAACCCAGAGAACTATAGCAGCTTCAAGTTGGAGTTCCTGGCACTGGTCTGGGCCATAACGGAGAGGTTTAAACACTATTTGGCCTCCAGCAAGTTCACTCCTACACTGACAACAACCCCTTGACGCATCTTGAAACAGCTAAGCTGGGAGCCATGGAACAACGATGGATGGCTCGACTATCAAATTATCAATTCACCATTAAGTACCGGGCGGGCCGCAAGAATGCCAATGCTGATGCCCTGTCCAGGATGCCTCATGAATCAGACACTGAAGAGGAAGTGGATGATCTGGAAGAGATTGAACTACCTGCTTTTCACCGGAATGGGGTGATCTATGAACAACAAGCCAGCAGGAGATCGCCTGGTAAGACGTTAAATCCTTTACCTCACCACAGCTGGAAGGAGACTCAGGACAGCGATCCAGTTGTCAGACGAATTAAGGAGCTGATATCACAAGAAGGTTCATCCTTGGAGAAGGACGCGCCCCTACCAGCGAGGCAGCTGTGGAATGAAAGAAGCCGGTTGTTCATCTACCGTGAGAAGCTGTGCAGGAGATACGTCAACCCAAGGACCCATGAAATGGTCTGGCAGATAGTAGTTCCCAAAGCAGACATCCAGATGGTGTTAGAAGCCTACCACGATCAAGCGGGACACTTTGGCTGGAAAAAGCTGGAGACCCTGTTGAAGTGTCGGTTCTACTGGGTAGGGATGCGCAGCTCCATCAAGAAGTGGTGCCGGAACTGTGGACCCTGTGGCCTCAGACGAAAAGACTACAGCAGTCAGAAGGCACCCCTGCAGCCCATCCAGACGACTCGCCCTTTGGAAATCGTGGCCCTGGACCATGTGAAGTTGTCATCCAGCCGGTCAGGATATTCCTATGCCCTGACTATGGTGGATCACTACTCCAGATTCCTGGTGGTCGCTCCTGTTAAAGATCTGATGGCAGAGACAGCAGCAAAGGCCTTCCAAGCAAGTTTCTGCAGACCACACGGTTATCCTGAGCAGGTGTTAACTGATCAAGGCCCAGCCTTCGAAGCCGAATTATTCAAGGAGTTCTGTCACTTGTACGGGTGTAAGAAGATCAGAACAACACCGTACCACCCCCAAACCAACGGACTTTGTGAAAAGATGAATCACATCGTCATTGACTTACTGAAAACTGTACCGCTGGAGGAAAGAAATCGGTGGCCAGACTTGTTACCTGACCTGGTAGACATGTACAACCATATACCGGTGAGTTCCACCAACTGCACCCCAGCCTATCTCATGCGGGCAAGACCAGGAAAGCTGCCCATGGATCTAGAGCTTGGTGTTGTAGAACCCAAAGCAGATGTAACTACTGGAGACTGGAACACAAACAGACAGGAACAGTACAGAAAAGTACAGGCCTGTGTTGAGGAAAGTCTCAATCGAGGAAGGGATAAACAAGCAGATCGCTACAATAAAAGTGCGCCAGCTGAACCTTTCGCACCTGGTGAAATCGTACTGAAAAGAAAAAGGAGGTTACATAAACTCGACGATCAGTGGGAAAGAGAGCCCTATATCATACAGAGTTCAAGGTTTGATAACAAGAAAACGTGCATAATAAGCAAGGATGGGGGAAAAACAACTGCAACTGTGTCTAGAGACCATCTAAAGTTGTGTCCGGACCCATTAAAGCTTCGTGAAGAAGAACCTGTTGTCAATCGGGAAGAGAGTGATGAAGCAGTTATACATACAGACTTGGGAGATTTCCCTGCAGATTGGCCTAGAATTGGAGAAGCTGTAATCATTCCCGTGCTTCAATTTTATCAGCCGCAAGAAGAATCTCTAAATACAATTGCACCAATTGTGCCAGTAGAGCCAGTTCCAGAAAGACCTGTTCCGGCGGAACCTCAACCAGTGGAACCTCAACCAGTGGAACCACAAGAAGCAGAATCCCAAGATACTGAACCTCAGGAAGAAAGATCCCCTGCAGAAGTTGCACCGGTTCCCTCAGTTTACAGTGTGCTTGCCAGCCCAGTAGGGAGGTTGAGACAATTCTATAATTCACTCTCACATAGAACAAATAGGGAAACTGCTACCTCACAGGTCATTGCACCACGCAGATCAGAACGTAGCACAAAAGGACACATCCCTGCTAGGTTCAGAGATTAGTTTAGCCTTTGGCAAATGTAAATAATTGTTTAAAGTCATTATATATAAATGTATATATGTTTGCTCATAATATGCTGTATATACCATTATTTATTTCCCTTATCATCTTGGGACAAGAGAAATGGACATTATTTCTACTTGTTTTTCTCACCCCTATTTTGAGCATCCTTTCCAAAAGAGACTGGGACTTTTATGGTTGCTCAATTCCTCAATCCATCATTGTATATAATTGATCAGTTCCGTTAATGCAACAGTTCAAGAAGTGCCTTACCTCCTGTAAAGGAAGAATTGTTTTCTGATATGTTATTGTTCTGTTATCTGTTTTTGTATTTCAGCCCCGGAGTGCTGAGTTCTACTAGGGGGGAATGTGGAGCCCAGCTGTGACTGGATCCATATCTTCCTGAAGGATGCACTAAAGGAAGATCCCACTAGAGGTCATGACACACACACACATTGCAGCTTACCTAAAAAGACCATTAGAGGGAGCTGTGTGTTAGGATATAAAAACCTAGTTTAGTTTCAGTTTGCCTCAGAACAGGAGAAGGAGAACAGAAGATCACTGAGAGAGAAGAGAGATCTCCTCAGAACGAGATAGAGGAGTGAATTTGAGTTGAGACAGACAGATCTCAGATCTCCTCCAGACACCAGAGGAGAGGAGAGAAGTGCAGAGCTGTTCAGTCAGTTCACCTTGAACTTAAGTGGAGGCTGGTACGAGTGGAAAGAGAATCGCTTTAGCCCAGTCAGAGCTGAATCTGAAGTGTAGCTCATGAGGAAGCGTGCCGACGCTTGGAGAGCGGCGAAGAGGCAGATTACCAACTGCTGTCGTGTGTGATCTTAATAGGACCCAGGTAGGCCGAAGGCAAGTGGAATTGGAGGGGTTAAAGAGCATTAATAGCTCCCCTTAGCAAGCAATACCGGTCACCGGGGCTCGAGCCTATAAGGATCTCCACGACCTATTAGGAGAACACTGGAGTTCCTGGCGGACTACAAGTCCCAGGAGTACCACAGAGTTGATAAGTAACAGGATCAGGAGGACGGAGTCCGGCTAGGCCAGCCATCAAGGACCCTGACCTGCCAGAAAGAAGGTCCAACCACAAAATCAACCAGGTATAGGACAGAGATCAAGTTAGACCTAGCTATAAGCAGGTCAGGACTTTATTGTACAACGACAGAGGACAGGAGGCCATACACCTACCAGTGGAGGAATCCGGATGTGCATCCTTCGCCCTATCGGCTCCGGGGAGTACCTGCGATTGCTACAGTAAAGGTACCAAACTGACTTTTGTGTGTGTCTTCCTTATTGTCCCTGACGGCGGACCCTCTACCTGTCCTGCATCCTCCTATTTCTATCTGCCCTGGAAGGACCCCGTCTTACTTGTAGAAGACCTACCATCTAGCTGCCCAACACCATCCCTTCCAGAGTTTGTGCAGAGCAGCGCTGGTTCCCCCTTGACCAGATACTACAAGTGGCGTCACGACAAATTATATGAACATCCCATCATCCCTGTAAATATCCCACATTACGGTGAGCGCCCAGGGTACGGACCGAGCTGTGCTATCCGTGACATCCCCCATAGACATCAACGGGCTCGGTGCCGAGTACCCCAAAGCCCTGGTACGTGCGCATCACACTGGGTTCACTGCGCTTTGAGTGTCACATAAATAACATCACTCCCCACTTATCAGTCCCTTCTAAGAAACAGTCCCATCACTTCTCTTCATTAAGCTTCCTCCAACATTCAGTCTCATTTAATTAAACATCATTTCCCATATTTAGGCCCATCCGGCTTATAGTCCCAAAAAAAAGCACATCAAAAACCTCCAAAATACAGTCCTATGCAAATAACATCACTCCTCTCACTTCTGAACACTCAAGCATCAATTCCCATGCAAAATATACATAAATTGTAAATATCTTCACTCCTTTCCATTCAGCATCCACCAGATCCTATTTAGATAACTTAACTCTTCCTCAATCAGTCCCTTTCCAGACATCACTTTCCTCTAGAGCAGCGGTTCTCAACCTGTGGGTCGCGACCCAGCGGGGGTCGAAAGACCAAAACACAGGGGTCGCTTAAAGCCATCGGAAAATACATATTTCTGATGGCTTTAGCCCAGTGGCGTATCAGTGGCGTAGCAGTGGCGTAGCGTGGGCAGGCGGGGGGCAGTCCGCCCCAGGCAGCACGTGTGTGGGGGTGGCGTGGCAGCAGCAATTCCTCCTCCCACCGAGGCACAGTGCAGCGGCCCGGGACCCTCCGGAGCTGAGCAGCTTGTCGGTGAGTCCACTGTGCGGGGAGAGGAGGGACCCGGCCTGAGCAGGCGGCACAATACTTACCTCTCCCCATGCTTCCGCAGCTCCGGGCTCCAGGGGGCGCCTGCAGGGCACCCACGCTTCCTGTCACAGCAGCACCGCTGGATGACGTCATCATTTCAGCGGCTGGCTGTGGCAGAGAGTAAGCGCGGGTGCCAGACAGGTGAGATGTGAGGTGTATGTGTCTGTGTGTATCAGTGTGTGTGTGTGTGTCTGCCTGCGTGTGTGTATGTGAGAGAGTGCTGCGGTGCTGTCTGTGTGTGGTGCTGTATGTGTGATGGTGGTGGGGGGAGGCAGTGATGGTGGTGAGGAGGCAACGATGATGATGGGGAGCCAATGATGATGGGCAGGCAAAGATGATGATGATGGGGAGACAATGATGATGGGCAGGCAATGATGATGATGATGGGGAGGCAATGATGATGATAGGGAGCCAATGATGATGGGCAGGCAATGATGATGATGATGGGGAGCCTATGATGATGGGCAGGCAATGAGGATGATGTTGATGGGGAGGCGATGATGATGGGGAGCCAATGATGATGGGCAGGCAATGATGATGATGATGGGGAGCCAATGATGATGGGAAGGCAATGATGATGAAAATAATTATGAGGAGGTGATGATGATGGGTAGCCAATGATAATGGGCAGGCAATGATGATGATGGGGAGCCAATGATGATGGGCAGGCAATGATAATGATCGGGAGACAATGATGATGGGTAGACAATGATGATATTGATGGGGAGGCAATGATGATGATGATGGGGAGGCAATGATGATGGGGAGACGATGATGATGATGATGGGGAGGCAATGATGATGATAATGGGGAGTCTTTCCACAGTGCGCTTTCCTGAGCCGTAACAGTGCAGAACACAGCACAGTGCAGAGGAGAGCTCCATATTTTGTATGGAGCATTATATGGGGACCAGTATCCTGTATGGAGCATTATTTGGTGTCCAATATTCTTTATGGAGCATTATATTTGGCCCATAATACTGTATGGAGGACTATGTGATGCCCATAATATTGTATGGAGGACTGCACTTATTTTTTTGTTTGGGGGTCACCGCAACATGAGGAATTGTATTGCGGGGTCACGGCATTAGAAAGGTTGAGACCACTGCTCTAGAGCTAAGAAAAAGGATTAGCAGGACCCAGGTCCAGTGGCCACTTCGGTAGTCTGTTGCAACCAGATCAGTCCCCTACAAGTCTCTCCCTAAGGCCGGTGTCACACTTGCGTGTGTGATGCAAGAAAGTCACGCGAGTCTCTTGCATCAACACCCGGCACTCGGACCTGAGTGTGTGGCTGTATAGAAATACATGTAGCCGCACGCTCCGATCCGAGTGCCGGGGGCAGTGCCGGTGTTGATGCGAGAGACTCGTGTTGAGTTTCTTGCATCACACATGGAAGTGTGACTCCGGCCTAACTACCATGATCCCTGACTCTTCTTTTGAGTAGTTGTCCAAGCAAAATGTAATGTTTGCGTCACACTGCAGCAATGGCATTGAACTAGACCTACTAATCAAAAGAGAAGCTAGGGATACAAGTTATAATTTTTTTTCTGCAGCTACAATATGTTTCTCTGTGGGTCTCACATCAACCTTTAGAATTGTTACACATGACCTTGAAATCAGAAATATGTCTTACTGTGTTTAGGTTTCAACCTTATGAAGTCTTGGTAGATATAGACACATCCCCCCGAGATGCCATCCGACCTGAGATGCGGTAACAAATTGTAGGCTGCTAAAAAGAAATCAAAGAACGAAGCAAAAAAATAAATGAATAACTGAGAGATTGTTTTATTATTGTATTAAGAGCTTTAGGGGATCAGTATGCAAATGGTTTGCTCTTTCGTATAAATCATGCCATCTGTGCAAGGTTATATGAGAAATGTTATTTTTCAGATGTCCTTGGTATTCAAAGATTTATGGGCTGGTAATATTTTAAACAGCGAATGTGCCTCAAAATGTGTTTTATGCCTTCTGCATACTAAAGAAAGTGTCCAATGACATTGTCACAATGCTTTCCCTTAAAATGAACAAAAAGATGTATTAGTTGTCTGGGAAGAATCTGGATGCATTGCTGCACCTTTGGATGGGTTGTTTTTCACAATGATCCACACGGCTATTCATACACAACTGATAACATGAGTTACGAGAATAATGTACTCACACATAGATGTATCTGTACAATCTGTTTAGATACTTGTTCAGTCTTAGAGGTCAGCGAAGAGGTGTTTAAAATGGATGCAGTCATAAAACATGAGCAGAATATTTTACCAGTGGACGGGAATACGATGGTAGGGAGCTCGTCCTCGAGTTATGGAGCATCTGGGAGCTGAGTTATAGCTATATAGTCACATAGGCTGCTCAAATATCATCATCGAGATGCTAAAATAGAAATTGACAGTCAGTGATGATCGTCATTCTTTTTTATTCATGTATCAAGGAAGGATAATGTATTTTTATACCAATATTTAGGCATTTTATTATTTTGCAGTATTTTTTTTTTCAAACTTTTCTGCAGCTTTGGTTAATTATAGAAGCGCATAACAATTTTATTTAAATAATGTCTCATGTTTTATTACTTGAATTGGATTCTGTCTGTAGAAATAAATGATATTCTTATTCAGCTGTGCTGGATCCAGTGCTGAGTGCTGCCGGCTGGTCCAATCTCTCGTCCTGTGCATAGAGTTCTGCGGCAGCCCAATGCACTCCAATGATGTCACCATCCTGGGTCATTTAAATCCAGCTAGGGTGGCAGGATGCTGCCTGAGTATTCTGGTAGGTAGTGTTCTGCCGCTCCTTAGTGCTGCGAGCTTTCACAGGTTCAACTCTGCTACATGAGTAGATAGCCATGCTACTGCTACTTTAGCCTCTGCTGCTGCAAATCTGCTACATCACTATGTCATCCCTGATACATCCCTGTGTCATCTCTGCTACATGCTCTGACCCTACTACATCATTCATCAATGTGCCAGCTCTGTTAAATCAACTATCACTGCCCTGGCTCTGCTATATCATTCCTCACTAACCCAACTGTTATATTAGTAATTGTTGTATCAGTTCTGTGACATCACTCATGTCTCGTCAACTCTGCTACATCATTGTGACAGCTCCGCAGCATTATTTATTTCCAAGCCTACTCTGCCACATCAGTCAATGCTGTTCCAGCTCTGCTGCAGCCGTCATCGCTATTCTAGATCTACTACAGTTTTCATCGCTGTTCTATCTCCACTGCACCAGTTTAGCACCTTTTTAACTCTGCCTTCATTTGGCCCAATTTGATATGCAATGGTTGTAACAAAATCTTACGTGGGTCAAAAAGTGCTGGATGCATTACATTTTTACTCCCTCGTTGAAGGGAATGTTTTAGTGGCCAGTCTTTTTTATTGTAGTGATGTAACAGGAGGCAGGGTGGTAGCCATGGTCGAGGGGCACATCATTTTCTTCACCCCGGCTTGCTACAGAAATAGGGAAACTTTCAGGTCAAGGGGTGTGTGAATGCTGTGGTGCTTCAGTGGAGGAGATCTCCATACTCACTTCTGAACCCCCATACTGGGCGCCATCTCTGTTGATCTTCATGATGAGAAAACCACACCAGTTTAAAAACTTAAAGTCCATTTTACTAACAGCAACAGTCAAATACAGAAAATAACATGGGACACAGTACTTTAGTTCTTTCTTCACATGCAATCGCAATCTTCCAATTGTGATGGACACAGAAAAGATCCTGAAATGAAGAATGAGACAGAATGCTTCAGCCCTAAGGGTAACTCCATTGTTCCTGGAACATGTACGTAAGGTAGCTCCTGCTACCACCCTACTGCTCCCTCTACCTGACTTTCTTGGATCCACCTTGCAGATAAGGCTATCCAGTCCCAGCACGTATGTGGAGTCCCCAAATTGGCCTCTTCAGGTAAGATTGTTCTGGTTGTTCGCATTGTTCATATTCCCTTGGTTCCTTAACTCCTGTCTTATCTGAGACTCCCTTACTAACTGTGTAAGATGGCTCCCAATATCTCTCAGTGATCTCTCAGCAGAACCACCTAAGGCCGGCGTCACACACAATGACAAAAAATCGGTCCGTTTTAGACGGTCGATTGTCGGATCAAAATGCAAACATCACACATCCTTCTGGCATCCGATTTTCCTTCAAAGATGCGATTTAGTCGCATGTGTGTGTACCTTGTAACATCCGATTGTCATCCGACTTGCGAGATTTTCTCGCAGGCTTGCAAAACTGACATATAATGGATCCAAAAGAATAGTATTTCAATCACAAAAAAAAGAATAGATATATACACATAGAACACACATATATATATATATATAATATATATATATATACATGTCATTGTGACATGTATATATACATATATTTATAGTTCCTAGACTTCTACATACTGTTATAGCCGCTAATTCAATTGCCGGCTTTTGTGAAATCACAGAAGCCGACATGAAATGATACATTGTTTCCACACAGTTAACCATGTCATTTCCTGTATTTTGATATTTGTTTAGAACTTACAATTACATGAGTGTATTTGTGCAAAATTTCAGACATGTATGGGTTAATTAAAGGTGTAATTTCGTTGAAAAAAAATGTGTGGGCTCCCGCTGTATTTTCTCCACCAGACAGACAAAGCAAGCGAGTGGGGGCAGATAATGACAGCCTAGGGAGGGTACATTTTTTGTGCCCCCCCTGGCTACTAACATCTGCCCCCAGACACCCCAGAAAGGGCGAATCTATAATTAGATTCGCCCTTTCTGGCACTTTGCCCGTCTATTCCCATTGCCCTGTAGCGGTGGCGAATGGGTTAATAATCACACCTTAATGTCACCTTAGTATTGAAAGGTGACCTTAAGGCAGGTTAATAATTGAGAGCTGTCAATTAGACAACTATCAATTATTAATCCTATTGTATGATAGAAAAATCAAACACACACAGTTTAATAAAAAAGAAGTTTAATGAAATAATCACACAGTTTTTGACAATATTTTATTTTCCTGCTAAAACCATTTCCTGTAATAAAAATAAAATAAAAAAGCAAAATGATTCTTACCAATCTGAAGTACAGTCAGGTCCCACGCTGTAATCCATCAGAAAGGGTTAACAGGTTACAGGTCGCAGAGAGCTAGTAATGCTGTCTCAGACCTGTATTCCCCTGAATGAATAAGTTACTCTCCCAGCGAAAGGAGAAGAATAGATTCATGAATGGAGCTTAATTGATTTATTACAACTTTCACTTGAGTGACCTGACCTAAGGTGAAAGTGGATACAATCAATTAAGCTTCATTCATGAATCACATCCTCTCCTGTCGGCAGGAGATAAGCTCATTCATTCAGGAGCTATCAGATGAGCACGCAGGATTACTTGCGCTGCTTATCTGATTGCTAGTAGTTAACCCTTTGTGAAGGATTACATCGTGGGACGTGACAGATTGCCAGATAGGTAAGAATAATGTTGTTTTATTATTTTATATTTATTTTAGAAGAACAAGGGCTTCGAACGGATTAAGACTTAAATAAAAGATGGTCAAAAATATGTGTTTTTATTTCATTAAAATTATTTATTCTTAAAGTGTGTGTGTGTTTTTTTATTTACTTCAATAGGATTAATAATTGATAGTTGTCTAATTGACATCTCTCAATTATTAACCTGCCTTAAGGTCACCTTTCAATACTAAGGTGACATTAAGGTGAGATTATTAACCCATTCGCCACCGCTACAGGGCAATGGGAATAGACGGGCAAAGTGCCAGAAAGGGCGAATCTAATTATAGATTTGCCCTTTCTGGGGTGTCTGGGGACAGATGTTAGTAGCCAGGGGGGGCACAAAAAAAAAGTACCCTCCCTAGGCTATTATTATCTGCCCCCACTCGCTTGCTTTGTCTGTCTGGTGGAGAAAATACAGCGGGAGCCCACGCATTTTTTTGTCAACGAATTTACAGCTTTAATTAACCCCTACATGTCTGAAATTTAGCACAAATACACTCATGTAATTGTAAGTTCTAAACAAATATCAAAATACAAGAAATGACATGGTTAACTGTGTGGAAACAATGTATCATTTCATGTCGGCTTCTGTGATTTCACAGAAGCCGGCAATTGAATTAGCGGCTATAACAGTATGTAGAAGTCTAGGAAATATAAATATATATATATATATATACATGTCACAATTACATATATATATATATAATATATATATATATTATATATATATATATGTATTCTATGTGTGTATATCTATTCTTTCTATTCTTTATTAAAGCTGTCAGTGTGATTTTACAGTATAGCCGGGGATGAATTGCCGGCTTTTCTAAAGGACACCGATGCGATTTCATCGCAAGTCACACATGCGGTCCGTTTGTAATCAGATTTTTCATCGCTCCCATAGACTTGCATTGGTGATAGTCGACCCACAATCGGTGACAATCGCAGCATGCTGCGATTGCACACGGACGTTTAAAACGGACCACAAAAAATCTGATACTGGGAGCTGCTCCATAGATTAACATAGGGCAGACTGCAATGCGATATTTCATCGCATTGCAGTCGTCCAATTCTGTCGCCAGTGTGACGCCGGCCTAAGGGTCGGCCTAACTAGTTAACCCTCTGTGCAACTAACAGGAAATCAAGCAAAATCTGTTATATTATAAAACAGCACTTCCATCTACTGGCCATAACATAAATGATATATTTCATGATAAAACACAATTAAACAGAGGGCCATGAGAATCTTTGACCACTCCTCACAGTGATATTCTCTTGAAAAACTATCCCACTCACACAGAGTGCAGTAGTACTGTGTATATCCACCCTGGAGACCAAATAAGAGGACAACCACCACAGAAGGGGCACAAATGTATGTTATAGTTCAGGCACCTCCACAACTGTTTTATGCTCTCGTAAGTTTCTTTCATATGGACTGCATAACCAATTAGAATTGAAGGTAGCGCATTGCCATTACGCAGTAAGACAGCTAGACTAGTTTTAGACAAATCGATGAAGAGCCTCCTTTCCTCTGGAATATGATTTTTCTTTAGAGCTCTCATTAAACTGTTGATGTTGTTGTATGCCACAAGATCGCCCTCCATGAAGAAACGTTGGACAAGATCTTTATCACAGTTGCGGAACAAAGAAATTGGAATATCACCTGCTAGGATATTCCACCTCTATAGCCTGGAAGCCAAGAGCTCAGCCTTACTCTTGGGCAGATCCAAGTCTCTAAAATCATAGAATCATGCCCTATGGGCAATCCTTTATTGATAAAATACCTCAATGGGTAGCACCCAAAAACAACCGTGATAAAAAAACAAAAAACAAAGTGTATTCCTAACTTAAAAGCTATGGGGATAGCCTAGAGTCCCTGATGTAGGTCTGGGCTGTCACCTGCCTAACAGCGGAGGTTGGCACACTAGGGGGAAGCGTTGTGGCGCCCCGCTCCACGATGGCTGACCCTAGGGTCCCTGTTAGGCCCTTACACCTTAGGGGATACCTCTACCCAGATAGTAGGGAGACCCCTAACATTAATACAGAGACCAGCTAACATTAAAGGTGACCCTAACTCCCCAAAGTATTAAAAACAGTTCACAACACACGGGGTGGTAGGAAGTATAATGGAGATTGGCACAGATCTGCTGTACAACACTGCTAGTATACAGCAGCCTCCTTTTATGAACAGGAGTTATGATAAAACTGCCTTCTTGTGCCACAGCTTAATGAAAGTGAATGTGAGCAGTCTCATACTTGTTCACTCACTAGTCAAAGCTCCTCCAGTGTATGGGAAATCTAAATGTGTGTGCATACCAGACAGTCAAATATAAGCTAAGATGCAATCTATAATTGTCAGCTATTGGACCAAAAGTCTAGTCTGAACTTATAAACACACTGAAAGAATGACTAGAGCATATAATGACTGGCATAAATAAGACGCATCGGCGTCATGAAAAGGTCATTGACACTTGATTTTAGTGTCGTGTTAGGGGATAGCAATATTTGAAGATAAATGTATAAGGCAGCAAGATATAATTGATGTATACCTTCCTAGCAATGCCCGATGTACCGAATAGGAAATAGGTACAGATATAACATTCCTACAGGTATGGTGCTAAATGGGGAATAGGTATATATATTGCCTTCCTGTACGTATAATACTAATCACCCTCATCATGATGTGGATACACTGAGAAACTCCATTATAAAATGTTATTAATAAGAGAGTCTCTGCACCATGTCATTTTGACACCGGACATCTGTACATCTGGCCTCCTGATGAGCCCATGGGGCGAAACGCGTTGAGGTGCTACTATTGATGGTGGTGGGGTGGCCATGAGAAATGATGAGTATCGTTACGCATTTCTTATTAATAACATTTTATAATGGAGTTTCTCAGTGTATCCACATCATGATGAGGGGTGATTAGTATTATACGTACAGGAAGGCAATATATATACCTATTCCCCATTTAGCACCATACCTGTAGGAATGTTATATCTGTACCTATTTCCTATTCGGTACATCGGGCAATGCTAGGAAGGTATACATCAATTATATCTTGCTGCCTTATACATTTATCTTCAAATATTGCTATCCCCTAACACGACACTAAAATCAAGTGTCAATGACCTTCTCATGACGCCGATGCGTCTTATTTATGCCAGTCATTATATGCTCTAGTCATTCTTTCAGTGTGTTTATAAGTTCAGACTAGACTTTTGGTCCAATAGCTGACAATTATAGATTGCATCTTAGCTTATATTTGACTGTCTGGTATGCACACACATTTAGATTTCCCATACACTGGAGGAGCTTTGACTAGTGAGTGAACAAGTATGAGACTGTTCACATTCACTTTCATTAAGCTGTGGCACAAGAAGGCAGTTTTATCATAACTCCTGTTCATAAAAGGAGGCTGCTGTATACTAGCAGTGTTGTACAGCAGATCTGTTCCAATCTCCATTATACTTCCTACCACCCCGTGTGTTGTGAACTGTTTTTAATACTTTGGGGAGTTAGGGTCACCTTTAATGTTAGCTGGTCTCTGTATTAATGTTAGGGGTCTCCCTATTATCTGGGTAGAGGTATCCCCTAAGGTTTAAGGGCCTAACAGGGACCCTAGGGTCAGCCATCGTGGAGCGGGGGCGCCACAACGCTTCCCCCTAGGGTGCCAACCTCCGCTGTTAGGCAGGTGACAGCCCAGACCTACATCAGGGACTCTAGGCTATCCCCATAGCTTTTAAGTTAGGAATACACTTTGTTTTTTGTTTTTTTATCACGGTTGTTTTTGGGTGCTACCCATTGAGGTATTTTATCAATAAAGGATTGCCTATAGGGCATGATTCTATGATTTTGGTTTTGAAGCCCTTCTGTACCTATTATATATTTTCAGATCCAAGTCTCTAACAAGATCGTTCAGTTCACTTTGTTTACCAAGGTTGTGACTAAGGATGGGCAGTCTCTCTCTCTCTGCCCTTGCCCTTTTCTTTCTCCCTTCCTCCCTCCGTATGTGGTATTGGGCATATTGTAGATGGAATGTTTGGATACTGTAAAGACCACTTCTCCTTCCTTGAATATCCTTTATGGGGGCACCATGGAGAGATAGCAATTAGTAGTGTGATCGGATGGCTCTCTCCAGATCATTGGGACTGCAAAAAGCATACGTTGCCTCTTCCCATGGAACCACTGGGTAAGATGTGATGCACATCTATTGCAGCATATGCATTTAGCCCAACTCTCATCCTGATCTCTTATTCTGCAGCCAAAATACAGGTTGTAGGCTTTCCTTATCATGGTAGTCAAGTTTCATCTTTTTGACACAAAATTGATTTCTCTGCACATGTAGCAAAAACTATCCGCTTTGTTAATACAAGGCATATCTGAAAAAAACTATAGAAACATGTCAATATGTTAAGAAGCTAAGCTAAGAAATACTAAAATGTTATTGTTTATACACCACCATGCCCTAATAATTCAATGATCCCATTTTAATGGGAGAAAAACTTTCCGAAGGTAAATCATATCATCCAACAACCCAGGTGTGTGTTCACCACGGGTAGAAAGGAATGGGTTTTTTTAATTGTTTTTAATGATAATTAGTAAAAAAAAAAAGAGAGATGATTAAAAAGAGGTACAGAATAAGAAAGAGGGACTGAGCCTTGAAAGCAGAATTTTTTTTATCTCTTTTTGACATTTTTTGATCTCTTTCTATTCTGATTTTTGGAGACAGAATGAACAAAAATCAGCAATTCAGGTATTGCTTCCTTTTTATTTTATATGGTTTTTGTAAATGTTTTGGCGCTTTTACACAATAAAAACTATTTTATAGAATAAAATATATTTTTGCATCACTTTATTCTGAGAGCTATAACTTTTTTATTCTTCTGCTGATGGAGCTGTATGGTGGCTTATTTTTTGCGGGATAAGGTGACTTTTCTGTGGTGCCATTTTTATTTATATCCGTCTTTTTGCTTGCATTTTATTGCACTTTTTGTTTGGCGGTATGATGATAAAGAATTGTTTTTCGCCTCGCTTTTTTTTTTTATTTTTTTTTTTACTGTGTTCATTAACCCCTCTCTGACATCCGACGTACTATCCCATCCATGAAACCCGTGCCAATCTGACCATGGATGGGATAGTACGTCATGCCCTTTAATGCGACATCGCGACTTAAGTAGCGGTGATCGCATTAAAATTCCGATGCCAGCTTACCTCTTGGAAGTTGGCGTCGGCATCCCAGGCTGCGTCCTCCCCCCTCAGGCCTCCCGATCGCTGTGATTGGCTGTTCAATTCTGAACAGCCAATCACAGCCTTTCTCACTGTTTCAGCCAATCAGAGCGGCTGAAACAGTGAGATCGCAGGCTAGGATCGAGTACCGATGTACTCGATCCTAGATGTGGGCCTAGGAAGGTCCAGACCCCCCCCGGATTGGCGCGATCGCCGATCACATCGATCGCGCCAATCGCAGGGCACAGCCGCGGTATATCCGCGCTGTGCCCTGCCTGTACCTGCCTGGATCGGTGCAGTAATAGCACCGATCCTAGGCCAGGGCCTGTAGGGCATGCAGGAGCTGATTGGCGCGATCGATGTCATCGACGATCGCGCCAATCACAGGGCACAGCAGCGGTGTGACCGCTCTGTGCCCTGCTTGTTGACCTGCCGGTGACCTGCCTAGGAATCTGAGCTGTGAGCTCCGATTACTAGGCCGTTGCCTACCAACTGGCAATACAGGGGTCTCCTTTGATTGGTGGGATTGATGTGATCATCGATCCCATCAATGACAGGTCACAGCAGCGATGTGACCGCTCTGTGACCTGTCTGCAAACTAGATCTGACCTGTCTGACCGCACTGAAGGGGTCCTCACACTTGCTGAGGATTCCTGCTGTGCGGTCACACTGCCAGATCTCCTCCTGTGCTGGGCCTTGTGGTGCCACAGTAGCCTGTGACACCACAACTCCTGCTGAAGAAAGAAGAAAGAAGAGAGAAGAAAGAAAAGACTACAAACGTGAGTTTTTGAGCCCCGATCCCTGCCCGATCCATCCCAATCCCCCCATTCCCCCCTCCCCCTTCCCCCCTCTTTTTACTCCCCTTTGCGCCGCCGAGCGTTGATTGGTGACGCAGTTCACCGATCAACACTTCTTTCGCACCCCCCTCCGTGCGCACATCCAGCAGCCACGGAACTTTGATAAGTGACAGCGGTCACTTATCAGAGCTCGTGCCTGCCGTTTTTTTTTTTCACCCCTCCCTTTCCGCCACTCCCGTGCGCACATCCAGCAGCCGCGGAACTTTGATAAGTGACACCAGTCACTTATCAGAGCTTGTTCCTGCCGTTTTTTTTTATTTCACCAACTTTTCCGCCACTCCCGTGCGCACATCCAGCAGCCGCGGAACTTTGATAAGTGACACCAGTCACTTATCAGAGCTCGTTCCTGCTGTTTTTTTTTTTTTTCACCAACTTTTCCGCCACTCCCGTGCGCACATCCTGCAGCCGCGGAACTTTGATAAGTGACACCAGTCACTTATCAGAGCTCGTTCCTGCCGTTTTTTTTTTTTTTCACCAACTTTTCCGCCACTCCCGTGCGCACATCCAGCAGCCGCGGAACTTTGATAAGTGACACCGGTCACTTATCAGAGCTCGTGCCTGCCATTTTTTTTTTTTCACCCCCCTTTCCGCCACTCCCGTGCGCACATCCAGCAGCCGCGGAACTTTGATAAGTGACACCGGTCACTTATCAGAGCTCGTGCCTGCCAGTTTTTTTTTTCACCCCCCTTTCCGCCACTCCTGTGCGTACATCCAGCAGCCGTGGAACTTTGATAAGTGACAGCGGTCACTTATCAGAGCTCGTGCCTGCCAGTTTTTTTTTTTCACCCCCCTTTCCGCCACTCCCGTGCGCACATCCAGCAGCCGCAGAACTTTGATAAGTGACACCGGTCACTTATCAGAGCTCGTGCCTGCCAGTTTTTTTTTTTTCACCCCCCTTTCCGCCACTCCCGTGCGCACATCCAGCATCCGCGGAACTTTGATAAGTGACAGCGGTCACTTATCAGAGCTCGTGCCTGCCAGTTTTTTTTTTTCACCCCCCTTTCCGCCTCTCCCGTGCGCACATCCAGCAGCCGCGGAACTTTGATAAGTGACACCGGTCACTTATCAGAGCTCGTGCCTGCTGGTTTAGACTTTTTTTCACAGGCCTTTTTTTTCCCTATTCGCTTTCTTTTCTTTTAGCTTTTTCTTTTCAGCTTAGTTTACACCAATCACTATCCCCCCCCACTCACACACACAGTTATAAATAAAGTTCACACAAAGCACCACATTCACAAAAAAAATGTCCCGCTCGTCACGTTCTTCCCAACAGTGCTATTCAGTGGAGGAGGCATATGCTTTCCTTGCCTCCGACACTGATAGCGAGGGAGAGGATCCCACATTTCTTTATTTTTCAGATGATGATTCTTCTTCCTCCTCCTCCTCATCTTCCTCCTCGGGTCCTGCGGAACCGCCACGCAGACGCCCCAGGACAGAAGATGAGGCAGCGCCTGCCCCTGAAAATGAACCAGCGCACCCCTCTTCAGACCCCGTATGGACCCCGGTCCCCGAAAATTACGAGCCAATGATTCCTGATTTTGTGGCAGAATCAGGAATCAGGTTTGACTCCACTGGCTTCACAAAAATAGACTTTTTCAAAGTCTTTTTCTCTGAGGATTTAATTAACCTCATGGTGGAGCAAACAAATTTGTACGCTCTGCAATTTTTGGCGCAAAACCCCCGTTCATCATTTTCCAACTGGTCTCCTGTAGACGCAGTTGAAATGATGCAGTTTTGGGGCCTGGTCCTCCATATGGGGATCCTGAAGAAGCCAGAAATTTGGCAATATTGGAGTGTTGATATTTTATACAACACTCCACTGT
Organism: Oophaga sylvatica; assembly: GCA_033576555.1. Lineage (NCBI taxonomy): Eukaryota > Metazoa > Chordata > Amphibia > Anura > Dendrobatidae > Oophaga > Oophaga sylvatica. Next base: position 40,697,489 of record JARQOD010000004.1, read on the forward strand.
TCCGAATGGTCATGGCTCGGACGCGTTTTGAGGCCATCCACAAATTCCTGCATTATAATGATAATGCACAGTGTCCCCCACAAAATGACCCCAACTTTGACCGTCTGTTCAAAGTTCGGCCGGTCATCGAACACTTCAACAAAAAGTTTGCTGAAGTGTACGTGCCCCAAAGGGACATCTGCGTGGATGAGTCCTTGGTTCATTTTAAGGGACGGCTCGCATTCCGCCAGTACCTGCCCAGCAAGAGGGCAAGGTACGGAATCAAACTCTATAAGCTGTGTGAGAGTACCTCAGGGTACACCCACAGGTTTAGAGTTTACGAAGGAAAGGACACCAGGATTGAACCCCCTGAGTGTCCCCCCGTCCTGGGAGTGAGTGGGAAAATTGTGTGGGATTTGGTGCACCCACTGCTGGATAAAGGTTATCACCTTTACACTGATAACTTTTACTCCAGCATCCCACTCTACAAATCCCTCTCTGCGCGAGGTACCGCAGCCTGTGGTACCGTCCGCAAAAATCAGAGAGGCCTCCCAAAGACGCTACTTGGGCTGATGCTCAGAAAGGGTGAGGGAAGAGCCCAATGTAGCGACCACCTGTTGGTGGTCAAGTACAAGGACAAGAGGGATGTCCTTCTCTTGACCACCAAACATGGTGATGGCAGCGCCCTCAGCACTGTACGGGGTACCTCTACACAGGTCCGCAAACCGGACTGTGTACTGGGGTACAATAAATACATGGGGGGTGTTGATCTCTCTGATCAACTCCTCCAACCGTACAGTGCTTTGAGAAAGGCCAAGGTGTGGTACAAGAAGCTGTCCGTGCACATCATCCAAATGACAATGCTCAACGCTTTCCTGCTGTCACGATGTGCACGCAACAGCGATACGACGTACCTTCAGTTTCAGGAGGTAGTGGTTAAGGCGCTGATGTTTGGCGCTCAGGAAAGAGCGGGCCCCAGTACTTCCGGAACTGAAGGTGCTCGTATCATACCAGGTCAGCATTTCCCGGGGGTGGTCCCGCCAAATGGAAGAAAAGGTAAGCCTCAAAAAAGGTGCCGAGTGTGTTACAAAAGGGGAATACGCAAGGACACCACTTACCAATGCGACACCTGCCCCGAAAAACCTGGCCTGTGTATGAAGGATTGTTTCAAATTGTACCACACCTACATGCACTACTAATTTACTTTACAGGAAAGATTAGTTCCAGAAGGGGGGCACATTTAGAAAAGTTCCATGGGAGTCTACTTTCCAAAATTATGTCACTTGTGGTTTTTTTTTTACTGTTTAGGCACATCAGGGGCTCTGCAAACGGAACATGACGCCCGCAGACCATTCCATCAAAGTCTGCTTCCAAAACGTCACAATTTCCCTTCTGAGCCCCGACTTGTGCCCAAACAGTTTTTTCCCACATATGGGGTACCAGTGTACTCAGGACAAATTGGACAACAACTTTTGGTGTCCAATTTCTCCTCTTAACCTTGGGAAAATAAAAAATTGGGGACTAAAACATCATTTTTGTGAGGTAAAAAGTAGGATTTTTTTTTTCACACCTGGGCATTATAAACGTTAGTGAAACACTTGGGGGTTCAAAGTTCTCACCACACACCTAGATAAGTTCGTTAGGGGGTCTAGTTTCCAAAATGGGGTCAAATGTGGGGGTTTCCACTGTTTAGGCACATCAGGGGCTCTGCTAACAGAACATGACGCCCGCAGACCATTCCATCAAAGTCTGCATTCCAAAACGTCACTGCTTCCCTTCCGAGCCCTGCCGTGCGCCAAACAGTGAATCCCCCCAACATATGGGGTATCAGCATACTCAGGACAAATTGGACATCCAATTTTGGTGTCCAATTTCTCCTCTTAAGCTTGGAAAAATAAAAAATTGGGGACTAAAACATCATTTTTGTGAGGTAAAAAGTAGGATTTTTTTTTCACACCTGGGCATTATAAACTTTAATGAAACACTTGGGGGTTCAAAGTTCTCACCACACACCTAGATAAGTTCGTTAGGGGGTCTAGTTTCCAAAATGGGGTCAAATGTGGGTGGTTTCCACTGTTTAGGCACATCAGGGGCCCTGCTAACGTAACATGACGCCCTCAGACCATTCCATCAAAGTCTGCATTCCAAAACGTCACTGCTTCCACTCCGAGCCCTGCCGTGCGCCCAAACAGTGGATCCCCCAACATATGGAGTATAAGCGTACTCAGGACAAATTGGACAACCACTTTTGGGGTCCAATTTCTCCTCTTACCCTTGGGAAAATAAAAAATTGGGGACTAAAAAATCACTTTTGTGGAAAAAAAAAATTTTTTTTTTTCACGCCAGGGCATTATAAACGTTAGTGAAACACTTTGGGGTTCAAAGTGCTCACCACACACCTAGATAAGTTCCTTAGGGGGTCTAGTTTCCAAAATGGGGTCACATGTTGGGGGTTTCCACTGTTTAGGCACATCAGGGGCTCTGCTAACGGAACATGACGCCCGCAGACCATTCCATCAAAGTCTGCATTTCAAACGTCACTGCTTCCCTTTCGAGCCCTGCGTGCGCCCAAACAGTGGATCCCCAACATATGGGGAATCAGCATACTCAGGACAAATTGGACAACCACTTTTGGGGTCCAATTTCTCTCTTACCCTTGGGAAAATAAAAAATGGGGACTAAAAACATCACTTTTGTGGAAAAAAAATATTTTTTTTTTCACGCCAGGGCATTATAAACGTTAGTGAAACACTTGGGGGTTCAAAGTGCTCACCACACACCTAGATAAGTTCCTTAGGGGGTCTAGTTTCCAAAATGGGGTCAAATGTGGGGGTTTCCACTGTTTAGGCACATCAGGGGCTCTGCTAACGGAACATGACGCCGCAGACCATTCCATCAAAGTCTGCATTCTAAAATGTCACTGCTTCCCTTCCGAGCCCTGCCGTGCGCCCAAACAGTGGATCCCCCAACATATGGGGCATCAGCATACTCAGGACAAATTGGACAACCACTTTTGGGGTCCAATTTCTCCTCTTACCTTGGGAAATAAAAAAATTGGGGACTAAAACATCACTTTTGTGGAAAAAAAAATATTTTTTTTTTCACGCCAGGGCATTATAAACGTTAGTGAAACACTTGGGGATTCAAAGTGCTCACCACACACCTAGATAAGTTCCTTAGGGGTCTAGCTTCCAAAATGGGGTCACATGTAGGGGGTTTCCACTGTTTAGGCACATCAGGGGCCCTCCAAACGCGACATGGCGTCCGTTCGCAATTCCAGCCAATTTTGGTTTGGAAAAGTCAAACTGCGCTCCTTCCCTTTCAAGCCCTGCCATGCACCCAAACAGTGGTTCCCCCCACATATGGGGTATCAGTGTACTCAGGACATGTTGGACAACAACTTTTGTGGTCCAATTTCTCCTTTACCCTTGTGAAAATAAAAAATTGGGGACTAAAACATCATGCTTGTGGAAAAAATATGATTTTCTTCACGGCTCTACATTAAAACTTGCGTGAAGCACTTGAGGGTTCAAAGTGCTCACCACACATCTAGATAAGTTCCTTAGGGGGTCTAGTTTCCAAAATGGGGTCACATGTGGGGGGTTTGCACTGTTTAGGCACATCAGGGGCCCTCCAAACGCGACATGGCGTCCGTTCGCAATTCCAGCCAATTTTGGTTTGGAAAAGTCAAACGGCGCTCCTTCCCTTTCGAGAACTGCCGTGCGCCCAAACAGTGGTTCCCCCCACATATGGGGTATTGGCATACTCAGGACATGTTGAACAACAACTTTTGTGGTCCAAATTCTCCTCTTACCCTTGGGAAAATAAAAAATTGGGGACTAAAACATCATGCTTGTGGAAAAAATATGATTTTTTTTTTCACGGCTCTACAATTGCGTGAAGCACTTGAGGGTTCAAAGTGCTCACCACACATCTACATAAGTTCCTTAGGGGGTCTAGTTTCCAAAATGGGGTCACATGTGGGGGTTTCCACTGTTTAGGCACATCAGGGGCCCTCCAAACGCGACATGGCGTCCGTTCGCAATTCCAGCCAATTTTGGTTTGGAAAGTCAAACGGCGCTCCTTCCTTTCGAGAATTGCCGTGCGCCCAAACAGTGGTTCCCCCCACATATGGGGTATCAGCATACTCAGGACATGTTGGACAACAACTTTTGTGGTCCAATTTCTCCTCTTACCCTTGGGAAAATAAAAAATTGGGGACTAAAACATCATGCTTGTGGAAAAAAATATGATTTATTTTCTTCACGGCTCTACATTACAAACTTGCGTGAAGCACTTGAGGGTTCAAACTACTCACCACACATCTAGATAAGTTCCTTAGGGGGTCTAGTTTCCAAAATGGGGTCACATGTGGGGGGTTAACCACTGTTTAGGCACATCAGGGGCCTCCAAACGCGACATGGCGTCCGTTCGCAATTCCAGCCAATTTTGGTTTGGAAAAGTCAAACTGCGCTCCTTCCCTTTCAAGCCCTGCCGTGCGCCCAAACAGTGGTTCCCCCCACTATGGGGTATCAGTATACTCAGGACATGTTGGACAACAACTTTTGTGGTCCAATTTCTCCTCTTACCCTTGGGAAAATAAAAAATTGGGGACTAAAACATCATGCTTGTGGAAAAAAAATATGATTTTTTTTCTTCACGGCTCTACATTACAAACTTGCGTGAAGCACTTGAGGGTTCAAAGTGCTCACCACACATCTAGATAAGTTCCTTAGGGGGTCTAGTTTCCAAAATGGGGTCACATGTGGGGGTTTTCCACTGTTTAGGCACATTAGGGGCCCTCCAAACGCGACATGGCGTCCGTTCGCAATTCCAGCCAATTTTGGTTTGGAAAAGTCAAACGGCGCTCCTTCCCTTTCGAGCCTGCCGTGCGCCCAAACAGTGGTTCCCCCCCACATATGGGGTATCAGCGTACTCAGGACAAGTTGGTCAACAACTTTTGTGGTTCAATTTCTCCTCTTACCCTTGGGAAAATATAAAATTGGGAACTAAAACATCATGCTTGTGGAAAAAATATGATTTTTTTTCTTCACGGCTCTACATTACAAACTTGCGTGAAGCACTTGAGGGTTCAAAGTGCTCACCACACATCTACATAAGTTCCTTAGGGGGTCTAGTTTCCAAAATGGGGTCACTTGTAGGGGGTTTCCACTGTTTAGGCACATCAGGGGCCCTCCAAACGCGACATGGCGTCCGTTCGCAATTCCAGCCAATTTTGGTTTGGAAAAGTCAAACGGCGCTCCTTCCCTTTCGAGAACTGCCGTGCGCCCAAACAATGGTTCCCCCCACATATGGGGTATTGGCATACTCAGGACATGTTGGACAACAACTTTTGTGGTCCAAATTCTCCTCTTACCCTTGGGAAAATAAAAAATTGGGGACTAAAACATCATGCTTGTGGAAAAAATATGATTTTTTTTCTTCACGGCTCTACATTACAAACTTGCGTGAAGCACTTGAGGGTTCAAAGTGCTCACCACACATCTAGATAAGTTCCTTAGGGGGTCTAGTTTCCAAAATGGGGTCACATGTGGGGGGTTTCCACTGTTTAGGCACATCAGGGGCCCTCCAAACGCGACATGGCGTCCGTTCGCAATTCCAGCCAATTTTGGTTTGGAAAAGTCAAACTGCGCTCCTTCCCTTTCGAGAATTGCCGTGCGCCCAAACAGTGGTTCCCCCCCACATATGGGGTATCAGCATACTCAGGACATGTTGGACAACAACTTTTGTGGTCCAATTTCTCCTCTTACCCTTGGGAAAATAAAAAATTGGGGACTAAAACATCATGCTTGTGGAAAAAATATGATTTTTTTTCTTCACGGCTCTACATTACAAACTTGCGTGAAGCACTTGAGGGTTCAAACTACTCACCACACATCTAGATAAGTTCCTTAGGGGGTCTAGTTTCCAAAATGGGGTCACATGTGGGGGGTTTCCACTGTTTAGGCATATCAGGGGCCCTCCAAACGCGACATGGCGTCCGTTTGCAATTCCAGCCAATTTTGGTTTGGAAAAGTCAAACGGCGCTCCTTCCCTTTCAAGCCCTGCCGTGCGCCCAAACAGTGGTTCCCCCCACATATGGGGTATCAGTGTACTCAGGACATGTTGGACAACAACTTTTGTGGTCCAATTTCTCCTCTTACCCTTGGGAAAATAAAAAATTGGGGACTAAAACATCATGCTTGTGGAAAAAAATATGATTTTTTTTCTTCACGGCTCTACATTACAAACTTGCGTGAAGCACTTGAGGGTTCAAAGTGCTCACCACACATCTAGATAAGTTCCTTAGGGGGTCTAGTTTCCAAAATGGGGTCACATGTGGGGGGTTTCCACTGTTTAGGCACATCAGGGGCCCTCCAAACGCGACATGGCGTCCGTTCGCAATTCCAGCCAATTTTGGTTTGGAAAAGTCAAACGGCGCTCCTTCCCTTTCGAGCCCTGCCGTGCGCCCAAACAGTGGTTCCCCCCACATATGGGGTATCAGCGTACTCAGGACAAGTTGGTCAACAACTTTTGTGGTTCAATTTCTCCTCTTACCCTTGGGAAAATATAAAATTGGGGACTAAAACATCATGCTTGTGGAAAAAATATGATTTTTTTTCTTCACGGCTCTACATTACAAACTTGCGTGAAGCACTTGAGGGTTCAAAGTGCTCACCACACATCTAGATAAGTTCCTTAGGGGGTCAGTTTCCAAAATGGGGTCACATGTGGGGGGTTTCCACTGTTTAGGCACATCAGGGCCTCTCCAAACACGACATGGCGTCTGTTCTCAATTCCAACCAATTTTGGTTTGGAAAAGTCAAACTGCGCTCCTTCCATTCCGAGCCCTGCCGTGTGCCCAAACAGTGATTTTCCCTCACATATGGGGTATCGGCGTACTCAGGAGAAATTGCACAACAACTTTATCGGTCCTTTTTCTCCTTTTTCCCTTGTAAAAAAAAAAAAATGTTTGTAAAAGATCATTTTTGTGACTAAAAAGTAAAATGTTCATTTTTTCCTTCCACGTTGCTTCAGCTCCTGTGAAGCACCTGAAGGGTTAATAAACTTCTTGAATGTGGTTTTGAGTACCTTGAGGGGCGTAGTTTCTAGAATGGTGTCACTTTTGGGTATTTTCTGCTATATAGACCCCTCAAAGTGACTTCAAATATGAGGTGGTCCCTAAAAAAAATGGCTTTGTAAATTTTGTTGTAAAAATGAGAAATCGCTGGTCAACTTTTAACCCTTTTAATTTCCTAACAAAAAAAAATTTTGTTTCCAAAATTGTGCTGATGTAAAGTAGACATGTGGGAAATGTTATTTATTAACTATTTTGTGTGATATATTTCTCTGTTTTAAGGGAATAAAAATTCAAAATTTCAAAATTGCTAAATTTTCGCCATATTTAAGTTTTTTCATAAATAAACGCAAGTTATATCAAAGAAATATTACCACTATCATGAAGTACAATATGTCTCGAGAAAACAATCTCAGAATCGCGAAGATCCGTTGAAGCGTTCCAGAGTTATAACCTCATAAAGAGACAGTGGTCAGAATTGTAAAAATTGGCCCGGTCATTAACGTGCAAACCACCCTTGGGGGTGACGGGGTTAAAGGGGTTAACTAGTGGGATAGTTTTATACAGCAGGTCGTTACAGATGCGGAGATAACAAATATGTGTGCTTTTATTGTTTTTTATTTACATAAATAAATGTATTTATTGGAAAAATATTTATTTCTTTTTTTTCTTTTATTTAGGGATTTTTTAAAAAATATTTTTACACTTTATCATATTTTTTTTTTTACTTTTTTACATTGTCCCAGTGTGGGACATTACTATATAATGTCAGGTCGCTGATCTGATATTCTGCAGTGCAGTGCAGTCAGCGATCGGACAGACAGGGAAGGAGGCATGCCGGCGTCTGCTCTCAGCAGGCGCTCACAAGCCACCCCTCCCTGCAGGACCCAGAAGGACCACACAACCAGCTTAGAGCAGGGGGTCTCCATGGAGACCACAGAACAACACCATCACATCTATGCCACTGTCACTACTGACAGGGGCATCAGAGGGGTTAAATGCCCACGATCGGTGTTAGCACCGATTGTGTGCGTTGCTGTGGGGTGTCAGCTGTCACAAACATAATTTGGGGTGTGTGCCGCACTAGAGACTACCGACTCCCAGGTAACTGACTCCTCAGCCCACAGGACTCTGCCTTCATTGTATTCACCACTCCAGTCACTTGTTTGACATGATCCATTGTGACCATTTCATTTAATTCTTGTACTCCACTCACTGCCATGTAGTCCATTGTGACTAAATTCACCTTCTAGCTATATTAAACATTTGCTATTTATCTTCCTCTTTCACCTTGCACTTTGCACTGGCACCTTGTGTGTATTTATTTATATATATTATATATTTTCTATTTGCTCCACATATGGTTGTTTGATATTGTTATCCTTTTGTATCATTTATTTTTTGTTTCTTCTCTCAGTATAATTCTTTGTCTCCCTTTTCAGCTATTCATGCTGCTGCTATATATATATATATATATATATATATATATATATATATATATAAAGTCTTTGCTGCTATAAGTGGCAGATTGTCTCTGCGGATCCTTCCTTATTACATATAACATTTTAGCATAATTTTTCTAGCATTTTTACCTGGTGAGGTGGTCTTTAATCTATTATATGTGTCATACGTTTATTTTACTTACTATCTATATACAGTGGGTTTGGAAAGTATTCAGACCCCTTTAAATTTTACACTTTGTTTCATTACAGCCATTTGGTAAATGCAAAAAAGTTAATTTTTTTCTCATTAATGTACACTCTGCACCCCATCTTGACTGATAAAAACCGGAAATGTAGAAATTTTTTCAAATTTTTTAAAAAAGAGAAACTGAAATATCACATGGTCATAAGTATTCAGACCCTTTGCTCAGACACTCATATTTACATCACATGCTGTCCATTTCCTTGTGATCCTTCTTGAGATGGTTCTGCGCCTTAATTGGAGTCCAGCTGTGTTTAATTAAACTGATAGGACTTGATTTGTAAAGGCACACACCTGTCTATATAAGACCTCACAGCTAGTGTTGAGCGATACTGCTCGATATCTAAAAATATCGGATCGGAATGGTATCGCCGATATCACTAAATATCGTCGATATCCGATTCCGATACCGGAAGTCCCATGTAAGTCTATGGGAACAAAATATCGCAACTAAAAAAACACTTTCTTTCCTTGTAAACACAAAATATACACACTTAGAATACATATATATATATATATATTATATATATATATATATATATATATACATGTCATTGTGACATATATGTGTCCTGTGTGCCTTAATTGAACTGTTTTTTTGCTTGAGAATTGCAAAAATCATCATAGACTGTATTTGCCATTTTTCCGTCATATCTGCGCCACAAGGCACAGGTGAAGAATAAGGGGGTGCTCTCGTGGGCGTACACTCACTCCGTGGCGCGAAAACGATGTCCGCACACTCTAAATGTTACTGCAATGTAAGATCGTGCCCCACAGCTCTGGAGTTCCGCCTCCTCATCCTCCTCAGTGGGCGTAAACGAACGTGAAGGTCCCGCCTCCCTACAAAAGATGGCGCCTCTCCTGATGCTAATGACACATGTGACTTTGCTGAGATGGCGAATGGACGTGAGCAGAAGTGGGAAGGGATGGAGGAGTCAGAGCTCTCCCCCCACGGAAGCGACCCGATCGCCACGGAGCCACCGTTTGGCACCCGGCCTGGAAACCCTCCTACGCTGGAAGAAGCGGAGGATACCCTGAGAGACACCGGGAGGAGGTCGCCAGGATGGAAGCGAGCTGGCGGGCCCTAAAACTACAATTGGAGCGGCGCCAATCCCTCTTACCCCCTGAAGTGTCTGTACCGGAAGGTGAGGCACCCGTTCCAGTACAGAAGGCCGTAAGGGCATCCCAGCCCTTGCAATCTGAACCGGTTGCCAGTATCTCAGTGGAGGCACCCGTTCCAGTACAGAAGGCCGTGCGGGCATCCCAGCCCTTGCAATCTGAACCAGTTGCCAGTATCTCAGTGGAGGCACCCGTTCCAGTACAGAAGGCCGTGCGGGCATCCCAGCCCTTGCAATCTGAACCGGTTGCCAGTATCTCAGTGAAGGCACCCGTTCCAGTACAGAAGGCCGTGCGGGCATCCCAGCCCTTGCAATCTGAACCGGTTGCCAGTATCACAGTGGAGGCACCCGTTCCTGCAGAAAACGCCGCACCAGCACCCCAGATCCCACTGTCTGCCCCCGTCGCTGAGGCAGAAGAAGCGACACCCATCCTCATGGAGGAGGCCGCGCAGGCACCAGAGCACTACCTGCCTGTACCGGAGCCCCGACCGTCATCTGTTCCAGAGCCAGCTGCTTCCGCCACAGGTGAGCGCCGCCAGGACTGGGGGGCGCCAGGAGAGCTGCCGCAAACCGGACATCGTAAGCTGGCATTTGATGGTGGAGACATGGAGCAGCTGGTGGAGGAGAATTACAACCGGCATCAGGAGGAAGAGTGGAGACGTCGGGAGCGGGAAGCAGAGCGACAAAGGGAGCAGCGAGAATCCCAAAAGCTTCGGCAACGTCACCTGGAGAAGGACCTGGCAGAGAAGGCACGTATGAGAAAGGATAAAAGTACGGTGAGGGAGCCGCGGCGTAAGGGTGCAGTACGGAACTTTAAGTTAAAAGGTGCTTGGGGCTTCATCCAGGAGCCTGGACTTTATTTAGAAGTTTTTGTAACCCAGCGGGACGTGGAGGCTCACCTCCCAGAAGGACACCCGGGGAGGGACCTGTTGCCAGGAGACTTGGTGACTTACACCCGACACTGGGGTTACAATGGATGGTACGCCCTAAATGTTACCAGGTGCGACCCCTACTCCCCAGAGTGTCAGGAAACTGACAGACCCTACGAGCCTTCAGCCTCCCCCAACCAGGCCTCTGCACAAGTGCCCACCCCACGCCGTAAATCTCCCCAGCCTCCCTCAGTGGTCTCCTCAGCAGCCCCAGCTATGGACATGATAATGATAGCTGGCCCATACCCGGCGCCTGTTAGGCCCCCTGGGGTTCGTACAGTCCGGGACATAGGGTTCCAGACCCGGAGGGAGACGAAAGAGGTGGCCACACAGACCCAGATAGCGGGTCACGACGTCACTGTACACGCCACACGACATCATCAGGTCTGGGTGGACCCTCCTGTCACGGATGTTTGGCAAGCTCCACAACAGTACCAGGTGGTACCTGGAAGAGGCCAGCCAAAGAAGTCTAAATAACCCGGACAGGGTCTCTGTATGTAAATAGTTAAATTATTGATGTACCGGACGGTGATGTTCAAAAGAGTTATTGTTGCCTATATACCATGTGGTAATGGTTGATGTACCGAGGTGAATGTCAGAAGACAAGTTTATTTTTGCCTTAATATACCCATGTTGGGTAATGGTTTGATGTACCCGGACGGGTGAATGTTCAGAAGAACAAGTTTATTGTTGCCTTAATATACCCAGGTTGGGTAATGGTGTTTCACTGTAATGAAAATGTTCAACTTTGAAGCCATGAACTGTAGTGGCTCACAAATTTTTCTGTAAATAGTTGGCACTTCGGTGCTCCATTTTGGTTTTACAAAAAACTTTACTGTGCACTATTTTCAACTACCTCAGAAACTAAAAACCCGTTTGGTGTGGCCGAAAGTGAGGTCTGCTCAAGGAAAGTCTTGCAGCCCACCCAAGACCACAGTTGGAGGTTTGGAGCGGGTCCTTCACAAGCACAAGTAAAGGACACTGTGAAGTTACCCGGTGGGGTTGTAGTCCTAAGAAGTCTCCACGAACTTCGGCACTAATGCTATTTGCACTTTTGTTGAATATGTATTTATTAACACACATGTATAACACATATCAAGGGTATCAACAGTAACAAAACATGTCACATAATATAAGCCATTTGCACTTTTGTAATGTTATTATTAAAAATTTTATTATGCAACATTTAACTTGAAGTGTTTCCTGCTTTCTTACTACGTCGCATAGTCCACTCTGCTACATCACTTTGCACCATTGCTCTATCTCACATCTATCTGCCCTGGAAGGATAGCGTGTTACCTGTAGAAGACTTTTCACCTACCTGCACTACACCATCCCTTCCAGAGGACCTGCACAGCAGCGCTGGACACCCTGACCAGGTACTACAGGTGGCGTCACGACAAACTACACGAACATTCTATCATCCCCTGGAAATATCCCACATTCCAGTGATCGCCCAGATCACGGACCGAGCTGTGCTACTCGTGACATCCCCCATAGAAGTCGACGTGATCGGTGCCGAGTACCCCCAAAACCCCTGTCTCTGTGCGACTCAACTTCCCTCACTGTGCTGGCACTTTACATTTACAATGCCTCTGGGTTTTTTTTTTTGGGGGGTGGGGAATATTCAGACTTTTGCTATGGGGCCCCATGATTTATATGTACGCCCCTGCTGCTGAGGAATGGTATTTAAGGCTGTTAAGGAGCCAACATACATGGACCTTGCCAGCCTGATAATACCAGGCCACAGCAGTTTGCTTAGCTTGGTTGGTTAACAAAAATAGGGGATCCCCTCGAAAAAAAAAGGCGTAGGGGTCCCCCTATTTGTGTTAACCAGCCAAGTAAAATGCAGACTGCTGCGGCCTGGTATTAAAAGACTGTCAAGGCCCATGGATTTTGGCCCTCAACAGCCTGATAATACCAGGCTACAGCAGCCCCACATTTGGCGCATCAAAAGATGTGCCAATTGTGGCACTTTACCCGGCTCTTCCCACTGCCCTGTAGCGGTGGCAAGTGGGGTAATAAGGGGTTAATGTCACCGTTGATTGCACGGTGAGAATAAGCCCGGTTAATAAGACACCGATCCATTATTATTCCCAAAGTTTTTAAATGTATAAAAAAAAGACACAGCAAGAAAAAAGTATTTTAATGAAATAAAAGAGACAACACAGTTTTACACTCATTCCTGTGACGCCATCGATCTCCTGTAAAAAAAGAAAAAAAAAAAAAACAACAGTATACCACCTGTCCGACGCAGTCCATAGTAACGACTGTCCCACGGCAATCCAGCTCTGCTACATCGCAATGACAGTGACAGTGACAATCCTGATTCCAGTATCCGATAAGACGAAAATATCGGAACTAAGTATCGAAAGGCCGATAGAGCTAATATCGGCCGATACCCGATACTTGCGGTATCGTTTCGCTCAACACTACTCACAGCTCATAGTGCATGTCAGACCAAATGAGAATCATGAGGCCAAAGGAACTGGCAAGGGAGCTCAGAAACAGAATGATGGCATGGCACACAGCTGGTCAAAGTTACAAAAGAATTTGTGCAGTACTCAAGGTTCCTAAGAGCACAGTGGCCTCCATAATCCTTAAATGGAAGAAGTTTGGACCACCAGAAGTCTTCCTAGACCTTGCCATCCAGCCAAACTGAGCAATCGTGGTAGAAGATCTTTAGTGAGAGAGGTAAAGAAGAACCCCAAAATCACTGTGGCTGAGCTCCACAAATGCAGTAGGGAGATGGGAGAAAATTTCACAAAGTCAACTATTACTTCAGCCATCCACCAGTCGAGCCTTTATGCAGAGTGGCACGATGAAAGCTCTCCTTAGTGTGCCTTAATTGGAGTCCAGCTGTGTTTAATTAAACTGATAGGACTTGATTTGTAAAGGCACACACCTGTCTATATAAGACCTCACAGCTCATAGTGCATGTCAGACCAAATGAGAATCATGAGGCCAAAGGAACTGGCGAGGGAGCTCAGAAACAGAATGATGGCATGGCACACAGCTGGTCAAAGTTACAAAAGAATTTGTGCAGTACTCAAGGTTCCTAAGAGCACAGTGGCCTCCATAATCCTTAAATGGAAGAAGTTTTGGACCACCAGAAGTCTTCCTAGACCTTGCCATCCAGCCAAACTGAGCAATCGTGGTAGAAGATCTTTAGTGAGAGAGGTAAAGAAGAACCCCAAAATCACTGTGGCTGAGCTCCACAAATGCAGTAGGGAGATGGGAGAAAATTTCACAAAGTCAACTATTACTTCAGCCATCCACCAGTCGAGCCTTTATGCAGAGTGGCACGATGAAAGCCTCTCCTTAGTGCAAGATATATGAAAGCCCGCATAGAATTTGCTAATAAAACACATGAAGGACTTCCAGACTATGAGAAATAAGATACTCTGGTCTGATGACACAAAGATAGAACTTTTTGGTGATAATTCTAAGCGGCACATGTGGAGAAAACCAAGCACTGCTCATCACCTGCCCAATACAATCCCAACAGTGAAACATGGTGGTGGCAGCATCATGCTATGGGGGTGTTTTTCAGCTGCAGGGACAGGACGACTGGTTGCAATTGAAGAAAACATGAATGTGGCCAAGTACAGAGATATCCTGGATGTAAACCTATTCCAGAGTGCTCTGGACCTCAGACTTGGCTGAAGGTTCACCTTCCAAGAAGACAATGACCCAAAGCACACAGCTAAAATAACAAAGGAGTGGCTTCAGAACAACTCTGTGACCATTCTTGACAGGCCTAGCCAAAGCCCTGACCTAAACCCAATTGAGCATCTCTGGAGAGACCTGGAAATGACTGTTCACCAACGTTCAGCATCCAACCTAACGGAACTGGAGAGGATCTGCACGGAAGAATGGCAAAGGATCCCCAAATCCAGGTGTGAAAAACTTGTTGCATCATTCCCAAGAAGACTCATGGCTGTACTAGCTCAAAAGGGTGCTTCTACTCAATACTGAGCAAAGGGTCTGAATACTTATGACCATGTGATATTTCAGCTTTTCTTTTGTAATAAATTTGCAAAAAATTTCTACATTGCTGTTTTTTTCAGTAAAGATGGGGTGCAGAGTTTACATTAATGAGAAAAAAATGAACTTTTTTGCATTTACCAAATGGCTGCAATGAATCAAAGAGTGACAAATTTAAAGGGGTCTGAATACTTTCCGAACCCACTGTAAATCATGTGTTATTATCAGGGCCGGCTCCAGGTTTTTATGGTTCTAGGAAGTTTCGCCCCCAGCAGTTCGCCTCCAGCATTTCGCACCCCAGCATTTGCTCCCAGCAGTTCGCCCCCAGGTACACGTCGCCCCCGAACATTTCGCCCCCAGCATTTTGCCCCCAGGATGTTTCGCCCCTGCACATTTCGCCCCCAGGATGTTTCGCCCCGGAACATTTCGCACCCGGCAGTTCGCCCCCGAACATTTCACCCCGGCAGTTCACCCCCGAACATTTCGCCCCCGGCAGTTCACCCCCGAACATTTCGCCCCCAGCATTTCGCCCCCAGGATGTTTTGCCCCTGAACATTTCGCCCCCGAACATTTCCCCCCAGCAGATCACCCCCGAACATTTCGTCCCCGGCAGTTCGCCCCTGAACATTTCGCCCACAGCATTTCGCCCCCAGGATGTTTTGCCTCTAGCAATTAAAGACCTGCCTGAACTGAACGTTCGCTTATCACTAATAATACACCATATGAGTCTAAGATATATATTTCTGATCAAATGAGTTTTTTTAATTCTAAAACATTGTTTTCTAGATAAGTCATTTTACAAACAGACAGAAAAAAAATTAGGATTTCATTGGTTACTAATGAGGTCGTGCCCCCTGGGTAGCAGAACGGATCCTGGCTCCCTGTGATACATTCAGGGCTGCTTGTTCACAGCCCTCTCCAAAGCTCCCCTTCACCCTCCGCTCATGTGCTCTGTCCTGGACAAGAGGAGGGCTCCCCCGCCTGTGTAAAGCCGTTACAGGACGGAACACATGGGGGGGGCTTTGCAGAAGGCTGTAAACCAGCAGCCCTTTATACATCACATGGAATATATTGTTATGGTAGTTGCATGCTCCTGTGCAGCCACGGCATCTAGAATCCATCCACAAGTACTGCTTCTAAGGAGAAACAACCTCCTTAGCACCACTGAAATCCTGCAGCACAAGGAGCTTTAACTTGGATGAGACTTTTCACACAGAAGTGAAGCTGCTGGAAGGTCTCCTTTGGAAATGAATATCATGGGCACAGGTACTATACCATAACTTATGTTTTTTGTAGAGTTATCCTTTAACTGTATATATCAAAACTGTTGTAACAAGAAGCATAAAAAGGTATAGAGGGGAAGGATTAGAGAAAAAGAGAAAAGACAAATTACAGTTTATAATGCTTGAATGATTTTACAGCTAAAAACACTGCTCTCAAAACATACAATATGTGACCATGAACTAAAATTCAAAGTTGTAGGCAATGCCTCTCAGATAATCCATCAAGCTTCTATTATTGAAATCTTGCACGATACGTTTAACCCTTGCTGAAATTGCAGCATACTTTATGTTTCTTGCAGCGATGGGATTTCCTGCTATCATCTGAATAATTTCAAAACTATGGAGCTCTTGCTGATGTTTCAGACAGTTAATGAACCGGTATATTTTTTGGAAAAGAGTACCACATGTTTCTCGAAAGCTATCCTTCGACATCATTATTTGTTCGCTGTTGATCATTCAATGTTCGTTCATACACATTCCAGAGTTTGAACTGGAAACAAAGGTGCTTGACGCCCTCTGCAATTCATTCGACCGATATAGCTGTCTTCAAAATAGTTGGCAATAGGTATTGCTTCTTGTGGAAAGTCAGGATCTTCCACCAATTCTTCAAATGATTGTACAACATTCTGTGGTGGTATAAAGGCCAGGGCAGGTATCATGCGTATCCAACGGGCAAATTCATGATCACCTTGGTATTGCATCTTGAGTCCTTCATTTTTAACTTGTCGCCAAACCGACTGTGATAGGTGGAAAACGCAACCAGTCTTCTCAAGGTTCGGGAATTCACTTTCAAATGCCTGTATTGCAGCTAGTTCAAAATCCAACATCAGGTTGTCTGGCTGCAGTCCAGGCTGCAAGTTCTTCAGCTCTTGCAGCAACCTCTGGTATGTAGAACGGCTCTTGTCTGTCAGCAAGGTGTACACTACCGGAACAACAAGGCCGCTATGGACTACATGGATTGTGTAAAGTTGCTTAAACAAGGCTGGTGTAGTGAAAAACATGCCATCAGCAAACCACTCTTTACTTTGTGCCAGTAGATGGAGATTGTCTCTTGTTCCAAATATCAACATACGGCTGTGTCCATTTCCTAATTTAAAATAAAAGTATTAGTAGAGGAAATAACAGAAAAAGTGTAACAAGCATCAGACAGATAATTTTGGGATGAATTTAAAAAAAATATCCTAATCAGAAGCCTCTGTTTATATCTCACATTGAAAACTTACATTTTGCTCCAGATTTTCTGATTTCAAAATAAAAAAACTGAAGCAAAATCTAGTGTAAAGGGGCCAACCAATACTTTTTTACAACATTATTTCCCAGTGGAAAATGATATATTTTATTATGTATAATGGAAATGTTTTAATACAATGTTAAATAGTTAAGTAGCTTACCAGAGTCATGCAGAAGGAACTGCTGCTGGACACCATCAATACTGATCTCCTGAAACTCCTGGGGGATAACAAGTTGATCAAGGGTTTGAGGTAACCTTGGGATATTGCCAAGTTGCCTTGCTAATCGTATTGTTCTCTTCAGTGATGCTTTCCTTGGGAGAAGTGCTGCAACATTAGAATGGGCTCTTGAAACGACGTCTGTGAGAATCTGTTGTGGTGTCTCCTGTGTTGTCCTTGCCCTGGTGACTGCCTCATTAACAAGTCGGATTGCTTCAGGTCTTGCAGCTTGTGCAAGATTGACTACTTTCACAACTTCGCCAGATTCTTCATTGGTCCAAACACGTCCCTTGCAAGTCGACCGTTTTTCACATACCCAGATGGAATGGACATCATCAGCGGTTCGTTTGGAAAATAAGTAAATGTGATTCTCATGGACCAACTTCCTCCTTCCACGTTTGGACAGAACTGAATTCATAGTTGTAGAAAGTGAATTGCTGTGGAAGCTGACTGATTTTTTGTGGCAGTACACCTCTCTTTGTGGAGATTTCAGACACTGCTATATTCTGATGTACACATGGAATAAAAGCTAGTCTAATGTAGCTTGCAGGACATCTGACCTGCTACTTGTTATATCTGCAACAAAACTTGCAACAAAGCTGGTCAGTGCTGGGTCAGGTAAAAGTTCAAAATTGTTTTGATTTTAGGCCTCTTGCACACTGTAATTTTAAAATTGCTTTTACACTTGTGTTTGGGGCCGCCAGAGGTCGATCAGCTCTGGACCTGACATCCAGCTGACCCAGGGGCAATGCTGGCGGAATGCTGGCATTCTGCTTGCATTGCCCATAGAAGTGAATGGCTGAGTTCTGCGATGTGCAGCTGCCCGTTCGCTTTCGTAATACCGCATTCCGCTATCAGTGTCAGACCAAAAAGAAAAGCATTTTCTTCTTTTCGTTCCGCTGCAGGTTAGCGGAACGGCGGCATTACAGAAGCGAACGGGCGGCCTGTAGTGCATATGTAGCGGAAGTGTGAAAGCACCCTTATGCTGCCACTGTTTTAGAACTCCAAAGCACGTGCTTTACTAGCATTTTTGAGAGCGCTTTTGTGAGTGCTCTCGGTAATGACCCATAAGATACAGGCTATTGATGAACGCTAAGTGCTCAAAAATAGCTCCTTTAATAAAATAAAAAGAGCTGGCCGAAACAACACCTCGCTTTGCCAGCCATTGACTTATATACACAACATTGGCAATCTTCTTAGTGATTTTCCAGTGCTTAGCACTTGGGAAAGTGCCTACTGTGAAAGCGGTCGTAGGGCTAAAACACAGGGCCGAAATTCCCTGCCTAATTTGGGGCCGAAACATCTGGGGGCAAAAAGCTGGGGGCAAAACATCAGGGGGCGAACTGCTAGGGGCGAAATGTTTGGGGGCGAAACATCCTGGGGGCAACATGCTGGGGGCGAAATGTTCGGGGGCGAACGCCGAGGGCGAAATGTTCGGGGGCGAACTGCCGGGGGCGAAATGTTCGGGGGCAAAACATCTTGGGGGCGAACTGCCGGGGGCGAAACATTCAGGGGCGAACTGCCGGGGGCGAAATGTTTGGGGGCGAAACATCTTGGGGGCGAAATGCTGGGGGCGAAATGTTCGGGGGCGAACTGCCAGGGGCGAAATGTTCAGGGGCGAACTGCTGGGGGCGAAATGTTCGGGGGCGAAACATCCTGGAGCGAAATGCTGGGGGCGAAATGTTCGGGGGCGAACTGCCAGGGGCGAATTGTTCGGGGACGAACTGCCGGGGGCGAACTGCGAGGGGTGAAATGTTCGGGGGCGAAATGTTCGGGGCGAACTGCAGGGGGCGAAATGTTCGCCCCCCCGGGGGCGAACTGCGGGGGGAAATGTTCGGGGCGTGTTGAACTGCAGGGGGCGAAATGTTCGGGGGCGAACTGCCGGGGGCGAAATGTTCGGGGGCGAAAAATCCTGGGGGCGAAATGTGCAGGGGTGAAACATCCTGGGAGCAAAATGTTCGGGGGCGACGTGTACCTGGGGGCGAACTGCTGGGGGTGAAATAATGGGGGCGAACTGCTGGGGTCGAACTGCTGGGGGCGAAACTTCCAACTCCCGGTTTTTATGGGCCCCGGGCGAAAGAGTCTCAGTGGGCCCCCTTAACACAGATGACGATTCATGATGCACAGATACTGCAGAGAAATATGGGTATAGACAACGCCAAACACTTCTCTTCTTCCATTACATGACTGATACCTATTGTAAATTGTACAATAGCTCAAAAACCGCCAAATCCTCACAGCGCACAGTACAGACTGGACAGTACAGTCCTCCATACAATATTATGGGCACCACATAGTCTCCCCTCATCACCCATATAATACCCCATGCAGGATGTCACCCCACCATCCCCCATATAATGCTCCATACAGAATACTGGACCCAATACAATGCTCCATACAGAATACTGGACCACATATAATGCTCCATACAAAATATGGAGCTCTCCTCTACACTGTGCTGCGTTCTGCACTGTTATGGCTCAGGAAAGGGCGCTGTGGAAAGACTCCCCATTATCATCATCATTGCCTGCCCATCATCATCATTGCCTCCCTATTATCATCATTGCCTCCCCATTAATATCATCATCATCATTGCCTTCCCATTATCATTGGCTCCCCATCATCATCATTATCATTGCCTCCCCATTAATATCATCATCATTGCCTTCCCATTATCATTGCCTCCCCATCATCATCATTATCATTGCCTTCCCATTAATATCATCATCATCATTGCCTTCCCATTATCATTGCCTCCCCATCATCATCATTATCATTGCCTCCCCATTAATATCATCATCATCGCCTTCCCTTTATCATTGCCTCCCCATCATCATCATTATCATTGCCTCCCCATTAATATCATCATCATCGCCTTCCCATTATCATTGCCTCCCCATCATCATCATTATCATTGCCTCCCCATTAATATCATCATCATTGCCTTCCCATTATCATTGCCTCCCCATCATCATCATTATCATTGCCTTCCCATTAATATCATCATCATCATTGCCTTCCCATTATCATTGCCTCCCCATCATCATCATTATCATTGCCTCCCCATTAATATCATCATCATCGCCTTCCCATTATCATTGCCTCCCCATTATCATCATTATCATTTCCTCCCCATTAATATCATCATCATCGCCTTCCCATTATCATTGCCTCCCCATCATCATCATTATCATTGCCTTCCCATTAATATCATCATCTTCATCGCCTTCCCATTATCATTGCCTCCCCATCATCATCATTATCATTGCCTCCCCATTAGTGTTGAGCGATACGATACCGCAAGTATCGGGTATCGGCCGATATTAGCTGTATCGGACTTTCGATATTGACTTTCGATATTTCCCATATATCGTATACCGGAATCGGAATTGTCACTGTCACTGTGAGTGTCCGTCGGTCGGGTCTGTCAGGAGTCTGCGGCACTTAGCTGGCAGAAGATCTCCGGTGGTCACGGCCTGGACTGGTTGATGGCCGCCATCATCTTTCCCCGGCGGTCACATGCAGTTTCTCGCGATAACTGCAGTGACTGCTGGGTAATCCCGGCCGTAAAGCAGTCAGTCCGATGACGTCACCGCCGGGGAAGCAGGTAATCAGCTGTGCTGCGCCGGGATGACAGCCTCTGCCTGTCATTCCGATGTAGCAGAGCTGGATCGTCGTGGAACAGTCGTTACTATGGACTGCGTCGGACAGGTGGTATATAGTGTTGAGCGATACGATAATGTAAATATCGGCTATCGGCCGATATTAGCTCTATCGGCCTTTCGATAATTCGTTTCGATATTTTCGTCTTATCGAATACCGGAATCGGAAGTTCCCATAATTCTTTGCGAGGCAATGTGATTTTAGTCAGCCAATGAGGAATCCTAAGAAGTGTGGGCACATCCTGTACTGCTGCGGTCATGTTAACTAATGGCATGGCTGTGATTGGATGCTGAAATGATGTCAGAATGCACTATAAAAGGCGCCGCCGCCATTTTAGCGTCACTGTGCTGTGAATTCAGTAAGGGACAGAACGCTGCTGTGCTGACTCTGAGGGACAGTTAGAGATTGCGATTTAGTGTACTGTGCTGTAGGCAGGCTAGCACCAACCGCTGTGTAAAGCTTCCTTTTGCCTGCAGTGTTGTTTTAACAGCTCTGCAAGGTGTGTGTGAGTGCAGGTGACGCTGCAGTTTGCTCTGCATGCAACGCTGTCTGTAGGCATCTGCACATGTCACTCACAGACAATTTTTTTTTTCCTTCAGTGTAATTCTTGCAGCTCCATGCAATTTAACTATTAGTGTGACGCGCTTCCATCCGTATCCAATACATTGGTTGCAAACACTATAGAAGTAGACAAAGGAGTAGCCTTTCACAGATTGTGGACAGTTGTGTTTCAGAGTTCACTTCAGTCTGTGTTTTTTATTTTTTGAGTGCACATCACGCTCCAGTTACTTGTTCAAGCACTGCTGCTTATACTCTGCTGAGCGTGTCTCAGTGCCTCATCCTTTTCATTTCTCTCCAATTGGTTCTGCTCCATTCCATTTAAAATAAATATAATCTATTAGTGTGACGCGCTTCCATCCGTATCCAATACATTGGTTGCAAACACTATAGAAGTAGACAAAGGAGTAGCCTTTCACAGATTGTGGACAGTTGTGTTTCAGTGTTCACTTCAGTCTCTGCGTAATAACCACACTTAGGCCTTATAACTTTTCTGACTTTCTTTATCAATCTACCAAGATGAAGAAGTCAGTGAGTAAGGCACGTGGTCGTGGCCGTGGAGTTTCAGCAGGGAGAGGACGTGGGGATTCTGTGTCTGCTGCCGCCCTCAGTGACACAGCATCCACCATTTATCCCCGTGAGCGTTCCTTTATGCGCACTTTGGTAGGAGCTCGGCGTGCCCCCTGCTGCGGGAAGAACAAATTGAAGCCGTTGTTGGTTGGATGGCAGCCAATGCATCGACTTCAATTCCTTCCACCTCCTCTCAGGAACACAACACTGTTGAGCAACCATCTGTCTGTTCACCGCCTGTCAAATTGCCAAGGCAGTCAGAGAGTTCTGTACAGGAGACAGCTGAGTCTCTGCTTCTGTTCTCAGAATCTGTTGGCTCGCAAACACGGGCACAGGCAAGCAGCATTCTGCAATTTGAAGAAGAGGGAGTATGCAGTGATGCGCAACAGC
Organism: Oophaga sylvatica; assembly: GCA_033576555.1. NCBI lineage: Eukaryota > Metazoa > Chordata > Amphibia > Anura > Dendrobatidae > Oophaga > Oophaga sylvatica. The sequence continues at coordinate 40,720,196 of JARQOD010000004.1, forward strand.
TGTGTCTCTCTCAATCTGAAGAGGCGGGTGAGCCAGTGCCGATGGACAGCACACCGCAGAACGCATCATATGATGATGATGAGACTCAGGTGCCAGGTTTTGTGGAGCATGGTGCTGCCCAGATCATCCAACAGCAGCAGGTGTTGGAAGAGGGTAGTGGAGATGATGAAGTCCGAGACCCAACATGGCGTGAGCAACAGGAAGGTGGTGGGAGCAGCACAGAGGAAGAGATTGTCCCAACGGTACAAAGAGGAGGGAGAGGTAGGCTGCAGACTCGCTTGCCTGTAGCCTCCAGTTTGGCACCTGTTGGGAGCAGTTCTCTTAGAACTGTCAAAATTGGCGCTCCCATGACTTGCACTGCGTGGTCCTTTTTTGACAGACTTGTACATGATATTTGCTATGTTCAATGCAAGCTGTGTAAGCAAAAAGTTAAAAGAGGTAAAAATAGCAGGAACCTGAATACCACAAATATGTGGACACATGTACGGACAAAGCACGTAGCTGAGTTACAAAGACACACTGGAGATGTAGGCCAACTACAGCAGCACCTACATCTTTAGGTCATGTTCGAGCCTCTACCTCCAGCTCTCACACACCTGTTTCGGCTTCCTCACAGGATCTCCATGGAAGAACCTCGGTCACTGTTGTCCATAGAGAAACTGTTATTCCACCCACTGCAGCAAGTTCACAGTCATCGTCACACTCCCAGAACAAAAAACAGCCATCGGTAACACATGCATGGGATAAAAGACGGCCATACTCGGCAAACCATCCACGAGCACAGGCTCTGAATGCTGGCCTTGCAAAACTCCTGTCCCTTGAAATGCTGTCATTCAGGCTGGTGGAGACTGACAGTTTCAGGAAATTTATGGCATTGGCAGTCCCACAATATAATGTGCCAAGCCGATTTTATTTCAGCAGGCAAGCTGTCCCTGCTCTGCAAAAACATGTCGAGGGAAACATTAAACATGCGCTACTAAACGCCGTCAGTAGCAGGGTCCACCTGACCACCGATGCGTGGACCAGTACCCATGGCCAGGGACGATACCTTTGACTCACTGCCCATTGGGTCAATGTTGTGGAGCCGGGTACAGATCTTGCCAGTGGCGCTGTACGTGTTCTGCCAACTCCAAGGATTGCAGGAATCCATTCTGTGCACATTGATTCCTCCTCCTACTCCAGTTCCTCAGAATCATCGCTGCACGAGCCGTCACGGTATACCTCCACATGGACCCGTGAACGCTTACCTGTTGCGACCGATATGAGCACAGCCGTGGCCAGACGTCAACAGGCCATACTGAAATTAATTCCCATGGGAATCGAAGCCACACAGCGCAGGAGCTCTGGGATGCCATCAAGCAGGAGAGCGATGTGTGGTTTTTGTCAGCTAATCTCCAGCCAGGCTTGGTAGTGTGTGACAATGGCCGAAATCTGGTGGCAGCTCTGGGCCTTGGCAACCTCACTCACATACCATGTCTGGCACATGTGCTGAACTTGGTCGTGCAGAGTTTTTTGAGGGACTATCCGGATCTTGATGCACTGCTGCACAAGGTCCGCCTAGAGTGCGCTCACTTGCGACGTTCCAGCATGGCCAGATCGCGCATTGCAGCTCTGCAAGTCAGATTTCGCCTTCCTGAACATCGCATCATATGTGACGTACCCACCAGGTGGAATTCCACGTTACATATGTTGGAGCTGTTGTGTGAGCAGCAGCCAGCAGTAATGGAGTATCAGCTGCAACAGGCGCAATCAACTCGCAATTTGCGCCGTTCACACTTCACCACTACTGAGTGGGCCTCTATGAAGGACATCTGCGACGTTTTGCGGGCGTTTGATGTCTCAACGCGGATGGCGAGTGCAGATGATGCACTAGTCAGCATGACTGTCCCCCTTATCTGCCTGCTTCAGAAATCACTGAAAGCACTAAAGGAAGAGGTTTTGGAAGAGGTGGAGGATGAGGAGTCACAAATTCAATTACCTTCAGGACAGTCAGCGCAACGTGGTTCCTCACAAAGGGCTGGGCAGGGCTCACTTTGTGAGGAGGATGAGGAGGAGGAGGAGTCAATGGAGGAGGAAGAAATCCCTACAGAGGGAGGTACACAACGCTCTAGTCAGTATGTAGAGCGAGGGTGGGGTGATGCAGAGGAGACAGAGATGACGCCTCTTCCAGAGGACAGCCTTTGTTGGCCAGTTGGGAGTCTGCAGCACATGGTTGATTTCATGCTTCAGTGCCTGAGAAACGACCGCCGCATCGCCCACATTCTCACCAGGTCAGATTATTGGGTGTACACCCTCCTAGACCCTCGCTACCGGGACAATTTACAAACCCTCATCACACCGGTGAACCGGGACCGTAAAATGCAGGAGTACCAAGACACACTGGTGCAATCCATACTGTTGTACATTCCAGCCGAGAGAGATGCTGCTGCTGCTGCTACTGCTTTACAAAGAAGCTCTGTGCGTCGAGGCAGTGTAGACACCTCTACAACAAGAAGGATCAGAAGCAGCGCCTCTGCACAGGGCAAGAACTGTATGTTACAAATGTGGCAAAGTTTGTGACAGCGCCAGCAAGGTCTACACCATCCGAGACGGCTCCAGTCACCAGGAAGAAACGTTTCCGTAAGATGGTGACAGACTACTTGGCTTTCCCTCTAAGTGTACTCCCAGATGCCTCTTCCCCTTTCAAATTTTGGGTCTCTAAGTTGGATACATGGCCAGAGCTTAGCCAGTATGCATTGGAGGTGCTGGCTTGCCCTGCTGCCAGTGTATTATCTGAGCGTGTCTTTAGTGCTGCAGGTGGTGTAGTAACAGACCGTCGCATGCGACTATCCTCAGAGAATGTAGACCGGCTTACTTTTCTGAAAATGAACAAGGCATGGATCTCACCTGAATTTGCCTGTCCGTTTTCAGATTAAATAACTGTTTGGCAACGTTTTCCATGTCTCCTGTTATGTTCATCTTTCTACCACCTGAACTCTACTCCCTGGGCTACAACACCGCCATTTGTTGCTCGTAAGTAATTGGCAGGGGTACTGACTCCTGGCCAGCCTGGTTACAGCACGACAGCTGTTTCCTGGCAGTGTGAACGTCAATTATCCTCCAATAAGTTGTGCTGTCGTGTTGCATTCGGGTTAGCCGACTCTATGGTGCCTGCAGTTTAGGTGATTCCTATGTGTGCTGTGGGATATGTAAATAAAGGCGGTTTCCATTGTGACAATAGGATAAGCACCCACTGTAGGACTGTGTGATTCGGTAACTGCGGACGGCTTGCGTCCTGTCAACTTACATTTTCATGGGTGCGTTCTTTTACCCGTCCGGGGTCCAGTACCGTCAAGTGGTTCTCCCCAGTGCCTTTGGCCTAGGTGCCCCCATCTCCGTACCCGAGTTCCAGCAACGTCTGCTGGTCCTTGGTAGTGCTTTGGAGCACAGGTACCTCCTGCTTAGTAACCGTGTCACAGTAACGTCAGCTGGTACTCGGTTGTGACATTGCCTCTTTTCCTTCTGCTACCCGTCCGGGGTCCAGTACCCTCAAGTGGTTCTCCCAGTGCCTTTGGCCTAGGTGCCTCCATCTCCGTATCCGAGTTCCAGCAACGTCTGCTGGTCCTTGGTAGTGCTTTAGAGCACAGGTACCTCCTGCTTAGTAACCGTGTCACAGTAACGTCAGCTGGTACTCTGTTGTGACATTGCCTCTTTTCCTTCTGCTACCCGTCCGGGGTCCAGCACAGTCAGCTGGTCCTCGTTACTTCCATTGTCTCTTGCTCCATCTGATACCCGTCAGGGTTCCAGTAATGTCAGCTGTTTCTCGGAAATTACACGACATTAAAGACCACCCAGAAGAAGATGACGACAACAAGGACGACGAGCATGAAGCCAACCAGCCTGAACACCATCACAAAGAAAAAATAAAAGATTACCCAGAAGAAGATCACCAACAGGACAAAGAAGGTTAAGACAAACTACAAGATACAGAACAAGAGACAGAAGAACAATAAGCAAAAGATCAAAAAGCAGAAGAACATGAAGTATAAGACCAAAATGAAGAGCAAAATATATGCTCTAAATTCTAAGCAGAAGAAGACTAAGCAGTGTATGGGGGTGAGTCCGTTCCTCCTCGTGGTGCCCCTGGAAAATGCCTGCTGCTGCAGGCTAAACTGAACACGGACAAATACTGTTGTAATTTAAATCTTTTGTGACAGCAAGAACGGAAGGATGAACAATTCATACTTTTACAGATTACAAGTACAGGAATCTCTGTCACAAATAAGAATATGATGAAGAAGATGAAGAGGAAGAAGATGAAGAATTTGAATATGAAGAAGATTAATTAGTTTAATAATAACAATATGAGTAATGTAAACAAAAACATGAATAGCAAGAAGTTTAAGAAGAAGATTAAGAAGGTGAAGATGAAGAATAATTTGATGAGAAAGATGATGCTGCTGCTGAAGATTATGAAGGAGAAAGTGTGGCACTGGCAAAAGTTAAAAAGGTGAACAGCATGGAAGTTGTGAAACATACATATTTGCCAAAATAGAAAAAAGGTTAACAACATTGTCAATTTGTTAGTCAATCCAAACTTATTTCCAAAAAAAAATATATTAATGCTATTCCAATGCATTGGGTTAAACATGTATGCCTTTATTGTCTCCTCAACCTCCCCAATACATTCTACATTAGTCTTTGTTGTTTTCTTTCATGTACAATTAACCAACAAGGCAAGAATGTTTTTTTTTAATTTCGATATTTTGTTCCCATAGACTTACATTGGACTTCCGGTATCGAAATCGGATATCGACGATATTTAGTGCTATCGGCGATACAATTTCGATACGATATTTTTAGATATCGAGCAATATCGCTCAACACTAGTGGTATACTGTTGGTTTGTTTTTTTCCTTTTTTTACAGGAGATCGATGGCGTCGCAGGAATGAGAGTATAATAAAAGAAATGAAAACTGTGTTGTCTCATTTATTTCATTAAAATACTTTTTTCTTGCTGTGTCTTTTTTTTTATACATTTAAAAACTTTGGGATTAATAATGGATCGGTGTCTTTACACCTCTCCCTTATTAACCGGGCTTATTGTCACCGTGCAATCAACGGTGACATTAACCCCTTATTACCCCACTTGCCACCGCTACAGGGCAGTGGGAAGAGCGGGTAAAGTGCCACAATTGGCACATCTTTTGATGCGACAAACGTGGGGCTGCTGTAGCCTGGTATTTTCAGGCTGTTGAGGGCCAAAATCCATGGGCCTTGACAGTCTTTTAATACCAGGCCGCAGCAGTCTGCATTTTACTTGGCTGGTTAACAAAAATAGGGGGACCCCTACGCCGTTTTTTTTTTCGAGGGGATCCCCTATTTTTGTTAACCAGCCAAGCTAAGCAGACTGCTGTGGCCTGGTATTATCAGGCTGGCAAGGTCCATGGATATTGGCTCATTACCAGCCTGAAAAACCAGGCCTCAGCAGTCTGCTTCATCTGGCTGGTTAACAAAAATAGGGTGGACCCCACGCCAATTTTTTTTCGAGGGGATCCCCTATTTTTGTTAACCAGCAAAGATAAGCAGACTGCTGTGGCCTGGTATTATCAGGCTGGCAAGCAGGGTCGGACTGAGGCACCGGGACACCGGAGAAACCTACGGTGGGCCCCAGCTCCTGCGTGGTGGGCCCTGATTTGAAAGGATAGGTCGCGGGGCAGAGGGGGTGGTGGCCCCGGGGCCCGCGCTCTGAGGGGGCCCACCCGGAGCTACGATACAGTTACATTCTGCGGCAGAGCAGGGAGAATCGCTCTCCCTGCTCTGCCGCCCGGAAGCTATGGGGCCTGAACAGGCGTTGGGGGGGCCCGGTGCCAGCAGTGGGCCCCCCACCCGTCATCGGAGGGTCAGCTGTATCGGCATCCAGCCGATAAAGCTGACCGCATAGAGAGAGAAGGAGCGAGCGCTCCTTCTCTCCCATAATCCCCCTCTCAGCATATGACAGCGGGCGCAATAACATGACCTGCCGGCGCCCGCTGTCAGATGCTGAGAGGGAGAACAGTGAGCAGCACAGGAGCCGGGAGGTGAGTATTTTATTTTTTTATTTATTTATTTTTTTAATGGGGGTGCAGTCGAGTCCTGGCTGGAGAAGTCGTCATGTCGGTGTGGGCCAGATGGTAAAGACATGAAAAGTGAATTCCATTAGAAAGAACATCAGCGGTAGGTCATTATCTGTACCTGTGCTGTAATCTATATGTTCTGTAGGACTGGTATTATTTAACACAGACCATATGGCGGTAATATCAATATTGGTCTTTTTATATATAGATTATTTTGGCCAACAGCGCGGTCATTTGCTGAGGTTCTCTGATGATGGGCCCATTCAGAAGTTTTGCCCCCACTAAACCAAAACCCTAGCTACGCCTATGGCTCTCTCTCTAGTCTTTCTTTCTCGCTCTCTGTTCTTTCCTTCTCGCTCTCTGTTCTTTTTTCTCTCTGTTCTTTCTTTCTCTCTTTTCTTTCTTTCCTCTCTTTCTTTCTCTGTTTGTTCTTTCTCTCTCGCTGCTCTTTCTTTCTTTTCCTCAGTACCAGCCACTGTGCCCTCATTACCAGTCAGTGTGATCAGCAGTGCTAAATGGTTACGCTTGGGGCGAGGATATGGGTGTGATTAGCTGTGAAATGGGTGTTGTCGGGGCGTGGCCTAAAATTTTCAGCGGCGCGCAACACGCCTTTAATCCTCTTTCCTGTTTTCCAAATTTGGGAGGTATGCTGTATGACCTCCCTACAACTTCTGGCCATGCTTCTGATGAGCGCGACGGATGGTCTCGTGAGGGATCTCCTCCCACACCTGGACTAAAGCATCCACCAACTCCTGGACAGTCTGTGGTGCAACGTGGCATGGCCTAAAATTTTCTGCAGCATGCACAGCGTGCCACAGCCTTTGTCCCTCTTTCCCTTATTCAAAGGTTGGGAAGTATGATGGTGGGCCCGAAGAATATATTTTCTCTGGTGGGCCCAAGGTACTCCAGTCCGACGCTGCTGGCAAGGTCCATGTATGTTGGCTCCTTAACAGCCTTAAATACCATGCCTCAGCAGCAGGGGCGTACATATAAATCATGGGGCCCCATAGCAAAAGTCTGAATGTTCCCCACCCCCCAAAAAAAAAACCCAGAGGCATTGTAAATGTAAAGTGCCAGCACAGTGAGGGAAGTTGAGTCGCACAGAGACAGGGGTTTTGGGAGTACTCGGCACCGATCACGTCGACTTCTATGGGGGATGTCACGAGTAGCACAGCTCCGTCCGTGACCTGGGCGATCACTGGAATGTGGGATATTTCCAGGGGATGATAGAATGTTCGTGTAGTTTGTCGTGACGCCACCTGTAGTACCTGGTCAGGGTGTCCAGCGCTGCTGTGCAGGTCCTCTGGAAGGGATGGTGTAGTGCAGGTAGGTGATAAGTCTTCTACAGGTAACACGCTATCCTTCCAGGGCAGATAGATGTGAGATAGAGCAATGGTGCAGAGTGATGTAGCAGAGTGGACTATGCGACGTAGTAAGAAAGCAGGAAACACTTCAAGTTAAACGTTGCATAATAAAATTTTTAATAATAACATTACAAAAGTGCAAATAGCATTACTGCCGAAGTTTGTTGAGACTTCTTAGGACTACCCCCACCGGGGTAACTTCACAGTGTCCTTTACTTGTGCTTGTGGAGGACCCGACTCCAAACCTCCAACTGTGGTCTTGGGTGGGCTGCAAGACTTTCCTTGAGCAGACCTCACTTTCGGCCACACCAAACAGGTTTTTAGTTTCTGAGGTAGTTGAAAATAGTGCACAGTTAAGTTTTTTGTAAAACCAAGATGGAGCACCGAAGTGCCAACTATTTACAGAAAAGTTTGTGAGCCAGTACAGTTCATGGCTTCAAAGTTCAACATTTTGATTACATTGAAACACCATTACCCAACCTGGGTATATAAAGGCAACAATAAACTTGTTCTTCTGAACATTCACCCGTCCGGGTACATCAAACCATTACCCAACCTGGGTATATTAAGGCAACAATAAACTTCTTTTTATGAACATTCACCCGTCCGGGTACATCAATAATTTAACAATTTACATACAGAGACCCTGTCCGGGTTATTTAGACTTCTTTGGCTGGCCTCTTACAGGTACCACCTGGTACTCTTCTGGAGCTTGCCAAACATCCGTGACAGGAGGGTCCACCCAGACCTGATGACGTCGTGTGGCCTGTACAGTTACGTCGTGACCCGCTATCTGGGTCTGTGTGGCCACCTCTTTCGTCTCCCTCTGGGTCTGGAACCCTATGTCCCGGACTGAACGAACCCCAGGGGGCCTAACAGGCGCCGGGTACGGGCCAGCTATCATTATCATGTCCATAGCTGGGGCTGCTGAGGAGACCACTGAGGGAGGCTGGGGAGATTTACGGCGTGGGGTGGGCACTTGTGCAGAGGCCTGGTTGGGGGAGGCTGAAGGCTCGGAGGGTCTGTCAGTTTCCTGACACTCTGGGGAGTAGGGGTCGCACCTGGTAACATTTAGGGCGTACCATCCATTGTAACCCCAGTGTCGGGTGTAAGTCACCAAGTCTCCTGCCAACAGGTCCTCCCCGGGTGTCCTTCTGGGAGGTGAGCCTCCACATCCCGCCGGGTTACAAAGACTTCTAAATAAAGTCCAGGCTCCTGGATGAAGCCCCAACCACCTTTTAACTTAAAGTTCCGTACTGCACCCTTACGCCGCGGCTCCCTCAGCGTACTTTTATCCTTTCTCATACGTGCCTTCTCTGCCAGGTCCTTGTCCAGGTGACGTTGCCGAAGCTTTTGGGATTCTCGCTGCTCCCTTTGTCGCTCTGCTTCCCGCTCCCGACGTCTCCACTCTTCCTCCTGACGCCGGTTGTAATTCTCCTCCACCAGCAGCTCCATGTCTCCACCATCAAATGCCAGCTTACGATGTCCGGTTTGCGGCAGCTCTCCTGGCGCCCGCCAGTCCTGGCGGCGCTCACCTGTGGCGGAAGCAGCCGGCTCTGGAACAGATGACGGTCGGGGCTCCGGTACAGGCAGGTAGAGCTCTGGTGCCTGCGCGGCCTCCTCCATGAGGACTGGTGTCGCTTCTTCTGCCTCAGCGACGGGGGCAGACAGCGGGATCTGGGGTGCTGGTGCGGCGTTTTCTGCAGGAACGGGTGCCTCCACTGTGATACTGGCAACCGGTTCAGATTGCAAGGGCTGGGATGCCCGCACGGCCTCCTCTACTGGAACGGGTGCCTCCACTGAGATACTGTCAACGGTTCAGATTGCAAGGGCTGGGATGCCCGCACGGCCTCCTCTACTGGAACGGGTGCCTCACCTTCCGGTACAGACACTTCAGGGGGTAAGAGGGATTGGCGCCGCTCCAAGTGTAGTTTTAGGGCCCGCCAGCTCGCTTCCATCCTGGCGACCTCCTCCCGGTGCCGGGCCAGGTCTCTCAGGGTATCCTCCGCTTCTTCCAGCGTAGGAGGGTTTCCAGGCCGGGTGCCAAACGGTGGCTCCGTGGCGATCGGGTCGCTTCCGTGGGGGGAGAGCTCTGACTCCTCCATCCCTTCCCACTTCTGCTCACGTCCGTTCGCCATCTTTGCCAAGTCACATGTGTCATTAGCATCAGGAGAGGCGCCATCTTTTGTAGGGAGGCGGGACCTTCGCGTTCGTTTCCGCCCACTGAGGAGGATGAGAAGGCGGAACTCCAGAGCTGTGGGGCACGATCTTACATTGCAGTAACATTTAAAGTGGGCGGACATCGTTTTCGCGCCACGGAGTGAGTGTACGCCCACGAGAGCACGCCCTTATTCTTCACCTGTGCCTCGTGGCGCAGATATGACGGAAAAATGGCAAATACAGTCTATGATGATTTTTGCAATTCTCAAGCAAATAAACAGTTCAATTAAGGCACACAGGACTCGCTTATAGCGAGCTTCTGAATCCTGTTCGTGACGCCAAAGTTGAGTCGCACAGAGCCACAGGTTTTGGGGGTACTCGGCACCAAGCCCGTCGACTTCTATGGGGGATGTGACGGGTAGCACAGCTATGTCCGTGCCCTGGTAGCTCACTGGAATGTGGGATATTTCCAGGGGATGATAGAATGTTTGTGTAGTTTGTCGTGACTCCACCTGTAGTACCTGGTCAGGGTGACCAGCGCTGCTGTGCAGGTCCTCTGGCAGGGATGGTGTAGTGCAGCTAGGTGATAAGTCTTCTACAGGTATACTTCCAGGGCAGATAGATGTGAGATCGAGCAATGGTGCAGAGTGATGTAGCAGAGTGGAGTATGCGACGTAGTAAGAAAGCAGGAAAGGAAACAATTCTTACTACAAAGACATGCAGCATAAGGCTGCCTCAACCCCTCCCATCCAACTAGCTACACCCTGTTCTAACCAGCCTGAGCTAGACCATCCCATTGGGTCCGCCTACACTCAGCTGGCATAGTGTACTGTTGAATGCAGTGGTTGGAGTCAATGGGGTGTTTCCTCCTTACCTGAGAGTAAGTTGTCACACCGCTGGGTGCGATGCAACATCTCTGTGGCGACTGGACCCTCGGGTGCTTCTGTCTTTTCACAAATGCCGGCTTTACCCGGCAATTGAATCAGAGGCTATTTTACTATGTAGAAGTGAATAAACTATAAATATATGTATATATATATGTCACAATGACATGTATATATATATATATATATATATGTATTCTATGTGTGTATATTTTGTGTTTACAAGGAAAGAAAGTGTTTTTTTAGTTGCGATATTTTGTTCCCATAGACTTACATGGGACTTCCGGTATCGGTATCGGGTATCGCCGATATTTTAGTGATATCGGTGATACCATTCCGATCCGATATTTTTGGATATCGGAAAGTATCGCTCAACTCTACTCCCCATTAATATCATCATAATCGCCTTCCCATTATCATTGCCTCCCCATCATCATCATTATCATTCCCTCCCCATTAATATCATCATCATCGCCTTCCCATTATCATTGCCTCCCCATCATCATCATCATCACCTCCTCACCACCATCACTGCCTGCCTCCCACCACCACCATCACACATACAGCACCGCAGGCAACACTCTCTCACATACACACAGGCACACACACACACACACCGATCTCACCTGTCCGGCGTCCGCTCGCTCTCTGCCACAGCCGGCCGCTGAATGATGATGTCATTCAGCGGCGCTGCTGTGAGAGAGGAGGCGCCGGCGCAGGCGCCCCCCTGGAGCTCGGAGCTGCGGCAGCGGAGGCACGGGGAGAGGTGAGTATTGCGCCGGCTCCTGCCGGGGCCCTGAGCAAGCAGGGGGGCCCAGTGGTGGTGCTGACACTGCTAACGGGCGCCGGGGTGCCCGACGGCGAGTGAGCCCCCCCACCTGCTCAGGGCCCCGGCACTTAAGGGAAGGCAGTGCAGATAGAGACCTGGGCACAAATAATGAAATTGGGGGTGGGGGTGGCATGGGGGGTGGGGTTAGAACAGGTAATAATTTAAGAAAGAATAGAGGTTCAGAAAGATACATAAAGTGCATGTATACTAATGCTAGAAGCCTCACCAACAAAATGGCGGAATTAGAATTAATTTTGTTGGAACATAATTATGACATGGTGGGGATATCTGAGACTTGGCTGGATGAGAGCCACGACTGGGCGGTTAATTTACAGGGCTATAGTCTGTTTAGGAATGACCGTAAAAATAAGCGAGGTGGGGGTGTGTGTTTATATGTAAAATCATCCTTAAAACCCATCCTGCGTGATAATATCTGTGAATCTAATGAAGATGTAGAGTCTCTGTGGGTGGAGATTAGGGGAGGGGGGAAAAATAATAAATTACTGATAGGGGTTTGTTATAAGTCTCCTAAAATAATGGAAGCAACAGAGAATATCCTCGTAAAGCAAATAGATGAAGCAGCAACTCAAGGAGAAGTCATTATTATGGGGGACTTCAACTACCCTGAAATACATTGGGGAACAGAAACCTGTAGTTTCAGCAAAGGTAATAAGTTTTTGGCAACTATGAGAGACAATTACCTTTCACAACTAGTTCAGGACCCAACAAGAGGGGGGGCACTGCTAGACCTAATATTAACCAACAGGCCAGACCGCATATCAAATATAAGGGTTGGGGGTCACTTCGGTAATAGTGATCACAAAATAATAAGCTTTCATGTATCCTTTAATAAGATGTGTAGTCGAGGGGTTACAAGGACACTAAACTTCAGGAAGGCAAATTTCCAACGGATGAGAGATGATCTTGGTGCAATAAACTGGGATGACATCCTGAGACATAAAAATACACAAAGAAAATGGGAGACGTTTATTAGCATCCTGAATAGGACCTGTGCACAGTATATACCTATGGGAATAAACATGCTAGAATTAGGAGGAAACCACTATGGCTAAATAGAGCTGTAAGGGGCGCAATAAGGGACAAAAAGAAAGCGTTTAGGGAATTAAAGCAAGTAGGTAGTGATGAGGCATTAAATAAATACAGAAGACTGAATAAATTCTGTAAAAAGCAAATCAAGACAGCAAAGATTGAGGCAGAGAGACTCATTGCCAGAAAAAGTAAAAATAATCCCAAAATATTCTTTAACTACATAAATAGCAAGAAACTAAAAAATGATAGTGTTGGTCCCCTTAAAAATAGTCTGGGTGAAATGGCGGATGAGGATGAGGAAAAAGCCAATATGCTAAATGACTTTTTTTCAACTGTATTTACACAGGAAAATTCCATGACAGATAACATGATCAGTGATAAAAAAAATTCTCCATTAAATGTCACCTGCTTAACCCAGCAGGAAGTACGGCGGTGTCTAAAAATCACTAAAGTTGACAAATCCCGGGCCCGGATGGGATACACCCCCGAGTACTGCAGGAATTAAGTACAGTCATAGATAGACCATTATTTTTAATCTTTAAAGATTCCATAATAACGGGGTCTGTACCACAGGACTGGCGTATAGCAAATGTGGTGCCAATATTCAAAAAGGGGGCAAAAACTGAACCTGGAAATTATAGGCCAGTGAGCTTAACATCTACTGTGGGTAAAAATCCTGGAGGGTTTTTTAAGGGATACTATATTGGATTATCTGAGGCTGAATAACCTCATGACACAGTATCAGCATGGGTTTACGAGGGACCGTTCTTGTCAGACTAATCTGAGAAGCTTTTATGAAGGGGTAAGTTCAGGACTGGACCAAGGGAATGCAGTGGACGTGGTGTTCATGGACTTCTCAAAAGCTTTTGATACAGTGCCACACAAAAGGTTGATATATAAAATGAGAACAATGGGGATAGGGGAAAATATGTGTAAGTGGGTTAAGAACTGGCTCATGGATAGAAAACAAAGGGTGGTTATTAATGGAGCATACTCGGACTGGGTCATGGTTAGCAGTGGGGTACCACAGGGGTCAGTATTGGGGCCGCTTCTCTTTAACATATTTATTAATGACCTTGTAAGGGGCATACAGAGTAGTATTTCAATATTTGCAGATGACACTAAACTCTGCAGGGTAATAAATACAGAGGAGGACAATTTTATATTACAGGAGGATTTATGTAAACTAGAAGCTTGGGCTGATAAATGGCAAATGAGCTTTAATGGGGATACATGTAAGGTCATGCACTTGGGTAGAACAAACAAGATGTATGCTTAATTGTAAAACACTTGGCAAAACTGTCACTGAAAAAGACCTGGGTGTATGGGTGGACGACAAACTCACATTTAGTGGCCAATGTCAGGCAGCTGCTGCCAAGGCAAATAAAATAATGGGATGCATTAAAAGAGGCATAGATGCTCATGAGGAGAACATAATTTTACCTCTATACAAGTCACTGGTGCGACCACACTTAGAATACTGTGTGCAGTTCTGGTCTCCGGTGTATAAGAAAGACATAGCTGAACTGGAGCGGGTGCAGAGAAGAGCGACCAAGGTTATTAGAGAACTGGGGGGTCTGCAATACCAAGACAGGTTATTACACTTGGGGTTATTTAGTTTGGAAAAACGAAGGCTTAGGGGTGATCTTATTACAATGTACAAATATATGAGGGGACAGTACAAAGACCTTTCTAATGATCTTTTTACTCTTAGACCTGTGACGGGGACAAGGGGGCATCCTCTACGTCTGGAGGAAAGAAGGTTTAGCCATAATCACAGATGCAGATTCTTTACTGTAAGAGCAGTGAGACTATGGAACTCTCTGCCGTCTAATGTTGTAATGAGTGATTCCTTACTAAAATTTAAGAAGGGACTGGATGCCTTTCTTGAAAAGTATAATATTACAGGCTATATTCTCTAGTTTCCTAGATACAGCGTTGATCCAGGGAGCTAGTCTGATTGCTGTATGTGGAGTCGGGAAGGAATTTTTTTCCCCAATGTGAAGCTTACTGTTTGCCACTTGGGTTTTTTTTTGCCTTCCTCTGGATCAACATGTTAGGGCAGGTTAGGAAAGGATATGGGTTGAACTAGATGGACTTAAAGTCTTCCTTCAACCTTAATAACTATGTTACTATGTTACTTGCCCGGGTGTGCCGGGTGCTGACGCCGGACCTGGTTATTATTCGTGCCAGCACCTCTTGTGTTTGTAGTGCTACATACCGCTACTAATAAAGGTATTTTAACCGTAATAATTTTTTAATTGTTCTATTTTTTTTGACCTTTTGTTCGGGTTTTTCTTTTTAGGTCTACACTAATTTCTGAATGGTCTGCTGTTCTTTCCTATACAGCAGATGTTTGTCACTCACCGTATATAAAATCTGCCACACTAGTGGTAAACATCCATTGCTGTGTTCATTATGTGCTTTAAATTATTTCCATATTCTGTAGATTTTCCATACATAGATTTGCCATACTCTGTAAGAGTTAATATAATCCACATTGTTATGCTATGATACTGGATGCTAACAGCTCTATCACACATAAAGGTTTTGATCAGATTTTTTTACTCAATTTTTGAAGCCAAATCCATGTGTGAATCATAAAGGGAGAGAAAGTATAAAGGGCAGATATTACTTCTTATCTCTTTTAATCCACTTTTGGTGTTGGCTTCAAAAACTGCATAAAAAAGCTGAACAATACCTGAAACATATCCTAGGAGCCCTATCATGTATACCTTTAATGAGTAGCAGAACATGTTTTAACTGGTTTGGATATTTAAATATAATATATTATATATATATATATATATATATATATATATATATATGATCACAGCCTGAGAGCTTTTAGTCTGGGTTCCAAGAAGAGACATATGCTTATAGATTCAAAAAATTATAAAAAATTTTTAGACAATATTTAAAAAAATATTATTAAAATAACGGAATACCTGGACTACCACACAATTTAATAGGACACTACATGGATATAATCATGTAATTAAATCAGATTGATCTATATAAGCAAAAAATCTAACAATAAACAGGAGATATTTAAATGGCCTGTAATCCCATTCAGATAAAAAAAATACCATATATACTCGTGTATAAGCCGAGATTTTCAGCACCTTTTTTCGTGCTGAAAATGCCCCCTCGGCTTATACACGAGTCATAGGGCAGAAACCAGCGGGGGAGGGGTGGCTGGGATCATACTCACCCCTCCCGTGCCATCGCTGAGCGTCCCTGCAATCCTGCGTTCTCCCCGTCTTCCTGCAGCTCTTCAGCACTGAGCGGTGATGTAATACCCGCTCATTAAGGTCATGTAATATGGACGCGATGCCACTCCCATAGGCGTGGCCTCCATATTCATGGCCTTAATGAGCGGTATTACGTCACCGCTCAGCGCTGAAGAGCTGCAGGAAGACGGGGAGAACGCAGGATTGCAGGGACGCTCAGCGATGGCACGGGGAGGGGTGAGTATGATGGAGGAGAGGACAAGGAGCACGGAACAGGACGGGGGGAGAGACGGTGGACGGGGGAAGCATGGAGGAGGACGGGGGGGAGAACAGAGGATGGGGGAAGCATGGAGCAGGACGGGGGGGAGATCGGTGGACGGGGGAAGCGTGGAGGAGGACGGGGGAAGCATGGAGCAGGACATTGGAGGATGGAGGGCTCAGAGGAGCACGGAGCAGGACGGGGGAGAGGATGGAGGGCACAGAGGAGCACGGAGCAGGATGGGGGCACAGGAGGACGGAGAAGGAATGGGGGAGCACAGCGGAGGACGGAGCAGGAGGGGGGGAGTACAGAGGAGAATGGGGGAGCACAGAGCTGGATGGGGGAGCAAGGAGCAGGACGGGGGCAGCACAGAGCAGGAGGGCAGTTTATACACCCGGCTTATACACGAGTCAATAATTTTTCCCAGTTTTTTGTGGCAAAATTAGGGGGGTCGGCTTATACACGGGTCGGCTTATACACGAGTATATACGGTAATTGTATTTTATATATCTGTATGACATCTCTGATATGTAGGAAGATATTTTCTCCAAGACTGTTATATCTCTACTAATTAGGTCTCTAATATAGTAAATATATCAAAAACATAGATAAAATGCAGTGCAAACCCACAAAGTGCCTAGTGCAGTTTTAGGAATGTTCCTATGTAAATTTCTGTAAACAAGATGTTGTAAATGTTCATATTTAGTCAATAGTTCTTAGTGTCCACAGTATGTGTGTAGAAACTTCGTCATTGCTTTTTTCCAAGAGGCATTAATAAGCAAGAGAAGAAAGGTTATTTTAACCACTTCTCCCCAAAGACTATTTTCACTTTCCTGAGCAGACCAATTTTATCAATTCTGACCACTGTCACTTTATGAGGTCATAACTCTGGAACACTTCAATGGATCCCACTGATTCTGAGACTGTTTTTTGTGACATATTGTACTTTATGATAGTGGTAAAATTTATTTGGTATGTCTTACGTTTATTTGTAAAAAAAAAATCTGAATTTTGGAGAAAATTTTAAAATTTAGAAATTTTTAAACTTTAAACTTTTTTGCCCTTTAATAAGAGAGTCATGTCACACAAAATAGTTAATAAATAACCTTTCTCACATGTCTACTTTACATCAGCACAATTTTGGAAACATATTTTTTTGTTAGGAACTTAGAAGGGTTAAAAGATGACCAGCGATTTCTAATTTTTACAACAAAATTTACATTTGAAGTGACTTTGAGGGGCCTATAAGACATAAAATACCCCAAAGTGACACCATTCTAAAAAACTGCCCCCTCATGGTGCTCAAAACCAGGACAGGAATTAATGGAATATGGAAAGAAAAAATAAACATTTAACTTTTTTCACAAAAATTTTCCTTTAGATATTTTTTTTTTACTTTCACAAGGGTAACAGAAGAAAATGAACCATACAATTTTTTTGTGCAATTTCTCCTGAGCATGCTGATACCCCATTTGTGTGGGAAAACCACTGTTTGGGCGCACATCAGGGATCGGAAGGGAAGGAGCGCCATTTCAATTTTTGAATGTAAAGTTTGCTGGCATAATTAGCGGATGCCATGTCATGTTTGGAGAGCCCCTGATGTGCCTAAACAGTAGAAATCCCCCACAAGTGACACCCCTCAAATTCTCTTGGTGAACTGTCTCTGCACCGTGAGATTTTTTCACTGTGCTAGTGGCGATCTCACCGAGGTCACCACAGTTCAGCGCGGCTGGGAACGCAGCCTCATTGACCGGCAGCAACCTCGAAGATGTCAATGCTAGTCACTGATGCTGTGCTCCCAGCAACTCATTCCAAAGTGGTTCTCAGCCTGGATGGTCACATCTTGGAACCGTCAGGTTGAAAACTGTTTACCCCGAGACATGGATTAAGGTGTGGGACAGAACGACGGAAAGGTGAGGGATATTGTTTTTTTTATTTTTATTTTATTACTAGAATTGAGGGATTCGATGGAATGGGCATTAGGTAAGTATAACTGTGTTTGTTATTTTTGAATAAAAATTAATATTGTGTTTTATTTCAATTAATAGATTTTATTCTGGCTGTGTCTTAATTTACATTATAAACTTTAGGATTAGTAATGGATAGGTGTCTTATAGATGTCTCATAAACCGTGGCCTTGATGTCACCTGACAATGTAAAGGTGACATTAACCCCACAAATATGAACCCCACTTGCCACCGCTACAGGGCAAGTGGGAAGAGCCGGAAAAGTTGGCATATATAATAGATGCGCCTTTTATGGGTGGCTGCGGGCTGCTATATTTAAGCTGGGGGGCCAATATCCATGGCCCCTTTCTAGACAGAGAATACCAGCCCTCAGCTGTCTGCTTTAGGTTGGCTGGTTGGCAAAAATGAGGGGGACCCCACAGCTTTTTTTTTTAAATTATTTATTTAATTTAAAAAAATCGGAGTGGAGACCCCCTCTATTCTTGATAACCAGCCTTGTTAATGCTGACAACTGAGGGTTGCAGTTCCCAGCTATGAGTTTTGCCTGGCGGGTTATCAAAAACACAAGGGAATTCACACCACTTTTTTAAATTATTTATTTACAGCAGGGGCGCTGGTTGATGAATACTCCCATCAGCCTCTCCTGCTCTCACTGTTATTAGCCACAGCAGGCATCGGCTGATGTGAGCAGTAGTCCCATCAGCTGACACCAGTGACCAGAGGTAAAATTTATACCTCTGATCACAGCTGCGTGCTCACGCTGTCTTTTGACAGCGTGGGAATCTCTGCTGTCTGATGGGCAATGATGATTATACTACCGAGCAGAAACTGTGTTAGCCGCGCTGTCATGCACATGACAGCGTGGCAAACACTGGATGTTCGGGCCCCCCATTCAAGTGGGGGTCCGGGTTCAGGTCTGGGTACTGTTCTGGTACCTAAATCCGAACTTTTTGTAACTGTTCGGCCGAACCTGCCGGACCCGAACATCCAGGTGTCCGCCCATCTCTAGTGTTGAATACTTTTTCCTTGTGTCATTTCTTATTATTACACATAACTTAATTTGTGGACATCAATAGTTTGATTCTTTGCCTGTGTGGATTGAATGGGTTGTTACTGACATCTGGTGAGAATTTCATGCAAATAGCACCTTTAGAAATATATCTACTTTGAAAATTGGTGAATTGCTTTACCTATTTCACCCGATGTATGTAAATAGTTATATTCAGTGCACTGAAAAAGTATTCATACCCATGAACTTTTCCACATTTTCACGTTATACCCACAAACTGAAATGTATTTTTCAGGAATTTTATGTGGTTTACCAATTTAAAGTAGCAAGTATTTGTGAAGTGTAAAGGAAATGATACATGGTACTCAAAACATTTTAAAAATAGTCAAAACTTTGTAGGACCACATTTTGCAGCAATTAATGCTGAAAGTCTTTGGGGGTTTGTCTCTATCAGCATTGTACAACTAGAGGTGACATTTTTGCCAATTTTTTGCCCATTCTTCTGTGCACACTCACTCTAGCTCAGTGAAATTGGAATGAACAGCAATTTTCAAGTTTGCTTTGATCTTAACCATTCCATTGTAACTCTGGCAGTATGTTTAGGGTCTATTGCAGACTTTAACAGATTTATTTATTTAGCTCCCTCCATCTTCCCATTAACTCTGACTAGCTCCCCCTGTCCCTGTTGAAGATAAGACCTCCACAGCATGATGCTGCCACCACCATGTTTGATGGTGGGGTGATGTTTTCATGGTGATGTGCAGTGTTAGTTTTCCACCACGCATTTAGCATTTAGCCCAAAAAGTTACAGTTTGGTCTTATCTGACCAGAACTCCTTCGCAGATCCCCGGGCACTGTGCTTAGGGCGTGCACTTCCTCCTGCTTAAAGGGGCCGCTCGCGCACCGTTCTAAAGTGTCCCAAGCCAATGGCTGGGGAGAAACTTACTATTTAAGGCATCTCCACCTTCATGGAGATGCCTGTGCAACATTGTTAGTCAGTTTCTTTAACACGCTTGCTAGTTCTCAGGTCCCATTGATCATATCTAATTATACCTGTCTTGTATATCAGCCATCCTTGCTTTCCTTCCTATCAGCCGTACCTGCCTGCCTATCAGCCATGTCCGCCAGTACCTGTCTGCCTGTGTGTCTGCCTTACCAGTCACTACACCAGCCATGTCAGTCAGTAGTGGCCAAGTCTGCCATTCCTGGCCTTTCCTGCCTCTTTTCCTTGGGGGTCAACTGCCATCCATCCGAGGTCAATCCTGGTGTCACACCTGGTCTTGCCTCCTTCGTCATTTCTAGGATAGCGGTATCAACCACCGCCTGTCATCTGAGGTCGGATTTCTTGAGGCACCTAGTCACGCCCCTCCAGGCTCTCATAGGTAAAAGGAAAAGTTGTTCCACCACCCAGTCCATTACAAAATACTTTACCTTTCACCTCCATAGCTTATGGTCTCATATGCGGTCCTCAGCACTTCTTCTTACTGCCACCATGCGCTAAAATCTCAGGTACATATCACTTTTTTCATTCCATTTGTTGAGGAGAGGCACAAAAAATAGAGTTCTGGAACCTTTTTTTGAAGGTGTTTTATGCCTAAATAAATATTGTTCCGTTTTAATATTTTTTTTATTTTTATGTATGCTGTGATAACAAGTATGTCTTTCTTTAAATTTTTTAGAATGTAATTTGACTTTTTATTTTTGCACTTTATTTTTGTGTGTATAAATCATGTCAGTGTTTCAATGAGTTTTTTTGTCTAACTTAAAGAAATTATTTTTTAATACACATTTTTTAGGGAACTGTTTGTTCAAGGAGTTTCCCAGATCTTGATTTAGGTTCAGGCTCCTTATCTATTGGATGCTGAAGCAAAGAACTAAGATGGGCATTTTTGGAATATCTGGAGGATCTGCCCCGTCCTCTATTATACTGACAACCAATTAATTTAAATGGCCACTTTGTAATGCCTAATTACCCCGATGATGGTGCCGCAGGGAAATTGAAGTTCCATCGGGATTACAGATGATCATGATGGGTCAAAAAAAGCAAACACTTTGTAGTTGGCTGATCTGCATGTTTTTTTTCTAACAACTGTCTAAAGCTGGGAACCCTTTTAATAATGTGTTACATCTGTAATAACTGTGCAGACAGTCAACACATGAGGATGGGCCCTTAGAGATCAGAGTGTGATAAGACGTTTGCTGTCACTATGCATTGTAGACCTCTACAAGCCACTATAAAGATGATCTAGTCTCAAGTCTGGAGAAACAGTGCACTCAAGAAGAGCAGCCGGTAACCAACCTGCTCCTTTACTTTCATCTTTTCTATCCATAGTTCATTCTAATTGCATTTCAATAACCCATAACTACACGGTTGAGTAGGTTTCATTACCGAATGCAATCATTGTTTTTAAATTATGTTCTCCACTGATTCCAGCATCAAATGTGAAAAGAAGGCGGAAAAAAAGGACAAAAATAAAATCACAACCCTCTTCTTTTAATACATGTAAAGAAATAATAGCATTATACATAGGAAATATGCTTGACAAAGAATGAATTTCCTATTATGAATACTCATGTCTATCATTATAATCAGCGAAGCAATAATGGAAAATTGTTTCTAAATTAAAATGAATATACTTTCACTTTTGTAAATAACGCTTAATCAAAAGCAAATGGTCCAGTGACTGCAGAGAGGCATGATTGTTTATTAGAGACATAAAACTCAGGTTTCCATTAACTTTGTTTGCATAGCTAAAAAATATAGATTTTGCTATTGAAATTCAGATGAGGATGTTTTTCAACAGAAAGGAGACAGCAAATATAGAAAAATTCAGTCTATTTTATTTTTTTAATTTTTTTTAATTTATTTAAGACAAAAACTTTGTGGGACCATTAAAGTGCCACTCGCCTTAGAAGGTCTACATAATAAATATGTCTTAATATAAAGATTTATAACAGGTCATGTTGTGGCACTACGTCACAATGCTGTAGTATGTAAAAGAGTTGTTTAGTTTTGTTCATTTCCAAACTGGGTGGTGAGCAGCAGTGATCACGCCACATTTACAGATATCTGCCAGGACCCTTGCAAAATTGGCAGGTATTGTGTACTTGTACTATTTGCTGTAAAGTTGAAGTACAATAACTTCTGATGCTTCGAAAGTGAGTAGTGCTGGACAAGCCCTTTAGTGAGAATTTGTCAGAAAAGGGTCAATTGTTCAAAACAGGTTTTTGTTTTTGCATATAATTTATTTTTTTTGCTAGGATTTTTTTTAGATACTGTCTTCTTGTAGTTTCAGGAAACAACACATGTACATTAACAACACAATGAATAGACTATTCATTGTGTTGTTAATGTACATGTGTTGTTTCCTGAAACTACAAGAAGACAGTATGTAAAAAAATCCTAGCTAAATATTTTGTATTAAAGTATCTCAATAGCACACAAAATATCATTGTGAAAGGAGGGGAGCAAGAACAGCTGAAACATTACTAATAGTTAGATCCTGTGTTATCAGTTGTATATGAAGAAGATAACTGTCATCATAATACTGCCTCTGATGATAGAGCCTGCTGAAAACTCTTCTTGAAAGGATAGGAATTATAAGTCTAAAATAACCACAGTGACCAATGTGGAACTTGCAAGATTACTAATTTTAGTATCTCAAAAATATCATGTTAAGAAAAAATTTACAACAAAGTCAAATCCAGCAATAATTATACATATCCAGTTCATTACTCCATTACAGAGAAATCAGTACTTGAACGAATATGCAAATGAAGCTGAAGTGCTTTCTGCAGGTGGAAGCCCTTCCCAAGTCTCCACACTCCCCACTTCTGCTTCCTGCTCAGCACCACATCCTCCTGCTTAACTGACAGCTTCTTTGCTTGAAGTCACACAGCACAGAGGCTGTCAGTAAGGCAGGAGAAGGCGGCGCTGGATGAGAAATAGAGCTGTAGTGACAGAGGCTTGGGAAGATCTTCCACATGCCAAAAGCACTACAATTTCATTTGGATATCCATATACAATATACAATGATTTCTCAGTAACAGAGGAATGGACTGGCCATGTAAATGTAAAAGTATTGCTAGATTTGTCTTTGAATGAGTTACATGCACATAAAAATAGTTTGGAGGATGAAATCCTGATGACAGATTTCTTTCACATTCTGAATTCTACCTAGGTTTATTACTGTTGTATTCAATGGAAATTTTGCATATCAAAAATGCTAATCAAAACAGAAATTTCTTCTTGAAATACTTCAAAGAAAAAATATAATTTACACCTTTTAAAAGACTGTTCTGCACACATCAGTGCCTTGCTCTTTAACACATTATTGCTCATAGGAAAGGAAAAATTAAGCATTATTACATTAATTATGGTTCCCTTTAAGAATGTATTATCTTGGTGTGTATAAAAATATACTTTGTTAGCAACATAAAGAAACATCCAATGAGTCTAATTACTCTGGTACCTAAGCCTAGGGGTAGTCTTGAAAAAAGATTGTTCTTAAGGATTATTTGTGAACCTGAGGTTTCATTCATCAAACAGAATATTCTTTGCACAGCATGATTACATCAAAGCCATCAGCTACAATGGAAAAAACAACCAAGCTTAAAACATAAAACTCACAGCGTGTTTTGAAGCCCCCCAAATAAACTTTCATAGAAAATAGTCATTGTCAGTCCCTAAATTACCTAAAAAGTCAATGCTCTTCTCTTCGTGTAAACATACAAATGTAATTTACAAAGGAAACAATCTGATAAAACAGAGAAACACAAAAAGAATCCATTGGTGGGTTTGATGGGGAGCTCAAAAAACAAAAAAGGCATCTCAACCCTAGCAAGTCACGAGTTATTATACAATCATGGCAGTAAAATACAATTTGCTCTAAGATGCTGTGAATACACAGCATTGTATCTTAATTAACCAGACAACTATTATCCAGGGACATGAGCTAGAGTTCATGGGAGAATGACGGTTGACCCTTATTGTCATTGATTTAATGTTCAATGGCTGTCATGTATAGTGTACAGTTCCTATAGCGTCTTGTGCTTGGGTGCGAGGAAAACACAGGAGACACAGGTTGATATGAAATGACTTGTATTACTTCATACAAGCATGCTGAAAAGTTCACACAGTTTGCAGGAACAGCGACAGGAGACACAGCAGGCCAGAGTAACTTCAAGCACTACAATAAATCTCCAAAGCAGGTTCAGGATCTCTTCTCTGTACCGTAATTCCTCTGCAAACATGGATTCACCAAACAGCAGGTTTCCAGAGTCCAAAAGTGTTCCAAGGTTCCTCAGTAGGGAATAGCTGGAGTACAAGTCCAAGGTTTCCAGAAGTCAGGTCACAGACTGACTGAGGCTTGATTCAGGAGCACTGATTGTTCAGCTGAGGCTGCTTAAGAAGCAAGAGGGAAGAATCAGGGCGGGAACATGAAAACTGGAAACTCCATATTAACTGAGGGCAAGAGCTGCAGAAAGACAGAAAGCAAAATGGCCGACGGAAAACTGAGTTTCAAGGAACATGTCAACAGAGACAAAGAACCTTACATTACTCCCCCTTAGGGACAACCTCCGGATGACCTCAGACCAGGCTTGTCAGGGTACCTCTGATGAAACTGGCGGAGCAGGCGAGGAGCATTTACATTATTGACTGGTTCCCATGAGTTGTCCTCCACTGGGTAGCCCTGCCATTTAATCAAATATTGCAACTGATTTTTGTACAACCTGGAATCTAGAATCCTTTCCACCATAAATTCTTCCTGACCATCGACCAGCACTGGGTCAGGGCAAGGAGAAGAACGTCCAGGAAACGTATTGGGTGTTGCAGCCTTTAGTAGGGATACATGAAAGACAGGGTGGATTCTCATAGTTCTGGGCAGTTGAAGACGACAAGCAACAGCACTTATAATCTTATTGATCTTATAAGGTCCAATGTACTTATGTCCCAATTTAGACGATGGAATCTTTAATTTAAGATTTCTGGTTGACAGCCAGACCAAATCTCCTACCTTGAAAGCTGGTGCAGGTTTACGAAATTTATCTGCTGCTTTCTTGTACCTTTCCTGAGCCAATTCTAGATTTTCCTTTAGAAGATCCATATTCTTTTGTAAAGAAGTGATTCTTTCAGCCACTGCCGGCAAGGGCGTATCTATGGGAAATCGAGGAAGAATGTTAGGATGATAACCTAGATTGGAGTAAAAAGGAGACTGCTTAGTGGAGGCGCTCTGAGAGTTGTTATAAGAGAACTCAGCCAGTGGAAGTAGATCCACCCAATCATCCTGTAGGTGGCAGATAAAACAGCGGAGATACTGCTCCAGGGTCTGATTGGTTCGTTCTGTCTGTCCATTAGTCTGGGAATGAAAAGCAGAAGAAAGGTTTACTTTAATGTCCAATGCTGCACAGAAATTTTGCCAAAACCTTGAAGTGAATTGCACCCCTCGATCCGAAATGACATCATCCGGTACTCCATGTAAGCGAAACACATTCTTAATCATCAAGTCTGATGTCTGTTTTGCAGTGGGTAAGCCGACACAAGGGATAAAATGAGCTGCCTTTGTTAGACGGTCAACCACCACTAGAATGGTGTTCTTCCCTTGAGAGGTTGGTAACTCCACAATGAAGTCCATAGAAATGAATCCCCACGGGCGGGACGGGGTGGGAAGAGGTTGCAACAGACCAGTTGGTGAGGAGCGAGGTGTTTTGCATCTTGCACAGACTTCACATGAAGTGACATAGTTTAAGACATCTTTCCTGTAAGTGGGCCACCAAAAGAAACGAGAAAGAAATTCTTGTGTCTTTAGAATTCCCCTATGCCCGGCTATCTTGGAATCGTGGATGAGTTGCAATACTCTCAATCTGACTGTTTCAGGTATATACAGACGTTGTCCCTGAATCCACACACCATTCTTAAAGACAAGACTTACGTCCCTTGGGGGTTGAGCCAACAAAGAATCCGCATGGTATGCTTCCTTGATGTCCTTAAGTAGGTCTTGATTATGAATCACTCCCAGGAATCTAGAGTCAGGAAGAATAGTCTTAGGAGGAGTAAGTGGACGTGTCTCTGCTGAATGAATCCTAGAGAGTGCATCAGCCTTTCCATTGCGCGATCCTGGTCTATAAGAAATTACAAAATTAAATTGGTTTAGGAAAAGATTCCAGCGAGCCTGGCGAGGAGTCAGGCACTTAGCCGACCTGATAAATTCAAGGTTACGATGGTCTGTCAGGACGACTATTTGCTGTGCAGTTCCCTGAAGAAGGTGTCTCCATTCCTTGAAGGCGGCAATAATGGCCAACAATTCTCTATTGCCCACATCGTAGTTCCTCTCAGCCGAAGACAACTGCTGGGAAAAGAAGGCACAGGGATGCAAGACATTCTTCTCACCTGTTCTCTGAGAGAGTATAGCTCCAACGGCACAGTCTGAAGCATCCACCTCTATTATGAAGGCAAGCTCGGGGTTGGGATGTACTAAGATAGGTGCGGTGGTAATTTTATCCTTTAAACAGGAAAATGCTTCCTGAGCTTGCGGGGTCCAGGAGAACCTAGACTGTTTCTGGGTAAGTTGGGTGATAGGTGACACTACCTCAGAAAAATTCTTAATGAAACGTCTATAGAAGTTGGCAAACCCGATGAAACGCTGCACCTCCTTCACATTTCTAGGAATTGGCCAATCCTTGATGGCTTGGGTCTTGCTTCCATCCATACTAATCCCTTGCGTAGATAGTACATACCCCAGAAATTGAATTTCGGTCCTATGGAATTCACATTTTTCAAGTTTGATGTAGAGATGGTTTTGTCTTAGGCTTTCTAAGACCATTCTCACATGTCCATGATGTTCCTCTGTGGAGTTAGAAAAAATTAGAATATCATCCAGATAAATCACCACAAATGTATCTAGGAGATCCCTGAAGATATCATTCACGAAGTGTTGGAAAGTGGCTGGGGCGGTACTCAGACCAAAAGGCATAACTAGATATTCAAAGTGTCAATAGCGTGACCTGAAAGCAGTCTTCCATTCATCCCCAGGTCTAATACGGACCAAGTTATAGGCCCCACGGAGATCCAGTTTAGAGAAAATTTTGGCATGCCGCACTCTCTCCAACAACTCAGGGATTAAAGGCAATGGATAACGGTTTCTAATAGTAACCTTATTGAGTTCCCTATAGTCTATGCAGGGTCTCAGAGATCCATCTTCTTCTTCACAAAGAAGATGGGTGCACCTGCGGGAGATGAAGAGGGACGTATGAAGCCCTTGGCTAAATTTTCGTCTATATAATCCTTCAAAGCTTTTAGCTCGGGCCCCGCTAGGGGGTAGATCTTACCAAAAGGTATCTCGGCTCCAGGCAATAATTCAATTGGACAATCATATGGACGGTGAGGAGGAAGCTGATCAGCGTTCTTCTTGTCACATAAATCCACATAGTCCTGGTATACAGCTGGTAGTTCAGGGACTGACATGGTTCCTTTAGGAACAGAGCAAGCTGAAACTCCTTGACTCATCTGTTTCTCCGGAAAGTGTAATTCCTTGGTCTCCCAGTTAATCGTAGGATTCTGCGCCTGCAGCCATGGTAGCCCTAGAATAATGGGAAAGTGGGGAGAAGAGATAAGCAAAAAAGACATTTTCTCCTGATGATCTTTACCCATAAGGACCCTCAAAGGCTCTGTTTCTTGATCCACTGGTCCAGAAGTCAGTAGAGAGCCATCCACAGTCTCCATCTGTACTGGAGTAGCCTTCTTCACTGAACGTATCCCCTGTTTCAGAGCAAAGGAGATATCCATAAAATTTCCACTTGCTCCTGAGTCGATCATAGCAGAGCTAGACACCCAGACTGAGTCAACCCAGAGTTTGATGGAAAGGAAGCAATGAGAACTGTTTATTTTATAACTCAGCTGGGACACCGCTGAGGAAACTTGAAAAATTGCAGCGTTTATACCGTCATCGTCCCCAGAACTAACAGAGTTTAAGTCCGAGAAATCAAGATCTCTTGCAGCAGATCTCTCTGGAGCCTGAGGCTCGGACATGACAGAGCTCCTCTCGCAACACTCACAGTGAATGACTGCTGCAGTAGTCTTACGAGAACGGCTGGGGCAGTTTATAATGAAGTGCCCTGACTTACCACAGTAGAAACATAGATTTTCCTTTATACGATGTTCTTTGCGTGCATCACTAACCCGTCTTTGTAAAGAGTCCACCTGCATGGGTTCAGGTTCTGGTTCCCTTGTGATCCTACTCAAAGGTTCCCTAGCTGAGGAGGGAGGCAGTAAAAGGTTAGTGCGATTATTTTCGAACCATCTCTCTTGTCTGCGTTCAGTCAGACGAGCATCAATACGGATACAATAGTTAATAAAGTCACCTAACGCAGTGGGAGGGTCGGCACGAGCAAGTTCATCCTTAATCAGTGGAGACAACCCTTTCCGAAAAATAGATTTTTTAGCGGAAGTGTCCCAAGTGGTATCAAGAGCCCATCTCCTGAAATCCAGGGCATATTCGGCTACTGAACGCTTACCTTGGCGCAAAGTTAACATGGCTGCTTCAGCTGTTGCACCTCGATTGGGGTCATCAAACACCTGCCCCATGGCTGAAATAAAAGCATCAAGGTGATTCAAACAATCATCCTCAGTCTCAATCAGAGGGTTTGCCCACATCAAAGCCTTATTGGTAAGCAACATGATTATAGTAAGCACTTTGGATCGTTCAGTGGGAAATTGTGAAGCATGTGCAGAGAAAAATAAATTGCATTGATTAATAAATCCCCTGAATTTCTCACGTTCACCGCCAAAACGAAAAGGAGGTAATTTGGGGATCCCAGAACTCGGGGTTATGGCAGGAGCCTGGGCTCGTTCCTCTAGAGCCTCCAATCCTGGCTCGCAATTCCTGGGTAGTCTGTCCAAACACTTGCAAATTATGATTAGTGAGGTCCTGTAGGCTTGCAAAACGGGTTTTTAAAGTCTGTACATCTGAAAGGATTGTATCAGTCACTCCGCAAAGTTCCTTTATGCGGGCCTCCATCTCGCCAGATCTTTTAAGGCAGAAGTGCTGGAAGGAGAAGAGGAAAGGAAAAAAAAAAAAAAAACAATAGTGTTTACCTGTGGTAACACTCCAGAGTAAAATTTTAAGGGAATGCGCTCACCTGGAATGGTTGTGAGAAGTCACAACCACTGTCATCACATAAGGTATTACACGGACATCTGATATCCACAGTCACAGCAGACACGGCTTTCCCAGACCCAGCAGACACTAAAATTGGCTCCTGAATCTTTCATGTATAGTGTACAGTTCCTATAGCGTCTTGTGCTTGGGTGCGAGGAAAACACAGGAGACACAGGTTGATATGAAATGACTTGTATTACTTCATACAAGCATGCTGAAAAGTTCACACAGTTTGCAGGAACAGCGACAGGAGACACAGCAGGCCAGAGTAACTTCAAGCACTACAATAAATCTCCAAAGCAGGTTCAGGATCTCTTCTCTGTACCGTAATTCCTCTGCAAACATGGATTCACCAAACAGCAGGTTTCCAGAGTCCAAAAGTGTTCCAAGGTTCCTCAGTAGGGAATAGCTGGAGTACAAGTCCAAGGTTTCCAGAAGTCAGGTCACAGACTGACTGAGGCTTGATTCAGGAGCACTGATTGTTCAGCTGAGGCTGCTTAAGAAGCAAGAGGGAAGAATGAGGGCGGGAACATGAAAACTGGAAACTCCATATTAACTGAGGGCAAGAGCTGCAGAAAGACAGAAAGCAAAATGGCCGACGGAAAACTGAGTTTCAAGGAACATGTCAACAGAGACAAAGAACCTTACAATGGCTGTCATTTGTTGACTGGCTGCTGATTAGCTATTGCATCTGTCTTTGTAATGCAGTCCTAGTATTGTTCTACTATCCTTGGGAAACAAAGGCACAATGTTTGAATGTTTGTTAATATGTTGATGATATTGCTCTGCAATATGAAGGACAATCTATGCATGTTGTTTGAACACTCCAGCAGTGAGGGATGGCCCCCTACCACATTTCCTCAAGCCTGTGGTGAAATGCCTAAATGAAAAGTTGTGACCTATGAAAAGGAGGATCTGCTTGCATTTAGAAAGACAAAGAGAGAGACAGCCAGAGATTCTGCCAAGACATTCAAACATCCAGGGGACCGTACAGGACTGCTGCCAATACATCATGACTCCATCATGACGGACACGGATCTATTATTCTACAGTAAACAGCCTAGGAGACCTCAGTCCTGGTTGGAAGAATACAGAACTACTCCATTGACCATTGCTGAGCCATGGATACCTTTCGAGAAAGCCAGGATTGGGACCCGCCAGTCGCTTGGCTCCATTGAGATGTTTGGAAAAGCCAGGTTGTGACCATCGGGTCAACTGGCCTTGTAGCTCAATGGACTGTCATCTTCCTAAGCTTGTCGTTACCTCCACTCTGTGTGTGTGCCACAGGTGGGGTAGTCAACCCTGGAAGATGAAGCCAGGTTGTGTCCCTCCGGTCAACTGTCCTTGTATCTGAGTGGACTGTCATCTTCCTACGCTTGTCATTACCACCTCTCTGTGTGCATGCAGTTCTATTGAGAAAATCCGGTATATAAGGTAGTCATTAGTTTTTAGTTTATACCTTAAATATGTAGCAAACTAGTGAGCCGCAATGTGCATAGAAGTAGTTATATAATGTGAACCCGTCTAAGCTGAAGGGGAAATCCTAGCGGGAAATATTTGCTATATGTAGCAATAAATCAGGTATCCACCGTTGATCTATCCTTAAAGTTTATCTGTAATATGATAAAATTCTCATACAGCTCTCCTAGAAAGTAGTGATGATATAGTGCTATTATCCTTAGATAAAGCAGTGCCTACCCGTGCGTAGCTGTATTCAGAGGTTTCTTCTCAGACATGGTGTCCACCACTAGTAGGGAGAACATGTGAGTGTGGCGCCTGGTATAAGAAGGTGGGGGGCGGGACCAGGGTCGGCTCCAGGTTTTCATGGGCCCCGGGCGAAAGAGTCTCAATGGGCCCCTTTAACACATACCACAATTCATGATGCACACATACTGCAGAGAAATATAAGTATAGTACAATGCCAAACATTTCACTTACTTCATACATTAAATGAGTGATATCTATTCTAAATTGTTCAATAGCTCATAAGACAAACAGTATAGTCCTCCATACAGTATTATGGGCACCACATAGTGCTCCATACAGAATATGAGCCCCATATATTGCTCCATACAGTATTATGGGCACCACATAGTGATCCATACAGAATATGTGCCCCATATATTGCACCATACAGTATTATGGTCACCACATAGTGTTCCATATAGAATAATGAGCTTCATATATTGCTCCATACAGAATTATGGTCACCACATAGAGCTCCATACAGAATAATGAGCCCCACATAATGCTCCATATATAATGGGCCCCATAAAATGCTCCATATATAATGGACCCTATAAGATGCTCCATATATAATAGGCCCCAAATGATGCTCCATATATAATGGGCCCCATATGATGTTCCATATATAATGGGCCCCATATGATGCTACAGTATATGATGGGCCCCATATATGATGCTTCAGTGCATGATGGGCCCCATATAATGTTTCATATATAATGGACCTATATATGATGCTCCAGTATATTATGGGCCCCATATAATGCTCCATATATAATGGGCCCCATATATGATGCTCCAGTGTATGATTAGCCCCATATAATGCTCCATATATGATGCTCCAGTGTATGATGGGCCCCAGATATGATACTCCAGTGTATGATGGGCTCCATATAATGGTCTCCATATATTGCGCAAAACATAAAAAAAATAAAAAATGAAATACTCACCTCTCCTCACTGGCCGCTGCTCTGCTCAAGGCACCGGCGCCCGGTACTGGCACAGGCACCGGGCCCCATAGCATGTCGGTGTCCTCGACTGTGAGTGGGCACCCCCGCCTGCTCAGGGCCCAGGCACTTGCCCTGGTGCGCCGGGTGCTGACGTCGGCCCTGGGCGGGACTATGCATGACGTGCGGTTTAATCAGAGAGGTCCAAAGACCGGTAGTGAAGTTGCCGGATGCGACATCCACATCTGTGGCGAAGACCGGAAGTTCCGGGCGCATGCATTCCACCTGCATGGAGGCGGAGATGGATGCATTTCATTGTCGGAAATTGGTGCGTTCCATTACCAAAGGGGAAGTGTAAACAGCAACAACCATGCGTTCCACTGTAGTTAGTGTTGAATAACCCTGTGGTGGTCGGTTCAGCAGAATTAGGCAGGACAGAAAAGTATGTCTACCTGGCAGTCAAGCAGGAGGATTGGGAAAGGGAAGGTCCTATGGGGTAGATCTTGAAGCAGGGATTTACGTGATGACATTCAATAAAGACGGCTCTGTAAAAGGGATAATTAAAGTTAGTATCATGACATTTATCAAATGCTATTTAAGTAGTTACTGGTAATTACTGGTACCGTGAATCTAGACATATAGCTATGTATGCATGTAGACCACAATGTATTTAGACTACAATACATTACATGTATTAAAAGTTAAAGGAACGTGATGTTGCTATTTCATATAAAAGATAGTAGGTTATAATCTCTGTTTAAACCTTTAGGTGATAAGGTTTGTAACTCGTGTATCCAATAGGCCTCTTTTTGTTTTAAGGTCAGTATACTGTCACCCCCATGTCTCAACGGGGTATATGCTCAATAACCTGGAACCTAAGTTGTGAAACGTTGTGACCTGCAGAGATAAAGTGGTGAGGCACTGGTAAAAGGAGGTTCTTACATCTAATGGTACTTTTATGCTTAGAAATCCTGTCCTTAATGCGTTGTGTCGTCTCCTCAATGTACAATAAACCGCAGGGACATTTGTTGAGGTAGACGACGAAGGACGTGTCACTTGTGAAAAAGTTTTTTACAGAGTACCTTTTGCCCCATTGTGGATGATGAATATTGTCTCCTTTTAAGACATTATTGCACTGATGGCATTGCAAACACAGAAAAGTGCCAGTTTTTGGTTTATGTAGGAAGCATTGTGTTTGTGATATTTTTGTGGTACCTGTATCAGCCCTGATCAAGGAGTCCCTTAGGTTAGGGGCCCGTTTGAAACAGGGTAGAAAAGGTTGCTGTAACTCCGGTATGTCAGGATGGGCCATGCGTAATAAACTCTAGTGTTTCCTGATAATTTTATGGATGATATACGAGTAGGAATGGTAGGTGTGTACAAGTAGTATATGTTTCATGGTATTTTTTTGTGTAGGAGCAGAGGGTTTTATAGAATCCTGTAGTGAAGCAGGAGGATAAACATGGTCCTTAAACCTGTGACGCATCTCATTTAGTCTCTGAATGCATAATGTGGTGTCCAATACAATCCTGTTAACCCTTCTGAATTGTGATTTGGGTATGGAGTATTTCATGAAAACAGGATGTAAGCTTTTGTAATGTAACAGACCATTTCGACCCCCGGAAGAAGCACAGCGCTGAAACGCGCATAGGGGACCCAGTCAAACACCTATGCTGGGGTAATTATTTCTCTAAAAAACTTTATCCACCTCCCTCTGCACTTGCACTTTACCTTATTTATACGCTCAGTACATACAGTGTATGGACTAGGATTTACACCTTACTTTCTGGCTTTTTGATGCTATTTATTATGTATTGTCTCATATTAATGTATTGGCCTGTCTAAGCGGTTTACTTTCTTTTATTGTCCTTTGTACTTTATGCAATTTTTGGAGGTTGTATTGCAATCTACAGTACCCCAAGAACATCATCTGTGTTGTGTACTGCGACATTTCTTCAGCTGGTCAATTTTTATAATTTATTTTAATAATTATTATTCAATAAACTTTGGAATTTTATCTTTATTCATGGTCTTGTTTGCACTATTTTTTTGTATATGATCCATAATTATTTTTCTGTGCTTGACCCCTTGTCCTCTATTATCCCATTTGGGTACAATTTAGGTTGCCTTTGGTGTTCAATTTAGGTTTAACGTGAGATCAATGCATGACACTAAAAACGACACCATCGCCTAATCTGCCCAGTCTGTGAATGGAGTGCAAAAGTCATTGGAGATCCATGACTTGTTCATTTTGATTAAAGTTAGGCAGTCTACACTTTCAGGGGACAGCCAGCTTCGCTTGTCCATCAGGACACCACCAGCAGCGCTGAACACACGTTCTGAGAGAACAGGCCACTCTTTCTTTTTTGAAGGCCAATATGCAAAAAGGTACAAATTCCCCCTGATGGCATTGATTTTGAGCTTGAGATACACCTGCACCATCCTCTCCAGTCTTTCCCAGTTTGTCAGGCTTGTTGTTCACAGTGTCTCTGCTCTGCTGGTGCACGGGCGGGTCCAAAAAATGTGTAAAATTACTCACAGAAATTGCTTATACTACTTTCACTGCTGCTTATGTCTTGTGGAAAACCACTCTTAAGATTGTCTACAAGCGAGTTTTAATACTCCAGCATGCGCATGCACATTCTTTTCCATAGGGGGGAGCATCTGGCCAAATTTACTCTTGTACCATGGATCTAACATAGTGACAACCCAGTAGTCAGCATTATTTTTAAACCTAAGAATACTGGCACCATGTTGAAGACAAAGCAGCAAGAAGACGCACATGTTTCATGTGCTTCCATGAGGTCCAAGTCCATGGTGTGTTGGTGGCGGGGTAAAACTCAAGGTTGCTTCCTCCGTCCTCTCCCGCCAGCCACGGACACCAGAGAGGGGATCATTATCCTCTTCATCTCCTGACTGTTGCGTGCCCATTACCTCTTCCTTCTTGTCCTTGGCTCCTGCACCTTCACTTACACTTTGGTAGCATGAGCCCCCCTGAATCGCTGTAATCCAGCCTCCCATTGCACCCACCTGTACGATGACAGTCCAGAATATAGAGATACTGTTATCCCTTCTGCATCCTCCTCTGCTTCCACCTCTTCCTCTGGGACTACCACCTCCTCATGCAGACTATTCAAAGTGTGCTCCAGCATGTAGATGCCTGGAATATTGATGTTGATTATGGCATCATCAGTGCTAACCATCTTAGTAGCCATTTCAAAACTGTTTGCAGAAGGGTGCAGTGGTCCTTCATCTGTGCCCACTCTGCAATCGTGATTTGCACCACGATCTTACTGCATTGGTCCAGGCTATGCAAAAGGACATACTGCACCAGGGCTCGTTGCTGCTGCCATAGTCCCTGCAACATGTGCAGAGTGGAATTCCATTGTGTCGGAACATCAAAAATCAAATTAACTGGTAGACTGAAAGACCTCTGTAGCAAAGCAAATCGATGACCTGCAGGTTTGATCATCGGAAGGGAGCACACAGCGACCATGCTTTCTGCAGCAGTGCATCCTGGCTGGGATAGTGGCAGAGAAATTTTTGTACCATCAGGTTGAGGACGTGAGCCATGCAAGGCACATGTAAGGTTACCCCAGTATAGGACCACCACTAGGTTTGCACCATTATCGCACATGGCCTTCCCTGGCTCCAGGTTCAGTGGAGACAGCCATTGCTCAAACTCGGTATGGATAGCTTTCCACAACTCTGGAGCTGTCTGACTGCGATCTCCAAGGCATGTTAATTTTAATACTGCCTGATTGTGGTGAGCCCTGGCTGTGCAGTACGGAAGTGGAGGGGATTCTCTCTGCACTGTTGGAACGTGGGTGTCATTAAGGGAGAGGTTGAGAGGGCAGGTGGAGGCCCTAGAGGAGGTGGAGGAGTCAGAAGCAATGGAGATAGTCTTGGCATCCCCAAGGCTTGCGGGACAAACCTCTGTATCTAAGACTTGTGGAGCTGCCCCTTGATCACCTGCCATGATAGCCACCAGGGTCACCCAATGCCCAGTCAGCGAGATGTAATGCCCCTGCCTATGTTTGCTTGTCCAGGAGTCAGTGGTGAAATGCATCATGGCAGACATAGATTGTTTCAGTAAATGGGTGATGTTGCCTGTGAAATGCTGGCGTAGCGCAGGCACAGCTTACTTAGAGAAGTAATGGCAACTGGGCAACTGGTACTGGGGACTGCGACGGCTATCAACTTTCAAAAACATCTGTATCCACTAGGCGGAAAGGTAGCATTACATGGCCAACCGATTGGAGAGGGTGGAGTTCAAGCTCTCTGCTTTGGCATGTGTAGGAGGAAACATTCTTATACGTGACCACAACTGTGGGACTGAGGTCTGGCTGCTGTGCTGAGAGAGGTCTAGAGTAGAGTAAACAGGAAAAACTTCTGGACTGTGAGTTAGGTGCAAGTGGAGATGTTATGGTGGATTGAGAAATATGTGTTGTGATCAGTGAAAAAATAACAGCAGGTATATCCACTTCCGTAATAGCTGATGAGAACTCACTCACCCCAACTGTAGGGAGTAAACAAATAAAGTTTCTGCTGCCAGAGACCTGTGTGAGAACGCTTGGCACAGTGACGGAGGAGGAAGAAGCAGCAGATGTGGTTGATGGGACAGCTGGTGGTTGGCGAGGCCTTCTAGTCTGCATTTTAGCACAGTAAGATTCCCTAACTAAGACATGTTGATCGCGTATGTGCTGTTTCATGCATGTTGTAATCAAATTGTTGCAATTTTTGCCTCTACTGAGTCTTTTTTTGTTTGGAAGATAACGTGAGTTAGGTCATTCTTTGCTGTCTCAAAAAAGGCACAAGCTAACCAACCCTTGCCGTACCTGTGAACTGCAGACTTGTGGCTGATGCTGGCCATAGTTGTGGCTGAGGATGCAGTGCTTGTCATGGTTGCATCACTTTGTGTCTGTGCGGCAAGCCACAACATAGCCTACTCATCTTCCTCCTCCTCCATCTCCTCTGCTGAGCTACTTGGCTGCGTACCTCAGGGTTCACACCAAGTAGGATCTACAACCTCACTGCCATCCTCTCTGTTCTCCCACTCCTTGCCCTGAGAGTCACCCTCCTCCTCTTCCTGTCCTGACACCACAATATAGTCCACGTGCGCCTATGGTGTCTGAATATCATCAGGATCAACGCCATCCCCGAGGGTTAATGTCTGGTGATGAGGGACTGGATTCTGCTCGGACTCTACTTTATCTGGCCCTGGATCCAACATGAAAAAATTTGGGGCATTGGTGCAGATGCTTTCCTCCTCTGAATTAAGTGAATCTTTGGAGCAGACCTCTGATGCCCATGAAATAGATTGTGTGAACAGCTCTGGGGACTGGCCCATCTGTGGTTCCCCACAGTCACTTGAGCGGTTGCAAATTTGTGAAAATGGGGAAAAAAGGGTGATTGGGGTGCAACCTCTGAGGATTACACAATGTGTGTTGTTAAGGTGATGTGTAAGAGGAGGAGAGGCCACTTGATGCA
Source organism: Oophaga sylvatica (assembly GCA_033576555.1). Classification (NCBI taxonomy): domain Eukaryota; kingdom Metazoa; phylum Chordata; class Amphibia; order Anura; family Dendrobatidae; genus Oophaga; species Oophaga sylvatica. The sequence continues at coordinate 40,757,383 of JARQOD010000004.1, forward strand.
GCACTTGCCATCCACTGGAGCACATGCCTTTTCTTATTCTCATCTACAAAGTGTACCACTGTGCAACTGCCAAAGAAAGGGAGTTGAGTAGCCTGTCCAGTAAAAGATGTTGTTAGTTGTATTTGGATAGGACAAGACAGTGTTTGTTCAGTTGAGCTTTCATTAACATACACGTCGAACACCAAGCCTATTCCCCCCTCCACCACTGCCTCTCTTTTTCCCCATTCACATTGTATGTACCCTTACCCTTCTTTAACCTGCTTTTTCACAACCTTAGGCCCACACCTGTCAGTCACATGTCACTAAATGAACACTATTTATTTTCTTAGAAAGTATGCCTGAACAACACTCTCAGACCTAACGATTTAGATTAGCAAATAGGGCCTCCTGATTCCTCACTTAAACACAGTTGTAGTCCAAACAATTTGGATTAGCAAATAGGGCCTTCTGGCTGAACCCCAATATTAGGCCAAATGATTTTGATGAGCAAATGGGGTCTCCTGATTCCTCACTGCAATACAGTTTTAGCCCAAACAATTTGGATTAGCAAATAGGGCCTCCTGGCTTAACTCCTATATTAGGACTAATGATTTTGTTCAGCAAATGGGGCCTTCTGATTCTTCACTGCAACACAGTTTTAGCCCAAATTATTTGGATTAACAATTGGCGCCTCCTGACTGCAACACAATTTTAGCACAATCTCATAAGATGCTTGAAGATCAATTTCACACAGGACAGGATCCTATCTAACTGAATGACTAGTTCACTTGCAGCAGCAGCAGGAGTGGCCTATCTGCACTGTTACACTGAAAAAAAAGGCACCAGCAAAACAATATGTCAGCTTTTTATATGGACATTTGACTTTGCTAGCCAATCAAAACAGACCTTGTGTCATGATGTTGTGAATGGTTTCTGTGCCCTGATTGGCTGCCAGAATGCACACACATTAAGTTATTACAGAAAAAAAAATTACACTCTGCCGCACCTCTGACCCAGACATACACCCTCCCCTCATAAAAGACATCATGCCCCGCTCATCATACAGCTCCACTATCCTAGACAAAGTCAAAACAAAAGCATTAGTGGTAACTAGAGTTGAGCGATACTTTCCGATATCAAGAAGTATCGGATCGGAATGGGTATCGCCGATACCCAAAAAGTATCGGCGATACCCGATACCGATACCGGAAATCCAATGCAAGTCTATGGGACAAAAATATCGGAATTAAAAAAACCCCATTCTTGCCTTGTAGGTTAATTGTACATGAAGGAAAACAACAAAGAGTAATGTAGAATGTATTGGGGGAGGTGGAGGAGACATTAAAGGCATAGATGTTTAACCCAATCAAATGGAATAGCAGGAATACTTTTTTTTTAAAGACTTTCGGATTGACAAAGAAATTGACTATGTTGTTAATCTTTTTTCTATTTTGGCACATATGTATGTTTCACAACTTCCATGCTCTTCACCTTTTTTACTTATGCCAAACTTTCTCCTTCATGATCTTCAGCAGCATCATCTTTTTCATCAAATTATTCTTCATCTTCACCTTATTTATCTTCTTCTTAAACTTCTCGCTATTCATCTTTTTGTTAACATTACTCATATTCTTCTTATTCAACTATTATTCTTCTTCATATTCAACTTCTTCATCTTCTTCCTATTCATCTTCTTCATCATATTCTTATTTGTGACAGACATTCCTGTAGTTGTAATCTGTAAAAGTTTGAAGATTTCATCCTTCCGTTCTTGCTGTCACAAAACATTTAAATTACAACAGTATTTGTCCGCGTTCAGTTTAGCCTGCAGCAGCAGCAGGCATTTTCCAGGGGCACCACGAGGAGGAACGGACTCACCCCCATACACTGCTTAGTCTTCTTCTGCTTATAATTTAGAGCATATATTTTGCTCTGAATTTTGGTCTTATACTTAATGTTCTTCTGCTTTTTGTTCTTCTGCTTATTGTTCTTCTGTCTCTTGTTCTGTATCTTGTAGTTTGTCTCAATCTTCTTTGTCCTGTTGGTGATCTTCTGGGTAATCTTTTATTTCTTCTTTGTGATGGTGTTCAGGCTCGTTGTCTTGATGGTCGTCGTCCTTGGGGTCGTCGTCTTCTTCCGGGTGGTTTTCAGGGTCGTCGTCGTCTTCAGGGTCGTCGTCGTCTTCAGGGTCCTCGTCTTCAGGGTCCTCGTCTTCAGGCTCGTCGTCTTCTTCGGGGTCGTCGTCTTCTTCGGGGTGTTCTTCAGGGTCGTCGTCTTCAGTGTTGGAGATCCAGAGTGATTACCCAAAAAAACATTTCAAAAATCTTCAACTTGGAAATGTAGCTGAAGGTACAAGAAGGCTGAGTAACTTCCGACAACCAGCTGACGGTACTGGAACCCGGATGGGTATCAGATGGTACAAGAGACAATGGAAGTAACGAGTACCAGCTGACTGTGCTGGAACCCGGAGGGGCAGCAGAAGGAAAAGAGCCAATGGCACAACCGAGGACCAGCTGACGTTACAGGGACACGGTTACTAAGCAGGAGGTACCTGTGCTCCAAAGCACTACCAAGGACCAGCAGACGTTGCTGGAACTCAGATACCGAGATGGAGGCACCTAGGCCAAAGGCACTGCCGAGAACTAGCTGACGGTACTGGAATCCGGACGGGTAGCAGAAGGTACAAGAGCCAATGGAAGTAACGAGGACCAGCTGACTGTGCTGGAACCCGGAGGGGCAGCAGAAGGAAAAGAGCCAATGGCACAACCGAGGACCAGCTGACGTTACTGGGACACGGTTACTAAGCAGGAGGTACCTGTGCTCCAAAGCACTACCAAGGACCAGCAGACGTTGCTGGAACTCGGATACCGAGATGGAGGCACCTAGGCCAAAGGCACTGCCGAGAACCAGCTGACGGTACTGGAACCCGGACGGGTAGCAGAAGGTACCCATGAAAATTTAAGTTGACAGGCTGCGAGCCGGCCGCAGTTACCGAATCCCACAGTCCTACAGTGTGTGGTTGTCCTATTGTCACAACGGAAACAGCCTTTATTTACATATCCCGCAGCACACATAGGAAGCACCTAAACTGCAGGCACCATACAGTCGGCTAACCCGACCGCAACACGACAAGACAACTTATTGGAGGCTAAGTGACATTGACACTGACAGGAAACAGCTGGCGTGCTGTAACCAGGCTGGGCAGGAGTGAGTACCCGTGCCAATGACACTTCCGAGCAGCAACTGGCATTGTTGGAGCCCAGGGATGAGAGGAGAACAGGGTGGAGGCAGCAGGACTTTTTGCCGTTCACACAGCAGGAGAACAGCTGACATTACTGAACCCCAGTAACACAGGAGCAAGTGTTGACTGTGCAAACAGCACTTCCGAGCAACAACTGGCGGTGTTGGAGCCCGGGGTTGAGAGGAGAACAGGGTGGAGGCAGCAGGACTTTTTGCCGTACACACAGCAGGAGAACAGCTGACATTACTGAACCCCAGTAACACAGGAGCAAGTGTTGACTGTGCAAACAGCACTTCCGAGCACCAACTGGCGATGTTGGAGCCCAGGGTTGAGAGGAGATCAGGGTGGAAGCAGCAGGACTTTTTGCCGTTCACACAGCAGGGGAACAGCTGACATTACTGAACCCCAGTAACACAGGAGCAAGTGTTGACTGTGCAAACAGCACTTCCGAGCACCAACTGGCTGTGTTGGAGCCCTGGGTTGAGAGGAGAACAGGGTGGAGGCAGCAGGACTTTTTGCCGTTCACACAGCAGGGGAACAGCTAACATTACTGAACCCCAGTAACACAGGAGCAAGTGTTGACTGTGCAAACAGCACTTCCGAGCAACAACTGGCGGTGTTGGAGCCCAGGGTTGAGAGGAGAACAGGGTGGAGGCAGCAGGACTTTTTGCCGTTCACACAGCAGGGGAACAGCTGACATTACTGAACCCCAGTAACACAGGAGCAAGTGTTGACTGTGCAAACAGCACTTCCGAGCAACAACTGGCGGTGTTGGAGCCCAGGGTTGAGAAGAGAACAGGGTGGAGGCAGCAGGACTTTTTGCCGTTCACACAGCAGGGGAACAGCTGACATTACTGAACCCCAGTAACACAGGAGCAAGTGTTACTGTGCAAACAGCACTTCCGAGCAACAACTGGCGGTGTTGGACCCAGGGTTGAGAGGAGAACAGGGTGGAGGCAGCAGGACTTTTTGTCGATTCACACAGCAGGGGAACAGCTGACATTACTGAATCCCAGTAACACAGGAGCAAGTGTTGACTGTACAAACAGCACTTCTGAGCACAACTGGCGTGTTGGAGCCCAGGGTCAAGGAGGAAGGTAGAAGAGACAGATGCTTTTTTGCATTAATGAGTCAACAGAGGTAACACTACCATGTATGAAATAACACAGGAGCAAGTGTTACTGTGCAAACAGCACTTCCGAGCAACAACTGGCGGTGTTGGAGCCCAGGGTTGAGAGGAGAACAGGGTGGAGGCAGCAGGACTTTTTGTCGTTCACACAGCAGGGTAACAGCTGACATTACTGAACCCCAGTAACACAGGAGCAAGTGTTGACTGTACAAACAGCACTTCGAGCAACAAGTGGCGGTGTTGGAGCCCAGGGTCAAGGAGGATGTGTAAATAATATATACAGTATTTGCCTTGTTACGTTGCAATTAAAAATGTAGATACTCCAAACAAGAGAAAGATAACCTTTACTACCATAAGATGATGATTTTAATTAAACAAACGTATATAAATAAAGAATTGACAAACATAAACGCATACATTAACATGTCTAACAGCAATGCAAATCCAAAAAAATTTTGGTAATGAATCTGATATACGGTTTTAAATAAAAGCATACAAGTACATTTCAGAATCCATTAATGATGGATAAGTAACAGTATGTACACCTGTTATATTGTATAGACAATGAATGTAGGACTTAAAAACATCATCAGCATTACAAGTTATCTGTGACATCCAAAAAATTTTCATTCGGTGAATAATGTCACTAAACCATTTCTACAAACATATTAAATATCCATCATGTAATACTCATAATATGGGCCAATAATCATTTTTATGAACAAATATAACCTTTAAAAAATGCATAGTACAATGTGAAAATTGCTATTTATACCTGACTGTGGACTTGCAAGCATGACAACGGATAGATAAGGTATATATAGATGAGACTGCATAGCCACAGATGGTGAATGGCGATCTAATACTGTACCTCAATAAAGTGTGCGGCACTACTCCAGATCTTTTTTCATATAGCTTTATAAACAGGGTACGTGCATGTATGCTTGCGCCTTTGTTTGGACACACAGACTGTCTTTGTGCTGTCACGCGTTGGGTAGTGGAGCGTCTGTGCGTCTTATGACGCAGACTAACATTCACGTTGCGCATAGTTCATCATCGCTAGCGTACCGACAACACAAAGCCGTTGTCATGACAGCTTTACTCAGAAAAATGCACCTATGATGAAACATACATGCATGTGCCCTATTACAGAAGAAGCTACAAGAAAAACGCGTGTGAGGTGTGCCGCAGCCTTTTTTTAAGGTACAGTATTATATCGGCATTGTACAGGTGTCGCTATTCAGTCTGATAACTAGATATCATTCACCTTTTCTATCACTTGTCGTTGTTTCAGCAACACTTGCAGGTATATATTTTGCTATTGTCACTATGCACAATTTTCTTTTTCGAGGTAATGCATGATTTGTGGCCCTGATTATCAGGATTACATGATGGACCTATATGATATGAGATGTAAAATTGTTAAGTAAATATGTATATTTTTGAATGACACAAATATAAGTTATGATGATGAGGATTAGTCCTACATCCATTGTTTGCACTATATTAGAGGTGTACATCACGTTCCTTACGCAACAATGGATTATTAAATTTACTTTTATGCCTTCATTTAAAACCCGAGAACACTGAAGGCTAACCTTCGCACTGCAGCTGTTGTCAAAGTTCAACCCACATTATGCACTTCCAACCTTGCAGCATTTGAGTCATGATGTGAGTTGGATTTTTCAAAGTACTGGAGTGACAAGGTTCGCCATCAGTACCCTATAGCATAAGTAGGCTTTTGTGTTTGCATTTGTGTTCGACATGTGCATATCTGCAATAATATGTTCAAATTTGTTAGTTACAGATTTGTGCCAAAGACTAATCATTTTATGGTTTTAAAGGTGCCGTTTCACTCGTTTACAGCATAGAAATAATGGTTTAGCCTCATATGTATGTGTAGCACTAGCCACTTTGACTTGTCATGTTGTTTTCAGCATGTGTAGGTAGCAGTTATTATTGCCGGACACACAGCAGGGGAACAGCAGGCGTTACTGAACCCCACAAACACATCAGCGATTGTTTTGATCTGTGCATCCAACACTTCCGAGCAGCAACTGGCGGTGTTGAAGCCAAGGGTCAAGGAGGGTGAAGGCAGAGGCCTAGTATGATCTGGTGGAATGTTGATTTTGAGGTAGCATGAATTTTTGCCAGACACACAGCAGGGGAACAGCAGGCGTTACTGAAACCCACAAACACATCAGCGATTGTTTGGATCTGTGCATCCAACACTTCCGAGCAGCAACTGGCGGTGTTGAAGCCCAGGTTCAAGGAGGGTGAAGGCAGAGGCTTAGTATGATTTTGTGGAACGTTGATTTTGAGGTAGCATGAATTTTTGCCAGACACACAGCAGGGGAACAGCAGGCATTACTGAACCCCACAAACACATCAGCGATTGTTTGAATCTGTGCATCCAACACTTCCGAGCAGCAACTGGCGGTGTTGGAGCCCAGGGTCAAGGAGGGTGTAGACAGAGGCCTAGTATGATCTGGTGTAACATTGATTTTGAGGTAGCATGAATTTTTGCCAGACACACAGCAGGGGAACAGCAGGCGTTACTGAACCCCACAAACACATCAGCGATTGTTTGGATCTGTGCATCCAACACTTCCGAGCAGCAACTGGCTGTGTTGAAGCCCAGGGTCAAGGAGGGTATTGAAATAAAATATAGAGTTGTTGCCTTGTTACGTGGCACTTGGAAATGTATGTACTCAAAACAAGAAAAACTTAAGCTTTACTAGGACAATAAAATGATGAATTTAAATTCCAAAAATAAAAATAAACACCCTTAAAATATAAACGCATATAAGCACATGCCAACAAGAAATGGAACACCACACCACCAACAATTTATTTTAAAAAATATAGGGGTTGAAATGAATGAATACAAGTCCATTTTTGTTTTTATTAATGATGCGTAAGGAACGGTATGTAAAACCATAATATAGTGCAGACAATGGATTTAGTAATAGAAAGCATCATCATTAAAATTTATAAGTGACAGTCACACAGATTGAAATACTTTCATTTATGAAAATTGGTACTTCGGACAGTATATAATACATGTCCAGCATGGACTCATTGATTTAATGACGCATTAATGTAATATGAATAAAAAATTTTTTATAAATACAGCATGCATTGTCCAAATTAAAGTGTGTGCCTGCAAGTGGAGGTGAAACAAAGGCAACGGATAGCTAAGGTATATACTATGTCTGTATCAGACAGTGCATAGTCTCTGATGGCGAATGGCGATGTCATACTGTACGTCAATAAAGGCTGCGGCAGCACTCATGCACTTTTTGCTTTTACACTGTTGAAGAGGGGAAAAGCATGTATGTTTGCGCAAGGCTTTATCCGTCAACACTACCTTCCTACTGTCACGCGTAGGGTAGGGTAGCGTCTGACTATTATATGACTCTCTCTAGCAGTGAGGTTACGCAGCGTTATTCTGCCGTAGGGCTGCAACAAAGACGACATCTGTAATGATTTACTGTCTAAACATCCACCTAGCAACGAAACAAGCACGTTCCCTCTTCAACAAGCTACAAGACAAACAAGCATGATGGGTGACGCTGTCTTTATTGAGGTACAGTATTAGATCGAGATTGTCCATGAGTAAATATGCACTGTGATACCTATATACCATTATCAATTTATATCTGTTGTGGTTGTTTCAACAGCACTTGCAGGTATAACTACCTATTGGCAGTATGCATGTTGCACTTTCTAGATGTAAAAAATTATTATTGCGTCTTATTATCAGGTCTAGATGCTGGCCATTACATAAATGGTGTGTGAAGTTACAGTTGTCCTCAGTCTTAGTATTTTAATATGTCTGTCAGATATAGAACTGATGATGATGATGATGTTTATGATTCGTACAGCCATTGACTGCATTATCTTACCGGTCGAGATACCGTTCCTTAAGCAGCATTAAAGGATAATGATGAAATGTACTTTTATGCATTCATTTTAAAAAGTAAACCCTATGTATTATTTTTGGTTACCATTTGTAATCGCCATGTGCATATATGCGCTGTGATGGCAAATTAATATTTGTACATTTTTCAGATTCAAATGAATCATTTTAGGGCTGGAAAACTTTAATTTTTCGTGTTTTGAGAATAACAATCAGGGTGACGGCTCTTCCCCATGTGGAGCAACTTAGACATGTGTTGTTCTGTGCATGTGTAGGGAACAGGAGACTTCTTGCCGGACACACAGCAGGGGAACAGCTGGCGTTACTGAACCCCACTAACACTATAGCTTGTGTATTGGTCTGTGGACACGGCACTTCTGAACAGCAACTGTCAGTGTTGTAGCCCAGGGAGTAGAGTTCAGGTGGTAGAAAGATGAACATAACAGGAGACATGGATAACGTTGCCAACCAGTTATTTAATCTGAAACCGGACAGGCAAATTCAGGCGAGATCCATGCCTTGTTCATTTTCAGAAAAGTAAGCCGGTCTACATTATCGGAGGATAGTCGCATGCGACGGTCTGTTAGTACACCACCTGCAGCACTAAAGACGCGCTCCGATAATCACTGGCAGCAGGGCAAGCCAGCACCTTCAATGCATACTGACTAAGCTCTGGCCATGTATCCAGCTTAGAGACCCAAAACTTGAATGGGGAAGAGCCATCTGGGAGTACAGTGAGAGGGCAAGACATGTAGTCTGTCACCTTACGGAAACGTTGCCTCCTGCTGACTGGAGCCGTCTGGGATGGTGTAGACATTTGTGGCGCTGACACAAAACTTCGCCACATTTGGAACATACCGGTCTTGCCCTGTGCAGAGGCGCTGCTTCTGCTCCCTCTTGTTGCAGAGCTGTCTCCACTGCCTCAACGCACAGAGCTGCTTTGTAAAGCAGTAGCAGCAGCAGTGCTCTCGGCTGGAATGGAGAACATGATGGATTGCACCAGTGTGTCTTGGTACTCCCGCATTTTACGCTCCCGGTTCAACGGTGTGATGAGGCTTTGTAAGTTGTCCCGGTAGCGAGGGTCTAGGAGGGTGTACACCCAATAATCAGACGTGGTGAGAATGTGGGCGATGCGGCGGTCGTTTCTCAGGCACTGCAGCATGAAATCAACCATGTGCTGCAGACTCCCAACTGGCCAAGAAACGCTGTCCCCTGCAAGAGGCGTCATCTCTGCCTGCTCTGCATCACCCCACCCTCGCTCTACATACTGACTAGAGCATTGTGTACCTCCCTCTGGAGCGATGTCTTCCTCCTCCATTGACTCCTCCTCATCCTCCTCACAAAGTGACCCCTGCCTAGCCCTTTGTGAGGAACCACGTTGCGCTGACTGTCCAGAAGGTGATGGAATTTGTGACTCCTCATCCTCCACCTCTTCCAAAACCTCATCCCTTAGTGCTTGCAGTGTTTTTTGAAGCAGGCAGATAAGGGGAACAGTCATCATCTGCACTCGCCATCCGCGTTGACTCATCAAACGCACGCAAAACGTGGCAGATGTCCTTCATAGAGGCCCACTCAGTAGTGGTGAAGTGTGAATGGCGCAAATTGCGAGTTGATTGCGCCTGATGCAGCTGATACTCCATTACTGCTGGCTCTGCTCACACAACCGATCCAACATATGTAACGTGGAATTCCACCTGGTGGGTACGTCACATATGATGTGATGTTCAGGAAGGCGAAATCTGCGTTGCAGAGCTGCAATGCGCGATCTGGCCATGCTGGAACGTCGCAAGTGAGCGCACTCTAGGCGGACCTTGTGCAGCAGTGCATCAAGATCCGGATAGTCCCTCAAAAAACTCTGCACGACCAAGTTGAGCACATGTGCCAGACATGGTATGTGAGTGAGGTTGCCAAGCCGCAGAGCTGCCACCAGATTTCGGCCATTGTCACACACTACCAAGCCTGGCTGGAGATTCGTTGGCAAAAACCACACGTCGCTCTCCTGCTTTATGGCATTCCAGAGCTCCTGCGCTGTGTGGCTTCGATTCCCCATGGAAATTAATTTCAGGACGGCCTGTGCTCATATCGGTCTAACAGGTAAGCGTTCACGGGTCCATGTGGAGGTAGACCGTGACTGCTCCTGCAGCGATGATTCTGAGGAACTGGAGTAGGAGGAGGAGTCAATGTGTACAGGCTGAATTCCTGCAATCCTTGGAGTTGGCAGAACACGTACAGCGCCACTCGCAAGATCTGTACCCGGCTCCACAACATTAACCCAATGGGCAGTGAGGGAAAGGTATCGTCTCTGGCCATGGGTACTGGTCCACGCATCGGTGGTCAGGTGGACCTTGCTACTGACGGCGTTTAGTAGCGCATGTTTAATTTTTCCCTCAACATGCTATTGCAGACCAGGGACGGCTTGCCTGCTGAAATAAAATCGGCTGGGCACATTGTATTGTGGGACTGCCAATGCCATTAAGTTACGGAAACTGTCAGTCTCCACCAGCCTGAATGACAGCATTTCAAGGGACAGGAGTTTTGCAATGCCAGCATTCAGAGCCTGTGCTCGGGGATGGTTTGCCGAGTATGCCGTCTTTTCTCCCATGCCTGTGCTACCGATGGCTATACAGTGGCCTGGGAGTGTGAGGATGACAGGGAACTTGCAGCTGTGGGTGGAATAACACTGGGTCTCTGGACAACAGTGACAGAGGTTCTTCCATGGCGATCCTGTGAGGAAGCCGAACCAGCTGTGTGTGAGCTGGAGGAAGAGGCTCCAACACAAGCTGAAGATGTAGGTGGTGCTGTAGGTTGGCCTACGTCTCCAGTGTGTCTTTGTAACTCAACCACGTGCTTGTTCCGCACATGTTTCCACATATTAGTGGTTACTGGCACTTTTACCTCTTTTTACTTTTTGATTACACAGCTTGCATTTGACATAGCAAATATCATCTGCAAGTGTGTCAAAAAAGGACCACGCAGTGCAAGTCCTGGGAGCGCCCTTTTAGCTTTTGGAAGAGAACTGCTCCGAACGGGTGCCAAAGTGGAGGCTACAGGCAACTGAGTCTGCAGCCTACCTCTCCCTCCTGTTTGGACCGTTGGGGCAATCTCTTCCTCAGAGCTGCTCCCATCACCTTCCTGTTCCTCACGCCATGATGGGTCTTGGACCTCATCATCTCCACTACCCTCTTCCAACACCTGCTGCTGTTGGGTGGTCTGGCCAGCACCATGCTCAACAGAAACTGGCACCTGAGTCTCATCATCATCAGATGCGTTCTGCGGTGTGCTGACCATCGGCACTGGCTCACCCGCCTCTTCAGATTCAGAGAGACAAAGCTGTTGCGCATCACTGCATACTCCCTCTTCTTGACATTCCAGAATGCTGATTGGCTGGGCCCCTGTTTGCAAGCCAACAGATTCTGAGAACAGAAGCAGAGACTCAGCTGGCTCCTGTACAGAGCTCTCTGACTGCCTGGGCAATTTGGCAGGCGGTGAAGAGACAGATGGTTGCTCAACAGTTCTCTGGTCCTGAGAGGAGGTGGAAGCAATTGAAGTCGATGCGTTGACTGCCATCCAACTGACAACGGCTTCAATTTGTTCTTCCCGCAACAGGGGGTACGCCGAGCTCCTACAAAAGTGCGCATAAAGGAACGCTCATGGGGAAAACTGGTGGATGCTTTGTCACTGGGGGCGGCAGCAGCCACAGAATCCCCACGTCCTCTCCCTGCTGAAACTCCACGCCCACGACCACGTGCCTTACTCCTGCCTTCTTCATCTTGGTAGATTGATAAAGAAAGGCAGAAAAGTTATAAGGCCTAAGTGTGCTTATTCCTCAGAGACTGCAGTGAACACTGCAGACAACTGTTCACTAGCTCTGAAAGGCTCCTTTGTGTACTTCTATAGTGTTTGCAACCAATGTATTGGATACGGATGGAATCGCGTCACACTAATAGATTTGAGTGTTTTGAAATAGAATGGAGCAGCACCAATTAGACAAAAATGTCAAGGATGAGGCAGTGACACACGCTCAGCAGACTACAACCAGCAGTGTTTGAAGAACTAACTGTAGCGTGATCTGCACTCAAAAAAAGAAACCTCACAGACTGCCGTGAACACTGCAGACAACTGTTCACTAGCTCTGAAAGGCTCCTTTGTGTACTTCTATAGTGTTTGCAACCAATGTATTGGATATGAATGGAAGCGCGTCACACTAATAGATTTGAGTGTTTTGAAATAGAATGGAGCAGCACCAATTAGACAAAAATGTCAAGGATGAGGCAGTGACACACGCTCAGCAGACTAAAACCAGCAGTGGTTGAAGAACTAACTGTAGCGTGATCTGCACTCAAAAAAAGAAACCTCACAGACTGCCGTGAACACTGCAGACAACTATTCACTAGTTCTGAAAGGCTCCTTTGTGTACTTCTATAGTGTTTGCAACCAATGTATTGTATACGGATGGAAGCTTGTCACACTAATAGATTTGAGTTTTTTGAAATAGAATGGAGCAGCACCAATTTGACAAAAATGTCAAGGATGAGGCAGTGACACACGCTCAGCAGACTAAAACTAGCAGTGGTTGAAGAACTAACTGTAGCGTGATCTGCACTCAAAAAAGAAACCTCACAGACTGCCGTGAACACTGCTGACAACTATTCACTAGTTCTGAAAGGCTCCTTTGTGTACTTCTATAGTGTTTGCAACCAATGTATTGTATACGGATGGAAGCTTGTCACACTAATAGATTTGAGTTTTTTGAAATAGAATGGAGCAGCACCAATTAGACAAAAATGTCAAGGATGAGGCAGTGACACACGCTCAGCAGACTAAACTAGCAGTGGTTGAAGAACTAACTGTAGCGTGATCTGCACTCAAAAAAAGAAACCTCACAGACTGCCGTGAACACTGCAGACAACTGTTCACTAGCTCTGAAAGGCTCCTTTCTGTTCTTCTATAGTGTTTGCAACCAATGTATTGTATATGGATGGAAGCGCGTCACACTAATAGATTTGAGTTTTTTTAAATAGAATGGAGCAGCACCAATTAGACAAAAATGTCAAGGATGAGGCAGTGACACACGCTCAGCAGACTAAAACCAGCAGTGGTTGAAGAACTAACTGTAGCGTGATCTGCACTCAAAAAAAGAAACCTCACAGACTGCCGTGAACACTGCAGACAACTGTTCACTAGCTCTGAAAGGCTCCTTTGTGTACTTCTATAGTGTTTGCAACCAATGTATTGGATACGGATGGAAGCGCGTCACACTAATAGATTTGAGTTTTTTTTAAATAGAATGGAGCAGCACCAATTAGACAAAAATGTCAAGGATGAGGCAGTGACACACGCTCAGCAGACTACAACCAGCAGTGGTTGAAGAACTAACTGTAGCATGATCTGCACTCAAAATAAAGAAACCTCACAGACTACAGTGAACACTGCACACAACTGTTCACTAGCTCTGAAAGGCTCCTTTGTGTACTTCTATAGTGTTTGCAACCAATGTATTGTATATGGATGGAAGCGCGTCACACTAATAGATTTGAGTTTTTTTAAATAGAATGGAGCAGCACCAATTAGACAAAAATGTCAAGGATGAGGCAGTGACACACGCTCAGCAGACTAAAACTAGCAGTGGTTGAAGAACTAACTGTAGCGTGATCTGCACTCAAAAAAAGAAACCTCACAGACTGCCGTGAACACTCAGACAACTGTTCACTAGCTCTGAAAGGCTCGTTTCTGTACTTCTATAGTGTTTGCAACCAATGTATTGTATACGGATGGAAGCGCGTCACACTAATAGATTTGAGTTTTTTTAAATAGAATGGAGCAGCACCAATTAGACAAAAATGTCAAGGATGAGGCAGTGACACACGCTCAGCAGACTACAACCAGCAGTGGTTGAAGAACTAACTAGAGCGTGATCTGCACTCAAAAAAAAAAACTCACAGACTACAGTGAACACTGCAGACAACTGTTCACTAGCTCTGAAAGGCTATTTTGTGTACTTCTATAGTGTTTGCAACCAATGTATTGGATACGGATGGAAGCGCGTCACACTAATAGATGACTGTTAATTTCAATTGAATGGAGCAGCACCAATTACACAAAAGAAAAAAAAAGAGTCAGTGAGTGACACGTGCAGATGACTACAAACAGAGTTGGATGCAGAGCAAACTGCAGCGTCACCTGCACTCACAAACACATACCTTGCACAGAGCTGTGAAAACAACACTGCAAGGAAAAAGGATGATTTACACAGCGGTTTCTCAAATAGCCTGCCTACAGAGCAATTCACAAAAACAATATCTGTAACTGTCCCTCAGAGTCAGCAGAGCAGCGTTCTGTCCCTAACTTTATTCACAGCACAGTGAAGCTAAAATGGCGGCGGCGCCTTTTATAGTGCATTTTGACATCATTTCAGCAGCCAATCACAGCCATGCCATTAGTTAACATGACCGCAGCATTACAGGATGTGCCCACACTTCTTAGGATTCCTCATTGGCTGAATAAAATCACACTGCCTCTCAAAGAATTATGGGAACTTCGATTTCCCCCTCGTCCAGGGCAGCTCTTGATGGTTACATGCTTGGCAAACTCCTTAATAACATTGCCCGCTGTTGAAACTGGGATCCCAAGGACTTTGGAGATGGTCTTATACAATTTGGAAGTCTTGTGTTTGCTAATAATAGCAGTTGTGATGTCCTCAGACAGCTCCTTTCTATTCACCATTGTTCCAAAGGAACAGGGCCTACCATGTTGCTTTTTAAAAAACTGAAGTCATCATTCATTGGCAAATTTATGTCACATGGGCACTGACAATTAATCTCAGGTGATTCTCATTTGTGATTTACCACAGGAAAGTCAAAATGTAATACCAGTGTCACAGCAAGCTTTAGTTTTTCTATTTTGCCCTCCCATTGTATTTTGTTTTACATTATTGGCTTATCATTTGCTCTTTTGCATTTAAAACAAGTGCTCTATATGAAAAACTGTTTCACTTGATTAATTTTTTCAGGAGATATTCCACATTATGTACTTAAACTTCATGGGTACCAATAACGATGAGCAGGACTGCATATATATATATATATATATATATATATATATATATATACATATTCTACATACTGTATGATTTTTATATGCATGCTTTTCTGAAGATTAATTTCCTGTCTTTTAAACAGTTTGTAGTTACCAAATGATCAATAAGGAAAATTCAGAGGGATCATTTCTATATTATAATCGTACATAAAATAATGAAAGAAAATATCAAAATTCTCTTCAGGATTCTGCTTCATTATATATGTCCCTTTCGATGCTGTAAAGTGTGACTGTGAAAGCAATTATTTTACTTCACATAAAGCACATATTAGTATTGCCCGCTGACATATTAAAAACTACTGCTTGTCTCTGAAGTTGTGTTACTCTGAGGTTATTGTCAGTAATGTCCAGTTTTGAAGCTCAAAGTTGAGTTGGAAAGAGAGCGTCTCTGACATTAAAGGGGTCATTCAGTATAAATCCAAGAGCTTAGTTGTAATGTAGCTCTCATCTCTCAGAGACTAAGTCCATCTACTGCAAACAATAGAACGCATTGAAATGTATTGATTTTCTACTGCCAACTGTTACACTTTGTTTCTGTGTATTTGCTCTGTGAGCACAAAGGGTATAAACACCAAAATACAATTAGAGAAGCATTTAGGGAAAAGAAGAAGCAAAAACTAACTGAATAATATGAACGCAAGCAAAATGTAAAATGTAATAATATCTAATACAAAGGCTTTACTTAACCCCTTCACCCCCAAGGGTGGTTTGCACGTTAATGACCGGGCCAATTTTTACAATTCTGACTACTGTCTCTTTATGAGGTTATAACTCTGGAACGCTTCAACGGATCTTCGCGATTCTGAGATTGTTTTCTCATGACATATTGTACTTCACGTTAGAAGTAAAATTTCTTCGATATAACTTGCGTTTATTTTTGAAAAAAAACGCAAATATGGCGAAAATTTTTAAAATTTTGCAATTTTCAAACTTTGAATTTTTATTCCCTTAAAACAGAGAAATATATCACACAAAATAGTTAAGAAATAACATTTCCCACATGTCTACTTTACATGAGCACAATTTTGGAACCCAAATTTTTTTTTGTTAGGAAGTTATAAGGGTTAAAAGTTGACCAGCGATTTCTCATTTTTACAACAAAATTTACAAAGCCATTTTTTTTAGGGACCACCTCATATTTGAAGTCACTTTGAGGGGTCTATATGGCAGAAAATTCCCAAAAGTGACACCATTCTAAAAACTGCACCCTCAAGGTACTCAAAACCATATTCAAGAAGTTTATTAACCTTCAGGTGCTTCACAGGACCTGAAGAAACGTGGAAGGAAAAAATGAATATTTAACTTTTTAGCCACAAAAATGATATTTTACAAACTTTTTTTTTTATTTTCACAAGGGTAAAAGGAGAAAATGGACAGATAAGGTTGTTGTGCAATTTCTCCTGAGTACGCCAATACCCAAAATGTGGGGGAAAACCACTGTTTGGGCACACGGCAGAGATCGTAAGGGAAGGAGCGCCGTTTGACTTTTTCAAACTAAAATTGGCTGGAATTGAGATTGGACGCCATGTCGCATTTGGAGAACCTCTGATGCGCCTAAACAGTGGAAACCCCCCACAAGTGACACCATTTTGGAAAGTAGACCCCCTAAGGTACTTATCTAGATCTGTTGTGAGCACTTTGAACCTCCAAGTGTTTCACAAAAGTTTATAATGCCTGGGTGTAAAAAAAAAAAAAAAAAAAAAGCAATTTTCAACAAAAATTATTTTTTTAGTCCCAAATTTTTAAATTTTCCCAAGGAAATTGGACCCGAAAAGTTGTTGTCCAATTTGTCCTGAGTACGCTGATACCCCATATGTGGGGGGGAACCACTGTTTGGGTGCACGGCAGAGCAAAATTGGCTGGAATTGAGATTGGACGCCATGTTGAATTTGGAGAGCCCCTGATGTGCCTAAACAGTGGAAACCCCCACAAATGACACATTTTGAAAACTAGACCCCCTAAGGAACTTATATAGATCTTTAGTGAGCAATTTGAACCCCCAAGTGCTTCACACAAGTTTATAACGTAGAGCCGTAAAATTAAAAAATCATA